>CAWUFW010014382.1:0-417262 GCA_963921515.1 Calotriton arnoldi | reverse complement strand
ACCCAGCATATATGCTTCTCTTTCCTTGTCTTTGAGGCTCCTTATGCCAATTTTCATTGATAGTAGACCTAGTATATGTCACCTAGACCCAGTGTCTGAGAATTCCTGTCACAGTGTCCTTGTCTCGATGTTCCATGTCCTTATCTCTATGTCTATGGGCATGACTCACAAATGTAAACTTATACTTTCATATAAGTTTACACTTTTTCGGTATTCACAAACTAGGATTTAATAGTAACTTTACAACAGCAAAGATTCCGCAGTTGGGGTGGAAAAATCTGCACATAAAAAGATGGGTCTGTCCTATCTTTTAGGTCGAGCCTAGACAGCGCATGCGCTGTCACAAGACCTGTAGTAAATAGAATATCGAGGGTAATTTCTCCTGCCGCTTGCCATTAGCTAACTCTGGCATTGCTCTTCTTATCTCACTTCTTGTTGGCTGGCGATCCGATATGTCAATTCCGTTTTAGTAGGAAGCAGCACCGACCAACTACAGTTAAGTTACGCGGCTGGGCTGTTATCTTTTGATTTAGGGACTACTTCCTTGTTTTCTATTGCAGAGTGCATGTGCACGCTGCTCGTGTTACACTGTCTGTGCCCACCCGTAAACCTCCCACTCTGTTTGTTCCTCCCCCTCCCTAGCCTCTCTCCCACCATGCTTTCACGTCTCGCTCCGTTTGTTCCACCCTCTCCCTGGCCTCTCTCCCGCCATGCTTTCTTGTCCTCCCAGTCCCCTTGCACATGAGACGCCGTGCTTCACATAGTATTCTTTTAATTATTATTGACATCGAGCACTTCTTGAAATGCCTGCCCCTGTGCTGCGCTTCAAGCGATGCCCTCTTTGTCTTGCTTCTGGGAAAGTAGATGTAGAGCCTGGCCTAAGCGTGTCTCGCCTCTCGCTCTCTGCGGGGCTTGGTCTCGGTATGTGGCTCTCGTCACCCTCTGCTGGGCTCAGCCTCAGTGTGTTTCCCTTCTCACTATGTGCAGATCTTCACCTCAGTATGTTGTTCTTGTCACCCTCTGCTGGGCTCAGCCACAGTGGTGTCGCTGGAGAAGTGGGGTGGGGAAGAGATGGAGTTGGGTTGGGGGCCTGGTGGGGTCGATGCTGCATCTGTAATTATCCTGCTCCCCCTTCTGCCCCACCACCAGGCAACAACTACAGCAAGCAAAACAAGTCGTCTCTCCAGTGTGCAATTCCAAGGCACAGAACCCGGAAAAGCATGGACCGCTTCCCAGCCCTCAGATCACACTCGCTGTAGTTATATTTCCATCTGAGTTCTCTTGTTTAATTCAGTGACGTACTGTACCCTAAGGAAGCCTACTACTCCTAAGATGGCCCCTCTGCACGCTCGCAGCCTCCAGTCCGCCCTTCCTGCAGTTTCGCTTCCACTCTCTTTGCTGTACCAGTCCTTTTTCTATGTTGGCGCTAAGTTCAAGCACACAGTCAGTGACTGGATCTGACGTCGACTCCCCGGGCGCCGTAGCGTGCAGTATTTGTGTGAGCAACGGGGCAGGGCCACAAAGTTGATGCCACATCAGGGCTAAAGTTGGGGCAGTGGAACACTGACATGAACCCAGCACACAACAAGCAGATAAGATGACCAGATAAGGTCAGTACTGTCAAACTGCTCACTTGTCTCTAAACAAATCATATTAAAATACAAAATTGAAAATGTAATTTTTCTTCCAAAATGTCAGTCCTGAGCCCCTTATCTAATCCTAATAACACTCAGTGCTCCCGGAGGTGTGTATCACACAGCACTCCCCAAGATGTATATCACATCAACGATTGGGCACAATCCAATTGAAAATCAGACCCATCCACTTCTAACAACAGATCCTTTCACTCTTAAAACAGTCAACACCTATTGGAAGTGCCCTAAATGCTGGCTTCATTTGAAAGCATCTGAATGTACACATCAGTTATGCATGTAACACCTTTATCTTCCATCACCAGATATTTACTTAACAGTTTACCATTGTTGCATTGTTCGAAAAATTAAATGTGTTAATTTGAGAAAGAAAGGTAACATTAGACAACATAGGTAAAGAACATTGTCATTTTTTAAATGGCAAGTACTACAGTTTAAATAGTTTATTACACAGAATCCTCCAGGAAATTTTGCAGCACAAAAGGAAATTTTGCAGTGCACTATTGCGTTTTTGATGCAGTTTTGCAGCATTTCATGTTAGTCACATTGAGTAATTATGTAACCTTTTATCTTGTGATGGATGGAGGACAGTATATATGGTTTAACTATTGTTCCCATTTTCGTAAAAAAAAAAAGCAAGCATTTATAATGTAATAGGTCTCGCATTTGTGTGAGTTTGAGCTATTGGCATTGTAAATGAGAATGCCTTTTATTTATGTGTTGGTTTTGAAAACAGATAAATAAAGGCATTTACAATGCCAATAGCTTAAACTCTAGCAAATGCGAGACCTATTGCATTGCAAATGCTTGTTATGTATGGAGTTCTTCGCTCCAACTGCAGAGTCTTCCCAGTCGTAAAGTTACTATTGAGGGGCCGATTCCGATTCAGGCCGGAAATCACTCCGACCGAGCCGGACCCGGAGAGATTTCCGACCGAATCGGACTCTGGCAGTCCGACCGAACAAGTACGATGTGCACGCATGCAATCGGACTCGAGTCGGTCGGACTCCCATTGAAGTCAATGTGAGCCGGACGTACAACGCGTACGCGGCCTCCATTGACTCAATGGGTGCGAGGCGAACAAGGGCGCCCACTACAGCGGGTACGCGTCGATGAGACTTGCGGCGTACATGCACAGGTAGGGGGACCCATGGGTCCCCCTGTGTGCGACTTCGCGCGGCTACGCGTACAGGGGGTCCGACACGGACCCCCAAAGTCCGGCTCCGACTGCTCTTTCGAGCCGGACGGCGCGAGTCGGTCGGACTGCTCGCGGTGCGCATAGTACTTGCCCGGCCGGGGAACGTCTCCATTGCGCGGTGTGAGTCGTGTCCGTGCGAGTCGGTCGGAGCGGTTCAGACCCGCGTACGAGTCGGTCGGCGATTTCGCGTGCGCTCGCATCGTACTCGCTTGGCCGGACGGACGTACGAATCGGTCGGGAAAGAGGGCTCCGAATCGGATCCGGTTAAGCCGAATCCGATTCGGTGCCCTACCGGCCGAGATCGGAATCGGCCCCTAAATTGTAATTTGTGAATACCGAAAAGAGTAAATTTAAACAAAAGTGCAAATATAACTTTGTGAATCGGACCCTATGTGTCTGGATACTTGTCTCCATTTCCCAGAATCCCTTTCTCCATGCACTAGTGTTCCATGTTTATTTCCATGAGCGTTTTTGTCTCTGTGCAAGTATTGGTGCTAGGGCTTACAGATGCCATGGTAGCTGCCCATCTGTGGAGGAGTCAAGAAGGCACCACACCAAGCTCCAATAACGTCAAATGTAAGTGCTGATGCTGCTCGATGCTGGTGGAATTGTGGCTTAAGCACCAGTGGCACTGTAAGCACAATACCCACATTTAGACATACCTTTTACACTTAGAGTGTCACACTGAAGTGTACACAAAAAGTGATAGCAGGAATGTTTTAATTAATCTCAGCCAACAAGGCTACACGTATACTTCTCCACATTCACCCAACGAAATTCCATTAAAATCATAGAATCGTATTGCATTCAATCATATCACCAAGCGTTCATGAAACATACCACAGTTGTGAGCAAGATCACACCACATTAAAACCAGTCGGGAAACACAACGGCAGATCTAAACAACGTATATAAGAACATATGTATAACCCAAGTGTTTACTTGAAAATATTCAATTATGCATGTCAATGGTTCCACTTTTATTTAATGCAATTTTATATAGCGCGAACATTACCCGAGGGTGTCAGAGCGCTTTACAAAAGAACCAGTTGCGTTACATAAGGACTTTGGATTACATGAATTACATAAGAGATGCAAACAGAAAAAAATTGCAAATGTACAAGTTGTAAAGTCACTCAAGGATGAGATACAAACAGATAAACTCTAAAATCACATAGGAATGGTAGTAAGTATAAAGGTCTATTACATATACTAGTGGTTAGAGTTAGAGTTATATATATACAAATTGCACATTCACTCAGGATTACATTTTAACAGCGATTTTAACTTTGATGCACTCTGCTGTATTACATCTCCTGTATGTGATCAATACACTGATTTTCATTCCTTTTCAATTCATAACATACAGTAAACATGACTTTTTGCTAAAAACCCAAATATATGGCATCATTTCATCTCATTATATAAGTTCGAAACTTCACACAATCATTAAATCCCCAATTTGTTTACTCCAACGCGGGTTTCGGTACCAGAACAAAATGCAGTCATGCACCTTCCTCAGGGTGCTCAAATGTATTTCAAGGACGAAGGGGGGGGGGAAGGATGGGAGCCGAGGTGAAGAAACCACCTGTAAAATATGTATATAAATATAAATAAACATAATAATGCTCATAACACTAAATAACTTACAAGTACAAAAACCCGTATTGGACATTACTTGTGTAATCGGAAGGAGGGATGACCCTGCATAGAATAGTAATGCCATTCACCAATAGATATATCATACCTTTACCAACACCTGTGCGCCTTGTTAGGCTAACTTTAGTGTAGGATAGTGATGGATATATGACCCCACCATGACATAGTTACACTGTGAAGGCCCAATCACCTCACCAACACATATGGATAGAAAACTTACAAACGGACCCACAATCCTATGGATACGTCTGCACAAAGGAAGGGAGAAAGGGATATGTTCCTTTACTGAAGCTGGAGCAGCTGAGGAGGATAAGATACAAAGATGACTACCATTCCTTATATTATAGGAGCAGATGAGAGATGGAATTACTGATACAAAAAATGCCATACCTAGTATTCCAGGTGTTCCACAACTATACTCAATAAATTAGCTGATGAATAGAACATGAACATTCATTACAATCTTATAAGTATCACTGTCCACGCCGTAGGATGTCCACGCCAAAGGGCATCCTGGTAGTAGGGTATTTCAATTGCCCATCAAATACACTGTGAAAAAGAGTATGACATTGAAATAAGGCTCTCTATCCAAACAATATAAGTAAGCAGTGGTAAAGTCACAACCCATAAAGATGTCTCCTAATCAATTATTCTAATAGCTTCAGTCAATTGAAAAAGGGACAACATATGGAGCCAAGGCCTAAAGATGTAGAAACTAAAGTCTGGGAAATTTAAAACCCAACTCCCTAAAGTTTTGAACCATTTGGTCTTCATGCTAGACGCTCACAAAGCAATGGCAATCGCCATTTTAAATCAAGCCAACAAGCGGCATAATGAAATGAAGGCAGGAAGATATGGACATGGAGATATAGTACCTTGCAAACTACTAGAATGGGAAAATAACCTGCTACACTAGTCAACATTCCGATATAAAGTAGCTGGCACCATAGTGCCTCACATAGGGAATGCTAATGTTGAAATTAGCAACATACGATGATGTAAAAGAAGCCAAAATCTCTAGGCGTGCTCGAAGGCTCTCCAAGGCCCAAGGTTAGCCCCCACATGCATGGGGGGGTTTGAGGATTAAATAAAGGTAGCCTGTAGAAGCCAATTATCTTTCACAGTCCTTACCCATTGTGCACTGCTCAATTAGCTCCGCATATGTCATCCCCAAATGGCAATAAACAAAAAACATTAAACAATAGGGTCCATTCTTATATGCTAAGTATCTGCATCATGTGATCTCACTCCTGACCAACAGTAAACAATAGAAAAGGGAACCTTTGCAAAAGGAAGAGGAAAATGTGCACCAACTAGGAATGAAGGTGTGGAAAATTAATTTGTATCGATAAACATTGTCTGCGCCATCTTGCCCTTTTTCCCAATGCCACACTTTCGTCGTCCGCGGCGGCCATTTTAGCTACCTTGATCAGACCCACTCTCTGCACACCGCTAATCCCCAGCGCGGCTCCACATCCTCGCAAGCCCCCCCGCACTGGTCACCCTCTCTCTCTCTCTCTCATGCACGGGCCATTAACCCCCTCCAACTGCGCTGCACTTCTCTGGGAATCTCACCCGGGCCTGCCCGACACCTCCCTTTCCTCCTATACACTATCACACCCTCTGACACCCCTCTTCCTCCGTATCCGATTGTCCAGGCCGGTCCCAGGCTATCACCTAGCCCTGCGGATACAGTTTATGGCCCCGACTGTAAGGAATCGCCCCTCTTCAAAGGAGTTACAGTAGATCAAGGCCCCCACCCCATGAGATCCGTTACACCACATGCATTCCGGGAACCGGCGGAATGCCCTGCTGATCCTGCCGTCTGATGACGATTCTGTATGGTGAATGGGGAGGGGATTCTCACTGTAAGGGTGCGTGGGAACGGGTCTGAAGCAGAAGATCCCAGGGATGTCTTTCATACTTCAAAGTATCTTTACTGTAATAAAGAATGTCTTCCTGCCATAAATGCGTGTATAAGAGGCCAGGCCTCAGAGATGCAGTAGAGCACCTCGTGAAGATTCCCTGTTGGTCTGATCTGACGTGTTCTCCTCCGGAGAGAATAAACCTTTGTTTCCTGCCTTCCAGTCTCCAGCGCCTGCCTCTTCATTGATTCATATTTTGGGGAATAGAGGCGACATCGCCGGGCAATACTTAAGGTTATTCCATTCGTCGATTGCCTTCCTGTTTTACAATTGGCGTCCCAAGCGTGGGCCCATCAGCGACACGTGGATCCAGTGGGAGAGGTCCTGACGACAGAGTGAACGACTGCAACGATCGGGAGAGCTCCTGTCCGATAGACCCTCGTCTGACAGCCGATCATCCGAACTTCACTGGTTCCGAACAGACCTCTCTCGAGTGATCTACGGTCCTGACTGGGAACCATCAGGAGTGCCGCGATAGAAGATAGAGGACGATCGGGCGCTGGATTCGGAGGACAGGAAACAGCCCATGCGGTCCGGGTAAGGTCGTACAAAGCGACAAATTGTGATACGATAACGGTTCTTTGAGACATTTGCTGCTTACAAACGAGGAAGAGTACAAATACTCTATCTTCCTTTGTGAACAGTGAAGGGTGGGTAACGCGGACTTTTGTCCCCCTTTGTAATCTGTCGTACCTATCTTTTCTCCCCACTGATTGTTTGTTTGATTGATTGTCAAGGGTAGCTCCCTTTTCTTTGAGTATCAGAGTAGCTCCTTTTGAGGCATTCCCTGTCTACAAACGGCGAGGGATAGGAATATTCTCTCTCCTTTACAGATAGTGAAGGATGGGTAACGCGGACCTTTGTCCCCCTTTGTAATCTGTCGTGCCTATCTTCTCCCCACTGATTATTTATTTGGATCTAGTTCTCTTGAAACATTCATTGTCTGCAAACAACCTGGAATAGCAATATTCTGCCTAGTCTTTTGCAGGTAGTGAAGGGTAGGTAACGCGGACTTTGTCCCCCTTTGTAATCTGTCATGCCTATCTTCTCCCCACTGAGTGGTAGCTGGTTCAGCCCGGACCGCTTGTTAGAGGTGGATCATCCAGTCCCACTGGAAGGCACCCCTAACAAAGACATGTTCACAAAGCATGGACTAGTCGCTATAGCATATTGCAAATTATGGCACAGGTATACGAAGAAGGAACCCCAGAGTCAGTGGCCACTGATAGGATCCTTTGAAGAAAGCAAACTAGATGCACTAGATGAAGCCCTAAAAACTCGTAGAACGACACCGACCATGCTAGACAGCGTTGGCCTGTGGCACAAAGAAACTGTACAGCGAAAGAAGAAAGAGGAAGCTAGGTTAGACAAAGAGCTACGTAAAGCAGCCCACCTAGCTGCAAAGAAACTAGAGGAAGAAATAAAGAAGAGAGAGGAGGCTAAGCGAAAACAAGAGATCGAAACACCGAGCCAGTGTCCTGTTAGAACACCCTCTGCGCTCTACCCTGAATTACCTTCGAAACAGCGAACCAACGATGATCTCTTATTAGGTCCTCCGATCATCTACATGCCCCCTCCATATGCCCCTTCCCAACCTTCAGCGCAACACTCGCGACCCCCAAGCACAGACGAGAGTAGCGCCAGGGCCTCGGCCCCCAAGGCCTCCGCACCGGCGGAATCCCTCGCACCAGATACAAAACAAGCAGCAATATTAGATGACCATGAGTCCCGAAACACAGAACCCACAAGGACGAACAGGTTGGGCAAAAACGAGCAAGAGAGGATTGACAAGGTAGTCAGGACACTAGTAGAACGAAAGGAGAAGGAGGAACACGTTATGGATATATTCAACTCATATGCGGGAAGCCACAGACGACACTTTGTCGTACGATTATGTTATCATGTCCTAAACGCTTATGAGGACCGATATCGAGATAGAGGTCCCGAGAGCCTAACGACTCTGTATAGAAAAATTGATATCGGGGATGAGGGCGAGTGTGACGTGACGGACCTCCTTGCGCGTACACTTAGGGTTTTCTGCCACCTCACTGAATCAGAGGTGGAAGCTAAACCTACGACATCCGTAGCGGCCGAACCACGAATAGAGCAACCTAGCACCATGATGCCGATAAGAGAGGCCGCCCCTATTGGGTCCCCCACGAGGTCAGGAAACACACGATGATGTTAACCATACGGATGCAAAAGGGAGGATAGTGTACAACTGGGTCTACCAACCATGGGATCGACAGGATATTCTGACGTTCCGAAAATCTCTGCCCGATTTACGAAAAACCCCACCGTCTTCTACACTGAACTAGGTACAGCCTTAGGTTCCACTATCATGACCCTAACGGACCTCGATTTGTTCTTCGGGTTATGTCTGCCAGCTGATGTGTGGAAGCAGATCCGCAAGGTCGACCACCTTGAGCTGTTCGGACATACCTGGAAACAACTCGATGAGTTCGACAAGCAACGAGGAGCCGGGCAGAAACCCGTAACGGCCATCCTTGAACTCCCGGACAAGATCGTCCAGAAACTCAAGACCCTGATTCCCGAGAAGAAAATAGACTGGTCAATAGTGACGGCCTGTAGACAGAAACCACAAGAAGACGCTTCGGAATACTTCTCTAGGTTCGAAACGGTGTTCTCCGACTACAGCGGCCAAGATATGGCCACTGCAACCGGACACCACTTGTTCGTTCAGAATTTCGTGAAAGGCCTGGTGCAAGAAGTTTCTCAAAAATTGCAGGCGAGCGAAAGCAGTTGGGCAGCCTCTAAACCCACGGCTATCCTCCAGATGGCCCAATACTATGAACATCAGAAGAATGAGAATGATAGGGCATCCGAACGTAAAAGAAGGAGTTGAAAGAGCGGGTCACGATAGCTCAACTGCAGGGGGTGACGATAGGTAGGGAACCCTCCAAGGGGAACTACCAGCCGACAGCCCCTAAAAATACACCCTCCAGAGAACGAATGCCCGTACCCTATACAAGCCGAAGGGACTTAGATGAAAACCAATGCGCGTTTTGTAAAGGATACGGTCACTGGAAGTCGCAGTGCCCGGTCCTTCATGAAGCAAACAAGAACCGAGAGGCTAGGGATGGGACAAACGGACAAAAGAACAGGGACCAGGGACGGGGACACACCAATGATGCTAACTATGACAGACCAAGCCGACCTAACACATTTGACCGCCCACGACAGAATCAGTATCAGCAGTCCGATTGCGAGAACGTCCGCGATTTCGCATAGGACAGCCAGGGACAAGGGAGGGATCCAGTCGAGCTTTGTGTTGACCAGCAAGGTCCTTATGTCACTGCTAAGGTCCTGGGTACGAAGTCCCCATTTTTGGTGGACACTGGGGCAACACGTAGTGCATTATCCAAACGACTGATTCCAAGGGCACCCTTGTCTGGCTCACACGTGACATCAATAGGCTTTGATGGAACGCCCTCTACTAATCCCTTATCTACACCGATTCCCTTTGACTTAGAGAACAACATCACGGACACGACCTTCCTGCTATCTTCCAACACCCCCGACGCCATTATGGGTCTTGACCTCCTGAAGCACTTTCGAGCCACCATTCGATGTTCGCCAGACGGAGTACGAGTCATACTGTACGATAACCAGAATCCGTTCAGACCTTGTCCCACCCGACGCATGTTTTCCATCACTGACGCTGACTTGTCCTTACTAGACACTTTACCCCCGTACCTTTGGGCCAAGACCGACTCAGACGTAGGACGCATGATGATAGACCCTGTGCACATCACTGTACGGTCAGACGCTATGCTCCCAAAGCTCCCACAGTATCGGATATCGCCCGAGGCGAGAAGGCATTGGTAGGAATCATTCAGTCCTTAGTCGATGCAGGAGTGGTAGAGGAAGTAGTCAGTAATATCTGTAACAGCCCTATCCTACCCATTGTCAAGAAGCAAGGCGAGGGAGATGAGAAGGCTTATCGCTTCATCATTGACCTCCGCGAAGTAAACAAAGTAGTCGTACCTCAGTACCCAGTAGTCTCTGACATCACCACCATCTTGACCCTGATCCCTCCACTGCCACTGTTTTCACCGTCATAGATCTCAAAAATGCTTTCTTTTCTATCCCCATCCATCCAGACAGCCGATACCTCTTCGGCTTCACCCTAAAAGCCCGTTCATATAGATTCTGTAGAGCACCCCAGGGCTACACTGAGAGCCCCAGCATCTACAGCCAGGCTCTCAAGAGACAGCTGGACGCAGTCCAGCTCCCGGACGAGTGGTGTTAATCCAGTATGTCGACGACATTCTCCTGGCTGCCGACACTACGCCACTTGCCACCACAGCCACCATCCAACTCCTGCACTTCCTCGCGGAGAATGGTCACAAGGTCTCCAAGAAGAAGCTGCAGTTCTGCCAACCACAGGTGACATACTTAGGCCACCTCCTGTCCAAGGACGGGAGAAAGCTCACACCCGATCGGATCCGGACCATCCTAGAGACCCCCGTTCCCAAGACTCAAAAGCAGGTTCGCTCCTTAGTAGGCCTCACGTCCTTCTGTCGGCAGTGGTTGCCAAACCTTAGTCTCATAGTCAGACCTCTACTCTCTCTGTTAGCGAAAGACGTTCCCTTCCCACTCCCTTGGACCCCTGAATGCCAATCCTCCTTTCAAGAACTACGAGATGCCCTCTGCTCAGCCCCTGTTCTAGGGACCCCTGACTACACCAAGCCCTTCTCCCTCTTCACCCACGAGAGGGAGGGGTGCGCTTTGTCTGTCCTAACGCAACCCATAGGTCCCAAACAACGCCCTTGTGCCTACTTCTCTGCCACTCTTGACCCTGTAGCCAGAGCTCTGCCCGCCTGCCTTCGAGCGGTAGCTGCCGCTGCCGTCTCTATCCGACAAAGTGAGGGGATCGTACTTTCGAATTCCCTCACTGTGCTGGTCCCCCATGCTGTCGACACACTCCTGAACCAGACCAAGACTCAGCACCTGACTAGCGCACGACTGACTGGTTACGAGTTAACTCTGCTTACACCCCACATCACGTTGAAGCGATGTACCACTCTGAACCCTGCCACTCTGTTGCCCCTCCCCGATGACGACCCCAATGTGTCCCCTATGCATGACTGTGTGACCCTCACGGAGGAGCAAACTAGAAGTAGAGCTGACCTCCGTGACACTGCCATCCCAGACCCTGATGGAGAGCTATGGGTAGACGGCTCGTGCATTAAACTCCCCGACGGCACGACCTCAGCTGCCTATGCAGTCACCACAGCCCGGACGGTAGTTGAGGCGGCCCGCATCACCCAACGGTCCGCACAAGCGGCAGAACTAATTGCCCTCACACGTGCATGCGTCCTAGCAACAGGCAAAGTCGCAAACATCTACACCGACAGCCAGTATGCCTTCGGGGTGGTTCATCATTTTGGGCTCTTATGGAAGGAAAGGGGATTCCTGACTTCGCATGGTATACCCATCCTTCACGGAGATCTAGTCTCTACCTTGACCGAAGCAGTCCTCCTCCCCGAACGACTTGCAGTCATCAAATGCCAGGCACACAAGAAAGTGACAGACATCATTGGACAAGGAAATGCACTAGCCGACATCACTGCTCGAACCACAGCTGAGAATAGGACGACGACACGCATGTACGTGACTAGGTCACAGACGGAAAAATGGAAGGACGCTAGAGAGCACATTAGAGACATACAAATGGCCTGCTCCCCCAAGAACTGACTGAATGGGCACGGGTGGGACTGAAAGATGATGAAGGCTGCTGGTTGACAAAAGACACGAACAAATGGCTGCTACCCAATTCCTACTTGATCCCCATACTGACTATGGCACACTCCCCAGCACACATAGGATCTGCCCCCATGATTGAACTCATCACCCGAGTCTGGCACAACGACAAGATTCCCGACTCTGCTAGACGCCTAGTTCAACAATGCTTAATCTGCTTGCAACACAACCCAGGGAAAGGAACTGTTGTCCCTCGGGGTGGGTTCGAGGTCCCCGACCATCCCTTTGAAGTCCTACAGATGGATTACATTCAGCTAGACCGTTGCCTGGGTTTGAAGTACGTCCTTGTTGTCGTGTGCGCCTTCAGCAAATGGGTGGAGGCCTATCCCACACGCGACAACACTGCCATGACCACTGCCAAAGTCCTGTTAAAAGAGTTTTTCCCGATATGGCCTTTGTCGGATTTTATGGAGTGACAGCGGCCCCCACTTCATAGCTGAAGTCATCCAACTTATCTTAAAGGGATTGGGTGTAAAACAGAAATTTCACGCAGTCTTCCACCCCCAATCTGCAGGCCTGGTCGAGCGACACAACGCCACACTCAAGCTAAAAATCTCTAAGATTGTTGCCTCCACCGGACTGAAGTGGCCTGATGCCCTCCCATTGGCATTGCTATCAATGCGCTCCACCCCCACTAAGCACCACTTGACCCCTTACGAAGTAGTATTCGGGCGGCCAATGAATATTTGGGCCGCGCCTAGGCCAACTTCGATCCATGACGTCCCAGACGTCCTAATGTCTGACTATCTGTGCACCCTCACTAAAACCTTAACTGTCATCCATCAACAGGTGCTACAAGCCATCCCAGACGCTTCCAGGGGCCCAGGACACGACATTCACCCAGGGGATCACGTCTTGATCCGCAACTTCCAGCGTGCCAAAAGCTTGGAACCTCGGTGGACGGGCCCCTGGCAAGTCCTGATCACTACACGGACGGCCCTTCGAGTGGAAGGCAAGCGTCACTGGGTGCATGCGCACCATTGTAAACGCGCCCCCAACTCTGACGACGGAAGAAGACATCGCGACTCAGGAAGAGCTCCTGACAAAAGACAAACCATCGTTGAGCTGTCACACCGACACAGAAACGCTCGAACTGGCAGAGTTTCCCGATCCCACCGTACCGTCCAGGGAAGGGTACAACCTACGTAAAAGGGAGGAGCTTCGGCAAAGCAGACCACTGACTGGGTAAAATCTCAGAACGGTAGCCTAACACACTCAAGGTTGCCCGAAGAGAAGTCAGAGAAAGTCGGTGGTTCTGCCCGCTACCGAGCACTCTGAAGATGATGGAAGCGCCCGACTCCCCAATGATGGAAGCAACTGGATATCCGAAGAGGACCTACCGAAACCCAAAGACTAACAAACTGCACAGCTCAAAGACTATAGCCGTTTTCATTACCCTTCTCTTTTGCCTCCTCCTCATGACAACCTTCTGGATCATCGAAGAAAGCACACCCGCTCACAAAACATTGCTCCCCACTGAACTGCCGATAACTACCAAGGAACACTTCCTGATTGCCCTTTCTCCACCGCTCCGAGAGAGACTCTCTCTTTTGTGCAACTGCTGCACCAACACAACCTTGCCGCTAATGCCACTAATTGCTGGATCTGCAGGCTGCTGCCCCATGCAGCCGGACACTCCATCCCGTTCATTCCTTCGCCCTTTTCCATCCACGGCTCCTGTCTTGCCTGGCTGATTCTTCTGCAAGAAAGCTTTAAAGACAATGCCACATCAGAAAGAACTGTTTCGCATTTCTACCACGAGGCATGGCTGAATAAGACTGGGCGAACCGCTACTCCTTTTTACCCTCTGACCTCTGGTACCTCTATTCACATGGACATCCCTGCCAAAGAACGAGTGGAAATGCAAGTTTTCCATAACCCAGCCAGACCCACTTTCTCCTACCTCCGGAAACGAACAGCCGCCACTCTGACAGTGGCCTTGTCTGTTGTCAACGTCTCGGGCCTTGTGTGCATCGAAGGCCTGGGGACGCAACTGGTGGGCCGCAGCGCCTGCGTCATCACCAGAACACTGGATTCATCCGACCCTCCCTCCTTTGTTGCTTCTCCAAATATGTACTTTGTTTGTGGCACCAAAGCATACACCTGGCTCCCCAAAGGTTGGGGGGCACATGCTACATTGCCTTCATCCTCCCACCTACGTATGTGGCCCCAGCAAGCCATCACCGGCAAAAGCGTGCAAGGGACATCGACCAGGCCGACTCGACAGGAGCACAGTTCTTGGATGCCGCGAAAGGACTTGTGCCATTCTGGGGTCCGATGACGAACAGCCGCGCCATCCGACACTTGACCCAGGCAGTTGAAACCACCATGAACATCACAGCTGGCATCTTGACCAATAACACCGCAGAGCTTCAGGCAGTCCGCCTGGTGGCTCTGCAGAACCGCCTTGTTCTAGACGTGGTTCTGGCAGACCGAGGAGGAGCATGCCGCATCATTGGGTCCAGCTGTTGCACCTACGTGCCAGACAATTCACCTTCTGTTTACAAAGCCATCGAACACCTCCATAGACTGTCCTCTGAAGTACACCGGGAGCAAGAAGGATGGTCGCTTGGGAGCTGGTTCTGGGACTTACTGAAAGCCTGGGGGTGGAGGTTGTTCACATTCATTCTGATTCCGATTATGGTGCTATGCGGGTGTTGCTTAAGTATCCAATGTCTGCCTCCTCTGTGTTCATTATTTTCAAATTGCATTTGCCCAAAGACTTTGGACTTACAGGCTGAACACATGAAAACTTTGTATGAGACAGAAATACGTGGCATTATGGGGATCGACCCGAATTAACAAGTTGGCGAGAAATGTTAAAAGGGGGACTGTGGAAAATTAATTTGTATCGATAAACATTGTCTGCGCCATCTTGCCCTTTTTCCCAATGCCACACTTTCGTCGTCCGCGGCGGCCATTTTAGCTACCTTGATCAGACCCACTCTCTGCACACCGCTAATCCCCAGCGCGGCTCCACATCCTCGCAAGCCCCCCCGCACTGGTCACCTCTCTCTCTCTCTCTCATGCACGGGCCATTAACCCCCTCCAACTGCGCTGCACTTCCCTGGGAATCTGACCCCGGGCCTGCCCGACACCTCCCTTTCCTCCTATACACTATCACACCCTCTGACACCCCTCTTCCTCCGTATCCGATTGTCCAGGCCGGTCCCAGGCTATCACCTAGCCCTGCGGATACAGTTTATGGCCCCGACTGTAAGGAATCGCCCCTCTTCAAAGGAGTTACAGTAGATCAAGGCCCCCACCCCATGAGATCCGTTACACCACATGCATTCCGGGAACCGGCGGAATGCCCTGCTGATCCTGCCATCTGATGACGATTCTGTATGGTGAATGGGGAGGGGATTCTCACTGTAAGGGTGCGTGGGAACGGGTCTGAAGCAGAAGATCCCAGGGATGTCTTTCATACTTCAAAGTATCTTTACTGTAATAAAGAATGTCTTCCTGCCATAAATGCGTGTATAAGAGGCCAGGCCTCAGAGATGCAGTAGAGCACCTCGTGAAGATTCCCTGTTGGTCTGATCTGACGTGTTCTCCTCCGGAGAGAATAAACCTTTGTTTCCTGCCTTCCAGTCTCCAGCGCCTGCCTCTTCATTGATTCATATTTTGGGGAATAGAGGCGACATCGCCGGGCAATACTTAAGGTTATTCCATTCGTCGATTGCCTTCCTGTTTTACAAAGGGGCCTCATTATTGAAACTTTGCATTGTATCTCAGTGTATACTCATCCTCAGCAAAAAATACTTTCCAATAAAGGGCCTATAAGGCACAACAATTGTAGAAGGATAGGAAGTATATACCAATTATATATATGCATATAACTCACCACAACACGGGTATGACCGCAACTATAGGCCAATTCCAATAGAGAGCATGGCGAAGCTTAAACACACTACAAAAAACAACAAGTAGAGTAGAAAAAGCTTTCCCATTGTGATCAATGGTGGATCAAAAGATGTTTTAAACAACAGCTAAAATAAAATAAGCATTACATAAAATTAAAAAATAAACACAATTTTCATAGCTCCTTAATCTGATAATTCCCTTCTAGTGAGTTTTAAGGCTGTGCTACCATACAGAAGACACTGCATAAAAATCATATAATATCAAGGGGGTAACAAGACCTGGAGGTATCAGAGAGAAACACTAGGCCGCTCAACAACGATTGCATACCAAAGAAAGGCAAGAAGAAGACCGTCCTAATCTAACTAGAACAAGCAGTGAGAAAAAAATAGATCCTCCCCAATCTCAAACCTATTTCAAGGTGGGTCCCCAAAATAGGTAATGAAAAAAGCCATTAAATTCGCGAAGAATGAACAAAAGAATATAAGCATTTTGAGAATCAACAAAAAAAAGCATGCAAACTAGCTGAATAATGATAAGTGCAAAAGGTTGCAGCAAAAGAATTAGCACATGGCTTCTCCCACTGGATAACTTCATTGAGGCCTTTCCTGTGGGTGCCCAAAGTAAATATCCATTATACATCTCTTTTCTTGCAGTATCCATTATCATCTTTGCTTCTGAATGACCGTATTCTTTCATCTGTAGCCATCTGCATTCTGATAGCTCTTCCTGGGCAGGAAGAGGGAGGGGGAGCCGACACTTAAACCTGAATAGGTAGTGTCCGGTTTCCCACGCGAAAGGCTGATTACATCCCAGAGATAGCCTGGCAGACAGGGCTGGGAGGAAAGGGGGGCTGTAACTTCTAGGGCCTGCTTTGAATTCATCCAACTTCAAAGGCACAACTGGGAATAAGTACTGGGTCTCTGACCGTAACAAGACAGTATACTACTGGACCTGTGAAGAACTCTGCAATTACTAGAGACTACTGTGCTACAAGGATTGCCACTTTGCTTGACTGCTGCTCTGAAGGAACTGCTGTCTGCTTTGCGGAACTGCCCTGCTACCTTCTGATCTCTGCCCTGCTGAGGACAAGGACTGGACCCATTTCACTTGAACCCAGAGTGAATCCAAGGGCTTGCTGGCTTGCCCCTGTTCTGATGTCTCAGGGCCTTCGTTAAACTCTGCAACAGCACCTGGACTCTGCCATCTGTGAGTCCTGCCCTGCCATGTCGGGCCAATCCACGTCTGGGCCCTTGAAAGGCGATTTCTGCTATTCAGGACCATCAAAATTAATGGAGTGACGTTGCGCTGATCGGAACTGACTCATTACCCTTCAATGCTGATGCAGGAGCTGATTGATGACATAAAATCGATGGACTACACAGCTCAACCACAAAGCAGCACCTGCATCTGTCACGTTTAGGCGTAGATAGCGTGGGAAAACACTGTAGTATACACCATTGTATGTGAGAGTGCATGGCATAAGACTACATCTCCCATAATGCATCTGAGGGAGAGCTGCAGTCCTACTTCTTTTTTCTCTACATAAACACTGCCTACTGACAAACCGGGGCTTGTCACCTGTGATTACATCCGGAAGGCCGTTTCTATCCCGCTTGCTGTTAAGCCTCTGCTTGGAGACTCGAGCCTGTGTCTCCTCCCTGCTGCAAGGGCTGTTTTGCATCTGAGAGAAACTGCTGCGGCGGGTTTCCCTTGGTCGCGCTGATGCGCAAACCGCCATTTCCCTGCCTGCAAGCCACGTCCAGTAAACTTGCGCTGGAGCGCGGTATCGAGCCGCGTTAGGCTCGATACATTCGCTTGTGCCCTTTTATTTTGATTGCGCTGGAGCGCTTATGACATTTTCCCCTTGGCCCAAACCACGGTCATTAAACTCGCGCTGGAGCGCGGTTACGAGCCGAGAAGGGCTCAAGAGAAATACTTTCACTGGGGTTCCATGGAATTGTGTTTCCTCACCATTAAGAGCCGTTGAGTGGCTCGGAGCGTTTTTTTTTTTGCATTTCTTTTCTGTTTTTGACCTGCTTGCCTTTAAACACGCTGGAACCGCGTGTTGTCCCTGGTAGTCTTCCCAGTGACCCATGTGGAATTCCTCACAGGTACCGGAGGATTGCCTCGTGTGAGCTAAGTACATTAACAATTCCATCTTACAGGATGTCATGAACTCAGTGTCTTTGCTAAGTATTGGTTCATACTTGGGGGCGTGGCCAAGCCGGCGGCTAAGATGGCCGCTTGGTAGAGAAGCTCCGGCGGACGTCCCAGCCCATTGTCATTTTCCCCAACATAACGCTGCCAATTATGTTCTGTACCCGAAGCGCCAGGCACCGTAAGAGGCGCTGACACCGAGGGACAGCTCTCCGGCCGCGGGTCAGCCTTAACACCGGAGATACAGCGCACTGTGAGCGACCGGGGGAGGCCTACGTCTCGGCGGCCCGGCGCCTCAGGCGGGCCGGAGTGCGTGTGAGGCCCAGACACCTATCCGAGGCTTCTGGGGAGGCCGGACGGCGGAGTGGTGAGTCGTGACTGGGTGGGGATCCTGCCCCCCCGCCCGCCTGTTTTCCCATTCCTGGCTGGCCCGACCGTCGGCCCGGCCTTGCGACCCCCCTCTAACAATCACTAGGCGTGTGCGGGGACAGGGCCCGCGTACAGCAGATATCGGGGGCGCGGGCGGCGGCGGGGTGCCGGCTCGGCGGGGGAGGGGGGCTCCCAAGTCCCAGGGCCCGCCGCGTGAGTGCGGAGGTTGGCCCCTACATCGACTCGTCAGCTACCTACCTGGCACTGCAATCGGCCATACACACTTCGGGCCTGCAGTTACCCTCGAGTTCAGTGCACTTCGCCACAGGCTACACAGCGCAGTGGTTTGGAGGACACCGCGCACATGCGAGGACCCGGTGCCTATATGTTGAAGATTCACACAGGCCCGCGCAAAAGCTGGAAACTCCTCTCGCTGACCATCCAAGCGCTGCCAATAGGGGGTATATCTGAGTCTAACCCCTGCACCACTCTACGACCCAGTTCTTAGCCCGGTAGTCGCCATCTTGCCAACACACGCTGGGGTTGCCTTCCTGTACCCAGCAAGTACATTTCTAGGTGTCCACCCATCGCACGGAGGTCCTAAAGCCGCTCACGGATCGCTGGCCATTGCGATTGGCCGGGTCCTGGGGCCTGCTGCTCCCCACTCCGACCTACGCCGCATCACCCCCTGGCACCCCAAGTACGGCATGGGACGCAAGGATCCCAAACAGAGAACCCTCCCATTTGAGAAAGTGGCGGAAGGCACATCCCTGGACTCACCTGAACTGGCCCACAACACACACGCCATGGACCACTCTGCGACCGCCGAGGCAGCGGCAGCTTCCCTACTGCAAGAAATGAGGGCAGGTTTCAAGGCCCTAGACTCCCGCTTTGACACCTTGGATAAGAACATTGCCGACTTGGGGGCTAAAATACAGGTGCACGATCGGCGACTAGGACGTGGCGGAGGCCCGCATATCCGACATCGAGGACGGGACCGCGCAGTCCCTCAAGAGGCTGGAACGAACGGAACGCTTACTCAAAGAAGTCGCCATAAAAAATGAAGATTTGGAAGCCCGTAGTCTCCGCAACAACGTACGCATAATGGGGGTTCCAGAGACGACAGCCACTGGCCGCATGGATCTTTTCGTGGAGAAACTGCTCACTGACCTTTTGACAGAGAGGCATTCACAACCGGCTTCGTAGTGGAAAGGGCCCACAGGTCACTGGGCCCCAGGCCTAACCCCGGTCTCCCCCCCAGGCCCATAATAGCACGCCTCCTGAACTTTAGAGACCGTGACACTACATTGAGGCTTGCGAGAGAACGCGGAGATGTGAACTGGCACCCCCCCATGGTGTATCCGTTGAGTTGGTTTATCTTCACCTTGGGGTACTTTGCTTGGGCCACATCAGCCCAGTTAGAAGTTGATTTGTACTTATTGTCAGGTTATTCACAGAGGGTTGGCCACCTTTGGGTTGGAAGGCGGCTGGGTGGGGGGAGCGGGGGGGTTGATGGGAATGTATGCTTCAGTTGTTGTTTTTCACACCTTAGCTCACGATCACTAGAAATGTTCGCTGCTCACTGCAGTTCGGTCAGGAACGACTATACACTTAGCCCAGATGACACAACTAGGTAACATCGAGGGCCCTCGGCGCTAGCCCTGATGTCGTGGAACGTCAGAGGCCTCAATGATAACCGTAAACGGCGACAGGTGCTTCATTACTTACTCCGGCACAAGATAGACATAGCATACCTGCAGGAAACACACCTCCCCCCACAGATGCGGCGCGATTCGGTGCCAGCTGGCGCGCCCATAGGTATTTCGCAAATTACAGCAACTACGCTAGGGGCACTGTCATTTTAATACACAAAAGAGTCCCATTTAGTCTTAGTGACGTTGTCCGGGACCCAGATGGTAGATATATCATTGTCACTGGTTCCCTCTGTGGCCACAGGGTCGCACTGATCAATGTTTATGCCCCGAACGTGGACTCTCCCGAGTTTTTCACGCACTGAACGCCCAGCTTGCAAAACACGCGCCTCAAAAGCTATTATTGGGAGGGGACCTCAACTTATTATTGGACCCTAGGATAGACAGCACCTCTCGAGTCCCTGACACTAAACCACGGGCACGGCGCGCCCTGAGGGACCTCTGTGACCAATATACACTTGCAGATATCTGGCGGAGCCGTAATCCTACTCTCACAGAGTACACTCACTATTCTGGTCAACATAACACCTGGACCAGGATAGACTATTGGCTGCTTTCCCCTGAATTTACAGACTGGTTCGATTCCCACACGACGCTCCCTAGGACATACTCTGACCACTCCCCGATAGTGTTACATTTGCAACTCCCACGACCAGAGGGGTACGAACGGCAGTGGCGCTTCCCGGGTAGAGCCCTACAGGACGAACTATTCAAGGCGGAAGTACGAGAAGCCATCGAAGACTATTTCGAGATGAACACCGGTTCGGTGGACTCTTGGGCGGTACTGTGGGAGGGTGTCAAGGCCGTTATTAGAGGGGTCTGTATCTCTAAACATGCCGGGGTGCTCAGAGATCTCCGCAACACGATGTCCCGTATTGAACGTGACATCGCTGCATTTGACTCCAAATCCTCGGGGACCCCGAATCCTGTTGACCAGGCAACACGGCTAGCCCTTCTGTCCGATTATAGAGACACTGCAGACCGGGAGATATTGTACCTGGGGAAGTATCACACCGCCCGACGTTATAGGGAGGGGGAGAGACCGGGGAGAGTGTTGGCACAAATGCTGCGGCCGCCGTACAGTAAATCATACATCACTGAACTACATTCTACCATGGGTGGTACACTTACCACTACGTCCGCTATCCGCGACGAGTTCCTGGAATATTATACCACACTTTACACTTCCAGGGTTGGGCCTGACGGTACAGCCCAGACAGACTACCTTTCAGAGATCGCGCTGGTGTACCTGGAGAAGCATATGCAGGACTTCTTGGCTGAACCCATTTCAGTGGCAGACGTCACGCTTGCCATCGACAATCTCCGGGGCACTACGGCCCCTGGGTTAGACGGCTTCACAGGGGATTTTTATAAGGAGTACAAAGACCTTCTGGTCCCGCAGCTCATTGAAGTCTATGCGGAGGCATTAGAAAAACAGATACTCCCCCCCACGCTACGAGAGGCCGTAATAATTCTCCTCCCAAAGCCAGGAAAAGACCCTAGACAATGCGGGTCCTATCATCCCCTATCCCTACTCAATCTGGATTACAAAATTTTGGCTAAAGTAATTGCGAATAGGCTGTCTCAACTAATGGAGTACATTATCTCCCCGGTGCAATCCGGCTTTGTACCTCACCGGTCTACCTCTCTGAACCTACGTACGCTGTTCGCGGTACTACATAGAATAACGCCGGGAAACCCCTGCGGCCGCGATATTGCTGGATGCGGAGAAAGCATTCGACTCCTTGGAGTGGCCATTCATCATCGAAGTAATGAGACGCATGGGCATGCCATTTGGTTTCATTGCCATGGTTGCTTTGCTCTACGGCAACCCCACGGCGAGACTCCGTTTAAATAGCACGCTTTCCAGACCCTTTCGGCTTTTTCGTGGAACTAGACAGGGCTGTCCCTTATCCCCACTCCTGTTTATATTGGCTATGGATCCACTGATCAGGTATTTTCAAGAACACCACTTGCACCGGGGCTGCAGTTTAATACCGGCCCTCTCCTTGTTTCCCTATATGCAGATGATACCATTTTATATGTCCGGGAACCACATATCAACTTAACGCCCCTCATTAGGGAAATTCTTCGCTTTGGTAGATTCTCAGGGCTAGGCATAAACTGGCACAAGTCCATTATTTTTCCGCTAACCACGAGCACGGTACCGTGGGAATGTGAATTCCCCCTCGAATGGTGCCATGATTCGGTAAAATATCTCGGGATACATATTCACCTAGACCCCACTCACATCATGCGCTTAAACTATGGGCATGCCGTTCACACTTTGGAAACGCAGGTCGATAAATGGCTGAGGTTACCACTATCACTAGCGGGTCGGGTTGCAATTTTAAAGATGGTGGTCCTTCCCAAATTTCTGTACCTCTTCAACAACATTCCCATACCCCTTACCGACGGTTTCTTTCGTACACTACGATCACACCTCACCCGGCTGGTCTGGGGAGGGAAACAGCCACGCATCCGCTGATCCATCCTTACATTGCCGTACGAAAGAGGAGGGTATAATGTCCCGGACTTCCAATTATATTATTTAGTGGCACAATGCCGCTACGCACACGCTTGGTTCCACCCGGACGCGCGAATACCGTATCTACGACCGGAGGCAAATCTTGTTCTCCCCGACAAACTGTCTGCGGTGCTTCCCAGGGGCTTTCCTCGAGACCCACGTGACATTCAAACGGTATCTACCACCTCCTGGGCTTGGGGAAGATTGAGGAAACTCACCGGCGCTACGATCTTATATTCTTCTTCCCTTCCTCTGCCAAACACTAGATGGTTCCCAATCACTGGGGAGGGCCTGGTGCAGCACACACTGACTACAATAGACGTCGACAAAATAGGAGATCTCTATCCTGGGGGACATGTATTTGCACTTGACGAAGACACAAGGTACGCTAACTGCAGTTTCATGACCCGATTTATTATGACCCGTGTGCGATCGGCCCTGCGGGCTACGCACCCCACGTTTCCCATTGAACCGGACTCCTTTTCCCCACTCACACTAGTGATAGAGAATCCTGACGGGGCTCGCCTCATCTCCAAAATGTACAAAGCTAGCGCCTGTATGAGGCCGGTGTGTGACGCTAGGCTTCGACAGGCCTGGGAGACAGATTTTGGCGGGCAGGTAACGGACGAACAATGGTCAAAATGCTGCGAGGCCACCAAAGAAATATCCCTTAATAGCATTCACAAGCTGCTTCATTTTAAATTCCTTCGACGTGCCTATTTTACACCTGACAGGGCGCACAGGATAGACGCCGCTAGGCCCCATACATGTTTAAAATGCACCGCGCCTCACGCCGATTTCATACACTTGGCTTGGTCTTGCCCCCGAGTACAGTCTTACTGGGCGGACGTACACACGACCCTGGGGAAAATGGTCGGCCTGCCTCTCAATCATATCCCGGAGATTGCGCTGTTAGGATACACGGTGCAGTTCCCAAAAAAGGTCAGAAGCTTTGCGTCACTGGGTCTACTCTTGGCCAAAAGAGAGGTTGCCATACATTGGGGTAGGAAGACAGCTCCCAAAGTGCAGGACTGGTTGCGCAGTCTAGCTTATTGCAACGTCAATGTGGAGACCTATGCCAGTCTTATGCCGGCAACGTCCCGCCCCAGAGATATATGGGGTCCATTTCGGGAATATATAGCAGCTGCTAAGCAGGCCTCCAGCTCTCAGGTAGAAAACGGTATTGTGCCGGAGGGGGTGGGATGATCGGACCAGACTTATATTGTGGGACTTGACAGCACTAATATTCGGAGTGTTGGGCCGCTACATATCTATGCTGAATGCCATGGCAGATTTGTGGAGATGTGTATAAGGGAAATGTTGCGTGGGCGGGCTGGGGCGAGTCCTCCTGATTCGGATAAATTGTAACACGAGAATGCATTAGTCTTAATGTCATAGATGCAACTGTTCTTGAACTGGCAGGAGCGACGCGCAAAGCTTGCAAAATGATTGTATACGAAACTATGAGCAAGGTGCTGTTACAAAATATGTTTGTTTCATATCTGAAAATAAAGTTTAAAAAAAAAAAAGTATTGGTTCATACTTCTGAGAACTTGTTATTGGAATTACGCTTTCTTTTCTTTACTTTATTTTTGCATTTTGTGCCTTTTTTCATACAAGGATAAGTGTGGCAGTTATAACTGTAAGTGCATTCACATATTGTATAGTTATATGTTGTAGGTACTTAGGGTGGTAATTTCATGTGTATTGTGTTCTGTCTCACTTACAGGGAACACAGGGCTACCATAGGAGTGAAGTCTACAACTCCCGAACATTTCCCCACTGAGGGGCATATTTACGTTCCCTGGCGCATCCCTGCATATCAGTAGGGATGCGCCAGGGAAAATGCGTCACGCAAGTTTACCCTTGTGCCACGTCCGATGCGCCGCATTTACAATGCAGCGCATCGTGGCGCAAGGATAAGCAGATGCGTGACGCATCTGCCGGCGGAAGGTTGGCGCAGTGCTGAAGTTGTGTCGCAAGCGCGACGCAACTCCAGCACTGTTCCAACCTTCCCTATCCCTAACATGGTGCGTCAATCCTTACGCCTGCTTGAAGCAGGCGTAAGGATTTGACGCACCAGCGTCGGATAAGTGACTGCGTGAAATCTTGTAGATTTCACTACGTCACTTTTCCGAGGCGTTCCTGCGCCGGAACGCCCCCCCCTGCGCCGGTACGCCCACATGAAACCTGATGCAGGTTTCATGTGGCGCAGGGGTTTACTACGTGACGCATCTCCCTAGATGCGTCACGTTGTAAATATAGCGCAACGCGGCGCATGGTTTGCGTCGCTGCTGCGTCACATGCGTGATGCAACGGCGGCGCATAAGTGGCGCAAGGGGCTTGTAAATATGCCCCTGAGTGTTTTCGCAGCTGCACCTTTATTGTTTTGTTGATCCCTTTTATTCCCTTTCCCCTACTGTGGTGTGGCCTATGGAGTGGATATATAATACTCGCAGGTGATTCCATACAAGGGGAAAGGGTTATCTGGCATCTTCCATCACTCCCGTTGTATCCGGCTTCCAAGGTTAGTGGTTATCCATTCTCTGTTGTGACAGCATCATAAAGGGGTTCGTCGACGAAGCCTTTATTGACTGTGCATATCAGCTCCAACACTTTGCTCAAATCCTCGGGATCGACGCCAACGTGGGGTCTCCTCGACTCGTAACATCGAGTCTTAGTTGTCGATGCTTTCTCCATCCAAGGTATTTTTTCAGCGGGATCTGAAAGATTCGGCCTGCCCTCCATTGCGGTCAGCCTGAACTTTGGATTCAACCTGGTGTAATTCGTCCTCAAGTAACCGTTAAGCGCTATTGACTTCTAAGCACTATTTCTTATATATTCTTGGAAAATTCATAACTCCGGTTCTACTGATTGGATTTTTGTCATTTTGGTCTTGATTTTCTCATATAAACATTCTCTAGTTTTCTAAATCTGTGTGGGTATTTTTGTGGCGTATTCATTGAGTTACTGTGTGTGTGTGTGTTGCACAAATGCTTTACACATTGCCTCTTTAGATAAGCCTGACTTGTCTGTGCCAAGCTACCAGAGGGTGACAACAGGTTATCTTTTACCATGTATCTAGCTTACCCTGACTAGGATTGTGGTCCCTACATTGGACAGGGTGCATACCTCTGCAAACTATTGACCCAATTTCTAACATTGGTTATCATCGGTAAGGATAGGACTTGTGTTTGTGCAATACCATATAGTAGCTCATTGTTCACTACAACTCTATACTAAGACCAATTTGACCCTTTTTCAATTCTCCCTAATTAGCTTTTTTTCGCAACAAATTTTATTGGGTTTTTGTCATTAATATGACCCTTTAGGGTCGCCTAATTAGCTTTTTGATTTTTCTGCTAAAACCATGTCTCACTCTGGAGAAGCAGCACCTGCAGTAATTGATTTTGAGCTTGCCAGGTTAGAGTCTTACACTGTGCTCCAGCTGAAGAAGTTCTGCAAGGAAGTTCAAGTGTCCAAAAGGGGTTTCACCAGGAAGGTGGAGCTGCACAAGGCTTTCAATGCCTGGGTGGAGACCCAGGTAGCAGGGGATGGCAGCCAAGAGGAGGAGCAGGAAATCCCTGAGGAGGAATATGACCTGATCCTCGATTCCAATGTGGATTTGGGAATGTCTGTAGAAGGGGCCTGAAATTGCCAGGAGCAGTAGTGTTTCCTAGAACAGGGAGCAGTGTCTCCTCCAGGACCCTGTACTCAGAAGAGCTGGCAGACAGGAGGGAGGAAAGGAAATTAAAGCTGGAGCTTGCTATATTGGAGCAGGCTCAAGAAGAAAGGAGGCTGGCCATGGAGGAGAGGAAACTGATCCATGAGCTCAACTTCAAGGAGCTGGACATTAGAGCCTTACAAGTGGGGTCCAGCAAAAGTAATGATGGCAGCATACCTGCAGTATCCACTGGTGAGTCCAGAGTAAGAATTTCAAAGGACTTGGTGCCCAGTTATGTGTTGGAGGATGACATAGACAAATGACTTGCTTCCTATGAAGTGGCTCTAATAGTGTACAAGGTCCCATATGAATTCCGGGGTGGTAGTTTATGGAGGTATATGCCAACGGAGGGGAAGGACACACTCCTTACATAAGAGGTAGAGGACCAGGCATGCTACCCTACTATGAAGGCCATCCTAGTCTGTAAGTTTGGACTTGCCCCTGAGAGGTATAGGCTCAGATTTAGGGGCGGCCACAAGATTTCATCACAAACATGGGTGGATTTCCTAGATTACGCTAGTGAGGCACTAAAGGGCTATCTGAGGGGCAGCAAGGTTGATGATTATTCAGGGCTGTACAACTTAATTTTAAAGGTGCACATGCTTGATATTTGTTTCCCAGAGCTGCGCCAACACCTAGTTAATAGCAAATTAATTGATCCCAGGAAACGTGCTGAGGAGGCGGGCATCTGAGTCGGCACCAGAGTGTCCACGAAGGCATCTGGTTGGGACTCCCAAAAGGGTGGACAGGGTTCCCACCAGATGAAAGAGGGGGATACAAGACAGAGTTCTCTAAAGGCCCCCAAAACATTTCACAGGGGAAAGGGTCTGCTTCTCATTTCCAATCTGGCCACCAGAAGCAAAACTACCCTGGCAAGAGTCGGCAGCCCGAGCCCATCCAGTACTCTGAGTATGGGCACTACAACGGGGATGCCAAGTGTACAAAAAGAGCACCACCTCCCATTGGACGAAAGAATTCAGGGGTGGCTAGTGTATTGCCATGGAGGGGTTTGTCCCAGTTAATGGGGGAGAGATAGTGGTGTTACCCTAGTGTCCCTGGGTGACAGTGAGATAGTTCCTAAGATCCATGTGCCCTCAAATCAATCAATCATTCAAGAGTTTGTATAGTGCGTCTACTCACCTGTGAGGGTCTCAAGGCGCTGGGGGGGGTTGCTGACCCATCTGGGCGTGGAGGTTCAGTCGAAGAGCCAGGTCTTGAGATCCTTCCTGAATTGGGTCAGCGACGTGGATTGCCTGAGGTGGAGGGGCAGGGTGTTCCAGATCTTGGCGTGAGGTAGGAGAAGAATCTTCCTCTGGTTCTGGTAAATCCGTGGGACGGTGGCCAGGGCAAGTTGGGCAGAGCGAAATTGTCTGGCGGGTACGTGGAATGAGAGGCAGTGGTTCAGATATGCTTGTCCTGCATTGTGGAGAGCTTTGTAGGCATGGGTGAGGAGTTTGAAGGTGATTCTCTTGTTGACTGGGAGCCAGTGGAGTTATCAGAGGTGTTGTGTGATGTGGCTGCGGCGGGGGATGTTGAGGACAAGTCAGGCTGCAACGTTTTGAATGTTCTATAGTTTCCTGAGCTGCTCTGGGTGACACCAGTGTAGAGTGCATTGCTGTAGTCGAGTCTGCTGGTGATAAGTGCGTGGGTGACCGTCTTTCTGGATTTTGTGGGGATCCATCTGAATGTCTTTTGAAGCAGGTGAAGCATGCGGAAGCAGGATGAGGATACGGCGTTGATCTGGCAGTCCAGTATGATGCAGAGGTTACATGCGTGTTCCGTGGGGGTGGGAGGGGTTCCCAGTGCAGCAGGCCACCAGGAGCCGCCCAGGCTGAGGGGGCAGGTCTCAGGATGAGCACTTCGGTCTTGTCCGAGTTGAGCTTGAGGCAGCTATCTATCATTCAGGTGGCCATGGCCTTCATCCTGCTGTGGAAGTTGGTTCTGGCGGCTGTGGGTTCGTTGGTGAGGGAGAGGATTAGATGGGTGTCGTCGGCATAGGAGGTGATGTTGAGTCTGTGGTTTCTGACGATGGCCACGAGGGGGGCCATGTAGACATTGAAGAGAGTGGGGCTCAAGGAGGACTTCTACTACATATAGGCAATGGGTGACCATCAATGGGCAAGGTGTTGAAGCTCTGAGGGATACAGGTGCCCGCATGACTAATAGAAGGAGTCAACTTGTGTCCCCAGAGCAGGTGATTCCAAATGCATTTCACCAAGTTGTGGTGGCTGACAACATAGAGGGTCACTACCCAGTGGCCCTTGTTCCATTTGAGTGTGTGTGGGGTTATAGGTCTTCTGAAGCTTGCTGTGAGCCCTCCCATGCCTGTGGACTGTTTGCCTGATAGTGACCTTGAGCTCACTATCTGGAAGGAAGTGAATCGCAAGGCTCATGTGGAGATGTTGGGGTTACCTGATTGGATCTGTGCAATGACAAGATCCTTGATTGCCCAAGATGGGAGTCAAAAAGGGCTGGAGCCTGGAACAATGGCCCAGCCAGCTGCTAAGAAGGGGAGAGGCAGAGGGCATGGAATACCAGCCCATGAGTGTCTTCCCAGTGAGGTGGATGGGCTACCTGCGGTGACTACCCCAGAGCCCACTGAGGAGGGCACTGCGTCCCTACCTACACTTGCTGGATGGCATGAAGGAGGAGCCACCAAGGAGCAGTTCTGTTGGGCACGGAGGGCATGTCTAACCCTTGAGGCATGAGGCAACAGGCTGATGCCCAAGCAGCAGGTGATTCCTCTGGGAGTTATCACACTTACTAGGAAGACAACCTTCTTTATAGTGAACCTAAGGCTCCTGTGCTTGGGATAACAAGTGCCCTGGTGGTCCCCCTATGCTACAGGGCCTTGCTACTGGAGCTGGCTCACTCTGATTCCCCTGGCAGGACACCTCTGTCAAAACAAGACCTTTGCAAGGCTTGTCCCACACTTATATTGGCATAGAACCACAAATTTTTAAGATGCATTCTGCAGGACATGTGTAACTTGCCAGGCCATTGGGAAGACAGCTCAGATAATGAAAGGCCCTGCAATGCCTTTCCTGTCATTGGCACACCCTTTGAGCAGGTGGACATCAACATTGTTGGGCCTATGGATGCCCAGACTGCATCAGGCAACAGGTTGATCCTGGCACTGATGGATCATGCCACTAGATTCCCAGAGGCAATCCCTCTGAAGACCATGACTGTGCCATTAGTGGCAAAGGACCTGATGGTCAGCCGCGGTCCGTGCAGGTAAGAGCGGCGGGGTGGTGGGGCCGGGTTAGGGGGGGTGTGTATTTTGACAGACGATGAGGGAAAATTAATTATTTATTTAATTTTCCCTCATGGTCGTCTGTCGAATCCCCGTCCCCTAACCTGGTTCCACACCTCTTACCTGCATGGGCCGCTCCTGCTGATGGGGATTTCCAACTGCGTGGGTTTCCCTAAGGAAGCTGTGTCCAACAGGGGCACAAACCTTATGTCTGCCTACATGCAGCCAATGTAGAACGAGTGTGGGGTAGCCTACAAGTTCTCCACCTCTTATTATCCACAAACAAATGGGCTTGTTGAGAAATTCAACAAGACCTTTATTAGATAATTAGAGGCCTACCTGAGCCCCTGGGTAATAAGTAAAACATTCTCTTGCTATGCCTGTTGTTTGCCTATAGCGAGATACCTCAGAAGGGTGGTGGTCTTCAGCCCCTTTGAGCTTCTGTATATGCACCCTGCTAGAGGACCTGTGAGTTTGGTGAAGGAGGGGTGGGGGCAAGCTCCCAGGAAGAATCCCCAGGATGTAGTAAACTACATGCTGGCCTTCAGAAGCAAAATGGCTAAGTTATGGAAGCAAGCTTCTGACAACTTAGAAGCCAGTCAGGCTTTCATGAAAGAGACGTATGACCAACATTTTACCACTCTGGGGTTGCAACTTGGGCAGAAAGTGTGGGTTATCGAACATCTGGAACTGAGGGCCCTCCAGGACTGTTGGATTGGGCCCTATGAGTTAACTGAGAAGAAGCGTAAGGCCACCTACCTGGTGGACCTTAAGACCCACAGGAAACCCCACAGTGTGCTTCACATCAATCGCATCAAACCCCACTTTGAGAGGTCTGAGATCACCAAGCTGTTGGTGACAGATGTAGAAGAGGAGGAGGAAAGAGAAGGAAGGAAGGAGAAAGTTAGGTCTGTGGAGGGAGTAATCTTTTCCCCCAGTCTAACTCCTGGACATCAGAGAGACTGCCACCAAGTGTTGCAAAAATACTCCTCTCTGCTCTCCCTTATACCTGTGTACCCAGGATGTGGACACAGGGGACAACATCCCTGTTTAGATTAAGTCTTACAGGTTGTTTAATAATGGGAGGATCAGCATTAAGAGTGAAGTATCTAAAATGCTGGAATTGGAGGTGATAGAACCCGCCAGTGTCCCCTGGTCTTCCCTCCCCCTTCCCTATTTAATGGCGGCCGCTGCTCGGACCTGTGAGCAAGACCTCTGACCTCCTGGTCAGAGACTCTGCTCTCCACCCCAGCAGCTCTGCTGTTGTGCCGCTGCCGCAGCCCCTACACCTCTCTGTAAAGGTAGGTGTTCGAGGCCCTCCTCCACCTGCAGGCTCCTGCCTGATCCTCATCCCTGGTGGTCCAGTGGGAGAGCCTTGCTCTTCTGCTGGTCCGCTGGTGTCTGTCTTCGTGTTTGTGCCCGTTTTTCTGTTTTTTCTCCGTCTTTTTGTTTTGTTTTTCTGTTATTATGCCTTTAATTTTCTGCCTTTAATTGTATTTGTCTCAGTACCCGTGCCCTTTGTTTGTGTCCTCCGTGCCCGTTTTTAGCTGTTCTTTTCCCACCGCTGCTGCCCCCGCGGCCCCTCCTCCCTGCCGGTTCCCGCTCCCATCTCCCAGCTGTGCTTCCCTCCCCCTTCCCTATTTAATGGTGGCCGCTGCTCAGACGTGTGAGCAAGACCTCTGACCTCCTGGTCAGAGACTCTGCTCTCCGCCCCAGCAGCTACCCTGTTGTGCCGCTGCCTACACCTCTATGTGAAAAGGTAGGTGTTCGAGGCCCTCCTCCACCTGCAGGCTCCTGCCTGCGCCTCATCCCTGGTGGTCCACTGGGAGAGCCTTGCTCTTCTGCTGGTCCGCTGGTGTCTGTCTTCGTGTTTGTGTCCGTTTTTCAGTTTTTTGTCTTGTTTTTCTGTTATTGTGCCTTTAATTTTCTACCTTTAATTGTATTTGTCTCTGTACCTGTGCCTTTGTTTGTGTCCTCCGTGCCAGTTTTTAGCTGTCCTTTCCCCGGCGCTGCTGCCCCTGCGGTCCTTCCCCCTGCCGGTTCCCGCTCCCATCTCCCAGCTGCGCTTCCCTCCCCCTTCCATATTTAATGGTGGCCACTGCTCTGACCTCCTGGTTAGAGACTCTACTCTCCGCCCCAGCAGCTCCGCTGTTGTGCCGCTGCCCCTACACCTCTCTGTGAAGGTAGGTGTTCAAGGCCCTCCTCCACCCACAAGCTCCTGCCTGCGCCTCCTCCCTGGTGGTCCAGTGGGAGAGCCTTGCTCTTCTGCTGGTCCGCTGGTGTCTGTCTTCATGTTTGTGCCCGTTTTTCCGTTTTTTGTCTGTCTTTTTGTTTTGTTTTTCTGTTATTGTGCCTTTAATTTTCTGCCTTCAATTGTATTTGTCTCTGTACCTGTGCCTTTGTTTGTGTCCTCCGTGCCAGTTTTTAGCTGTCCTTTCCCCGGCGCTGCTGCCCCGCGGCCCTTCCCCCTTGCCGGTTCCCGCTCCCATCTCCCAGCTGCGCTTCCCTCCCCCTTCCATATTTAATGGCGGCCGCTGCTCGGACGTGTGAGCAAGACCTCTGACCTCCTGGTCAGAGACTCTGCTCTCCGCCCCAGCAGCTCTGCTGTTGTGCCGCAGCCCCTACACCTCTCTGTGAAGGTAGGTGTTCGAGGCCCTCCCCCACCCGCAGGGCTCCTGCCTGCGCCTCATCCCTGGTGGTCCAGTGGGAGAGGCTTGCTCTTCTGCTGGTCCGCTCGTGTCTGTCTTCGTGTTTGTGCCCGTTGTTCTGTTTTTTGTCTGTCTTTTTGTTTTGTTTTCTGTTATTGTGCCTTTAATTTTCTGCCTTTAATTGTATGTGTCTCTGTACCTTTTCCCCCTTTGTTTGTGTCCTCTGTGCCCGTTTTTTGCCGTCCTTTTCCTGCCGCAGCTGCCCCCGCGGCCTCTCCACCCTGCCGGTTCCCGCTCCCGCCTCCTACCTGTGCTTTCCTCCCCCTTCCTTATTTAATGGTGGCTGCTGTGTGGCCGTGCTGCTGGCGCTCCGAAGGCGCACCAAAGGCAGGCCCGTCTGTGCCCGTCCGTGACCTGACCACGACCAGCGCCAGGGACCCTGGTTCTCCGGCCACCCACCGTTACGACTCAGCTGCCCTCCTTGCACTCAACCCCGGAAGAAACAACAACTGCCAGCTCACGCCGAACACCACCCATAGCCAGTTCTCCTGCCGACACTGCTGACAAACCTTCACCATCCTCTGCACCCCCACGGCTGCCACCCCCACGCCGGATGCCAGCACCCCTAAAGCCCTGAGGAGCATCCTCCTCAAAGTGCGCTCCCTGCACAGACATGCTGTAGAGATCTGGGACCTCCTCAACACCCTCTCACCAGACGTCGCCTTCTTCACAGAAACATGGACCAACCCCCCCCGAATTTGTCCCTGCCATCCCCGATGGATACAAGATCCAGAGGAAGGACCGCCGCAACTGCCCAGGAGGAAGACTCACCATCGCACCAAAGAGCTCCCTCTGACCCACCACTTCGAGCACGAGCGACCCCCCGTCCACCACAGAACACCTCCATTTCCAGATCCAGACCAGCCGTGGAACAACCCTACGCGGCACCCTCGCCTAGAGACCCCCGGACCTTGAACCGCGTTCACCACCACCATCACTGACCTCATTGCGCCCCACGCCATCGCCTCCATGGACTATATACTCATCGGAGACCTCAACTTCCACCTCGACAACCTCAGCGTCCCCAACTCTGCCACCCTCCTGGACAACCTCGCCAACCTCGGACTGAAACAACTCGTCACCACCCCTACCCACAAGGCTGGACACACCCTCGATCCGATCTTCGCAGGAGGTAACAACATTACTTCAGCCACACCACGCAACCCCCTGGCTGGACCACCACTGCATACACTTCCACATCGACAAACCCACCGCCCCCAATCCTGTACCACGCCCTCCACGAAGGAACTGGAACAAGGTCACTGAGGAGCACCTCAACTCCACCCTCAACCGCGATGCCCCCATCTCGACCGACGCCGACTCCGCAGCCAAAGAACTTCACAGGTGGATCACCAAATGCGCTCGCCTCCCTCCGCAACCTCAACAGACAGCGCCCCAGGAAGGCCACCTGGTTCACCGCCGACCTCGAAGAATATAGACGCACCTTCAGATGTCTCGAGAAGAATTGGAGAAACAGCAAAACTTCGGGAAGACCGCACCACACACAAGAACGCTATGACAGAATACCACCAACTCATCAGATCCACCAAAAGGACCTTCATCTGAAACAAAATCCACGCCAACGCCAGCAATGTCAAGGAACTCTTCAACATCATTCAGGAATTCCCAAGCCCCCAGCAAAGCCACAGACGTCACACCCTCCCAGGACCTCTGCAACAAACTCAGCTCCTACTTCCACCAGAAAATAAGATCCCTCTACGACAACTTCAACGAACAGACTCCGGACACCGAATCCACTCCTCCCCCAAGCAACGACAACCAGCCCACCATCTCCTCTTGGACCCCGGCCACCACCGAAGACACAGCATCGACCATGAAAGGCATTCACTCAGGAGCCCCAACGGACCCCTGCCCTCCGCACATCTTCCACCGAACCGCCGCCGTTATTGCCCCTGAGCGACGATGCACCATCAATGCCACCTTCGAAGTCGGCACATTCCCCGATGACTGGAAACGCGCAGAAGTCAAGCCCCTCCTCAACAAGCCCTCAGCAGATTTGACAGACCTCGAGAACTACTGACCCATCTCTCTCCTCCCTTTCGCAGCCAAAGTCACAGACAAGATCGTCAACGTCCAACTATCTAAATTCATTGAAGAGAACTGCATCCTCGACCCCTCCCAATACAGATTCCGCAGCAACCACAGCACCAAAACCCCCTACTCACAGCCACAGACGACATCCGCACCCTCCTCGGCCTAGGCCACACCACGGACCTGATCCTACTCGACCTCTCTGCAGCCTTCGACCCTGTCTTCCACCGCACTCTCACTGCCAGACTCCACAACGCCGGCATACAGGGATCCGCCCTCGACTGGCTCCGCTCCTTCCTCACCGGCAGAACCCAAAGAATCAGACTTCCGCCCTTTCCCTCTGAATCCACTGAGATCAACTGCGGAGTACCCCAAGGATCATCACTCAGCCCCAAGCTCTTCAACATCTACATGGCCCCCTCGCCAGACAGCACAGACTCAGCATATTATCCTACGCCGACGACACCCAGCTCATCCTCTCCGTTACTAAGGACCCCTCACCACCAGACTCAGCTTCCAGGAAGGAATGAAGGACGTCACATCCTGGCTGAGCAGCAGCTGCCTGAAGCTTAACTCAGAGAAGACAGAAGTCCTCGTCCTCGGACCCTCCCCTTCTGCATGGGACAACACCTGGTGGCCCACCACCGTCGTCAGCCACACACCCCCATGGACCACGCCGGAACCTCGGCATCATACTTGACTACTCCCTCACCATGACCCGACAGATCAACGCAGTCGCCTCCACCTGCTTCAACACCCTCCGCATCCTTCGCAAGACCTTCAAATGGATCCCCCCCGAATCAAGAATGACCGTCCCCCACACACTCATAACCAGCAGACTGGACTACAGAAACACCCTCTACACCGGGATCAACAAATCTATGCTCCGCAAGCTCCAGACCATACAGAACACCGCAGCCAGACTCGTCCTTGGCATCCCTTGACACAAACACATCACCCAACACCTGTGAAACCTCCACTGGCTCCCCATCTTGAAGAGAGTAACCTTCAAGATACTCACCCGCACCTACAAATGCCTCCACAACACCGGACCCCAATATCTCAACGAAAAAAATCTCCTTCCAGGTACCCAAGAGAAACCTCCGATCTGCCGACCTCGCCCTCGCCGAAACCCCACGCATCCGCAGAGCCAGAACGGGTGGAAGAGCCTTCTCCTACATCGCGGCAAAGACCTGGAACAAGCTCCCCATCAACATCAGACGCGCCCCCACACTTCACATCTTCAAGAAGACCCTAAAGACTTGGCTCTTCGACAGACCGGAGCTGCACCCCCCATCGCCTTGAGACCCTTACGGATGAGTAGAGTACTTCACAATTCCCTGATTGATTGATTGATTGATTGGCCCAGTCCTGTGGTTTTGGTGCCAAGAGCTACGCCACTGGGCACCGTACCTGAACTTAGGTTCTATGTGGATTTTAGAGGGCTAAACTAAGTGACAAAGATAGATGCTCATCCCATCCACTGGGTTGATGAGCTAATTAACAGGGTAGCATCTGCCCAGTACTTTAGTACCTTTCATCTTACATCAGAGTACTGGCAGATCCCCCTAACAGAAGGTGCCAAGGAGAGGTCAGCCCTCTCCACTCCAGAGGGCCACTACCAATTTCAGGTTATGTCCTTTGGACTCAAAAATTCCCCGCCACCTTCCAGAGGTTGGAGAACTAGGTCCTTGCTGGTATGAAAGCCTTCTCACCTGCTTATCTGGATGGCATAGCTGGCCTCATAGCTTTTGGAAAGACCACCTCTTTTACCTCCAGGAAGTGCTTCCAGCTCTGCAACAGGCAGGCCTGACTATCAAGGCCAGTAAGTGCCAGATAGGGCAGGGGTGTATGGTGTACTTGGGACACCTGGTGGACAGGGGTAAGGTGCTTCTACCCCAGGCAAAGATAGAGACTATAATGGCCTGGAGGCCCCACCCCTACCCAAAACCCTGATTGAGGTCAGGGCATTCCTGGGCCTCACTGGATACTACAGGAGGTTTGTCAAGAGATATGGCACCATTGTTGCCTCCTTGACAGAGCTGACGTCTAAGAAGCAACCCAGAAATTTGATTTGGACAAAGGCATGCCAAGTTGCATTTGACACCCTGTGCTCAGGGCCCCTGCATCCAAGGAGTTTATTGTTCAAACTGATGCCTCAGAAAATGGCATAGGGGCAGTTTTATCACAGCTAAATGAAGAGGACCTGGACCAACCTGTAGCCTTCATCTCCTGGATGTTACTCCCCAGGGAACAGAGGTGGAGTGCTATAGAAAGAGAAGCCATTGCTGTGGTTTGGGAACTTAAGAAGCTGAGACCATACTAGTTTGGTACTCACTTCCTGATCCAGACTGATCATAGGCCCCTCAGGTGGTTCATGCAAATGAGGGGTGAGAATCCAAAATTGTTTAGGTGGTCCATTTCCCTATAGGGTATGGAATTCAGGGTGAAACACAGACCTGGGGTAGACCACACCATTGCTGTTGGTCTATCTAGGTTCTCCCACCTTAGTGATGATAACTCCCTATAGGGTGGGTAGGTCTTCCCAATTTCATCTGGGGATGGGGGGCTCGTGTTAGACCTGTCATCCTTATGGAGGTCTTCCCCCAAACTTTTTGTCTGCCTACCTCCTCTTTTTGCTGTATCTTTTTCTTGGCCTTAGGACTGTGGACACTTTACCACTTCTAACCGGTGTTAAAGTGCATGTGCTTCTCCGCTAAACCTGGTGACATTGGTGTATACCTGATTGACATATTTAGCTTACTTGTAAAGTAGTATACCATATACCCAGGGTCTGTAATCTAAATGCTACTAGTGGCCTGCAGCACTGGTTGTGCCACCCACAAATGTAGCCTTCCAAAGCTGTCTCAGGCCTGCCATTGAAAGGTGTGTGTGTGCAGTTTACTGCCACTTCGACTTGCTATTTAATTTACAACCACTTGCCAAGCCTTAAACTCCCTGTATTATTACACATCAGTCAACCCTAAGGTAGGTCCTAGGTAGCCCTAAGGGCAGGGTGCTGTGTAAGTAAAATGTAGGTCATGTACTTTTAAGTTTGAGATGTCCTGGTAGTGACAAACAGACAAATTCGTTTTTCACTACTGTGAGGTCAACACCTCTCATAGGCTAGCATTGGGAATTCCTAAAAACACTTTTAGAGCTATAATTTCTTTTGATTCCAATATCTTTATTAACTTTGAAGCCCCAACCCCAACTCACACCCCATCCAGGCAGATAGAAATATAGCACTGGCAAGCAAAAAAACATTTAAAAAAGAGATAAAAGTGCACTAAGTATTCTGCAACCATTAAGAATTCATCACATAATTGAAATACATATATACAAAACTTAGCATACCCTGCTGCATCACCCCTCTTATCATTTGAGTTCCCCACTCAACAAAAATGTGTTGTGCCTCACCTCCCAACCCCGCCATTGCCTTCGACTGTAGTCCTTGAGATTTCTCCCTCAGATTGTGCCTCCATCTATTCCCTCATTTGTGCCCAGGCTCGTAGCCCTCTTTTTTTTAAGACTGTCTACCTTTTCGAGCATACACCGCCATTTCTATATGTTCAATAAATATAAGCCTAGCCACCCATTGGTTGCAGGAAGGAGGAACAGAGTCTAACCATGCTGTTGCTAGACACAACCTTAATAATGCCATGGCTAGAAATATAAAGGGTTGAGCATGGGGGAGGGGATCTTTTCCTTTGTACCCCTAGTAAGATCAATTGGGGTGTAACCACAATATGCAGACCCAATCTACCCTCAAACAATCTGCTCATAACATCTCTTTTTAGATTGTCCAAGCATGGGCCTTTTGAAAACATGTGAATTAGGTTCACCCCATAGAGCTGACAGCGAGGACAGTTGTGCCGGATACTCAGCCCCATTTGATAATTTTCGCCGAAGTAATATAAAGGTTGAACCATGTTTCATAATGCTGGGCTTGCAGATTGGTCGACATAAAGATTGAGCGGGCCAAGTCTAGTGAAGCTACACTTTCCCCATTGACCATCTGCAGTGCCTCCTGCCAGCTATTAATATGCTTATCCATGTCATCCACCATCCTACTATTCAGCATCTTATATAAAACTCCAATTGACGGCCTTTTCTCAATCATTGCATCTAATATACCCACCCTAGAGAACCCGCCCAACCCACCTCCTTTTTTCATATAAAGTCCCTTATCGGCAAATATTTAAAAAAATACCCCCACATCTCTCCAGCTTCTACCTCCTCATCCTCAGCATATAGCCGCTGATAAAACTTATGAAAGGCTGCCGGTATTCTGTCTGGGTCAGAAGTAATTCCAGAACCGGGGTCACAGATCTCCCATATCTCGCCATAAGCCGTCTACTGTCTCGCGCGGATCGCTAATAAGTGCCCCATTCTTTCATTATATTCATATGCTTTGTTTTTCCAGACTGAGTATTTATCTGCTGCTTTTTTACCAATATATCTACTTTTGCAGCTTTAGCGATTGCCACATTCAACTGGGCCTCATCAATTCCTAGTCCCCTTGATACTGCTTCTACCACCTTACCTCTGCCACTGATAAAGTTTGATAAAGTTCTTGCAAATGCTGGTTCTCCCTTTTCTGTCGCGACCAGTTAAATCTTGAAATTTTCTCCAGGACCCTGACTTTAAAGGCATCCCAAATTATGCCTGTAGAGGCACTCCCTATGTTTTCTGCCATAAAAATTGGAATCCAATTTTCCATGTTATTAATATAGTACTCATCAAGCAGCAGTGCCCTCTCAAAAGACCAACCCCCAATCGGACGTGGTAGGGAGTGTATATCCAGTTCTAAGACTAAAGGGCTGTGGTCAGACACAGACATTACCCTTCGGTATTTATATATCCGACAAGCTCGCAATAACCCGCTGGATATAAAAAAATTGTCTAGCCGAGCGTGTACCCGATGGGGTGCCGAATACAAAGTATATCCAGAGTCCAATAAATCTGTCACAGCCCATACGTCATATAACCCATGGGTCATTCCCAGCTGAGTCAAAGACCGAAATACCCTGGGTTTACAGCCCTGGTAAACTTTGATGCCTGCTTTTAAGCCTGCCCGCTTAATATTTATATTAAAGTCTCATCATCATCCACAACAGACTCATATATAGAGCAGAGTGTTAAAGAGCCTTTTGCATGACAGCATTCTGTGATGGCCCATCAGCCATACTTATCTGCCCTAGCTTTAGAGAACCGACATCTGCCTTTCTGTGCAAGAGTCCCTTGTGATACTACAGATAACCTTATAGCCCGAAAACTCCAAAAAGGTGCTGTCTAGCCCCTTCAATATGAGTTTCCTGCATGCACACAATGTCTGCATTTAGATATTGTAGCTCTAATGTCTCCCATTGCTTCTTCATAGGATTGTTTAAGACACAAATATTAACAGTAGCTATTCACAGATTACTCATCTATAATTGAGTAGAAAATGGCCTGCCAACGACCTTACTACATGCATGTGCCCTTCGGTCTGCTTGGATACCACCCCCTTTCGACTGCCCAGATCCTCTCTACCCCCACCCCAAGCCCATCCATCCACCCCACCCCCACAAGCTAGTGGGTCAGCAATGACCCTGGTGATGCCACCTGCTAACATACCACCCCCACGCCCCCAGCTCCAAACCGACCATCCTATCCCTCCGTTAACCCATGAAAAACAAGAAGAAGAACCCCTTTCAAGATACATATGCCATCACCTCAAATACAAACAAAAAACCAAATCGATGACATACCCATAACCATCAACCCAACCCGGCCCCCTCATAGATCTCTTTTAAGAACTCTTGAGCTCTTATCTCTTATATGAATGTCCGTGTCTTTCCCTTGACTATTACCTTGAGGAGGGTCGGATTCATGAGGAACACTTCGCAACCTGGTCGCTGAAAGGGCGCAAACAGTTGCCGTAGGCACCACTTTCTCTCAACTGTCACATGGCAGAAGTCCGACCGGATAAAGAACATGTGGCCATCAAATGACTGTTTCACCTCTGCCCTTGCTTTATCAAAAATAGCTTGACGTAAAATAAAGTTGCCAAAATAGACCAGAATTGCTCTTGGCTTCCTAGCTTGTTGGGACTGACGATTTTTCCTTACCATTAGAGGGAAGCGGTGGACCCGTTGCACATCTGCTTCCTAGTCCCACTGGGCTAGGTCTGGAAATGCCCCATTCAACAGCCTCAACATAAATGACATTATATCACTTCCCTTCATGTTTTCTGCCAGGCCAAGGAACCGTAGATTATTTCTTTGTTTGCGATTTTCAAAATCATCCAGATTCCACATCATATCTGGCAACTGAGACTCCTGAGTATTCTGCCGTCGCAACCCTGGCGGCTAATACCTTGGTCCATTCCTCCACATACGAAATCAGATCCTTCATTTCTGAGCAAATTTTATTAACTTTGCGTAATGCTTCCTGCAATTTCTTTGTGGCCAAGTAAGCTCTTTTATTCTCAATTCTCGCCTCCCCTTGCATCTGTTTCAGTGTTGAGTAGATCAAATCTATGGTGGGAGTATCTGTCACCACGGCGCCTGCTGTCACACCCCCTTGCGGGGTATCCAATTTCTCCATATTGTCTTCATTGTATATCTGATGTGTGGCAGAATAATCCAGTTTTAGCTGCCGAGTAATATTTGAGTCTGATTCCGGCCCCTTTCCACTCGCCTTCAATTTCTCACTTCGCCTTTTCAACAAGAGCATGCGCTTTTGCGTAGATGGTTTAGCCAGGCTACTATTAAAACTCTGCCAAAGGTATCAGCCGCAGAGTCTTCCTCTGTCAACTCCTCACTTACTCCAGAGAGATCTGACTCATCCGTGAGTGAGAAAAACTTTTCAGCTCCTTCGGGAGACCCTCCTTCCTGTGGCAGAGCCACTTGCTCCTAGCTTCTTTTTGTGCGAGCCACAGAGTCGCCCAGAGTCATTGAGGCCTGAGCTGCTGCATCTAACATCGATACAGTCGGAGTCTCCAGCCCTACCAGCCTGGCCTACTCACATCCCTCCTTCAATGTTCCCCTCTCTCCAATATTACTCTCTTTGTGGAGGTTATAATGGCAGTATATCTGTAATTACAGTTTTCAGTGGAGAGCTACCAAACTTCTTAACGTGCGCATCAGGTACAGATGTAAGGATACCAGGATTCTTTAGAGTCTGTCCTGGAGCCCTCCTTGCAAAACTTTCCGGTATCGAGGGCTGCCTATCCTTCGCCACTTCAACATTAGACCGCACACCCTTCGTTTCCTGCGGCACCAGCTTCTGATCATCAGCGCTGACTCCTGCTTTGGGTTTCTCTGCAGCAGGTAGGGCAACTTCCTCCGTCTTCCATCCGAGTACTTGCTTCCTGTTCTGAATCTCCGTACACGCTGGGGTGGATGCCGAAGATTTGGCCCACTCCTTTGAAGGTTTGCCCACTTTCGGTGGCATTTTCCAGCCTCTCAAACTTCAAGCGACAGAACCGAATAAGCCACCGAACAATCGTGCCAGCCGCCGAACAGCCTCTCCCGTCCTCAAGAAACCGCTGCCAATCTATTGTTCAGGTACCGTTGGCCGGTTTCTTTTTGATATATATGAGTTCCAGCATCTTGCCCTAAGGGGCAACCAGGATTTCTTTCCCACTCTTCTCCATTTCTCCCAAAGCAGCCAGAGCCGGGAGAGGCAGTTAGCGCGGCACACTACACAGCTGCCATCTTGCTCCCTGAAGCTATAATTCCTGATTACAAAGGAGTAGTTACTTCATGATTCATATCTTTCGAATGGTAATTATGAATCCTGTTACTGGTAAAGTTGAATTTAACATTACTGTTTTATAAATGACACTTTTAAAAGTGGACATTTCTCTGCTTTTAACTTAGCTCTGCGTGATTGCAGCCTGTCTCCAATACAAGTCTGGGATGGTTGATAGCTACAGTGTGTGCATTCTTTCTTGACAGCCACAAATACAGGAAGGGTGGGTGAAACAGAGAACTCATCTGCATCCATCTGCATTCTGATAGCTCTTTCTGGGCAGGAAGAGAGACGGGTAGCATGACATTTTCACCCGAATAGGCAGCAACCTATTTTCCACACAAAGGGCTGATTACCCCCACCGATAGCCTGGCAGACAGGGTTGAGATGAAAAGGCACCTGAGCACTTCAAGGGCCTGCCTTGAAGTCATCCCCACTTCAAAAAGGCACAACCACGTATAAGTACTGGGGCTCTGGCCCTACCAAGACAGTACACTACAGGACCTGTGAAGAACTCTGCCAGGACTAAAGATTGCTGTGCTACAAGGATTTCCACTTTGTCTGACTCCTGCTCTGATGGAACTGCTTTCTGATTTGCTGACCTGCCCTGCTACCTGCTTATCTCTGGCCTGCTTAGGACAAGGACTGGACCCATCTAACTTGAACCCAGAATGACCAAGCGCTAGCTGGCATGCCCCCTTTTCTGAAGTCTTAGGGCCATCAAAGACTTCGTTCACCTCTGCAACATAACTTGGACTCTGCTATCTGTGAATCCTGCCCTGCCAAGTGGTGCCAATCCAGTCCTGGACCCTTGAACGGTGATTTCTGCTGTCCATTACCAAAGTTGACCTGCTGACTTTGCGCCTCGCATCGAGTCTTCGAAGTTGACGCTTACTCCACCCATGGTACTTTTTCAGTGGCACTTGCGTGAGTCCTATAGCCACTCTGCCCTCCATCGTGGTCGTCCTGACTTTTGGATTTACCCTGGTCTAGCACGACCTCAAGTAACCTTTAAGTACTATTAACTTCTAAGCACTATTTTTTATATATTCTTGAACAATTCATAACTCTAGTTCAACTTTTTGGATTTTTGTCATTCTGATCTTGATATTCTCATACAAAAAGTTCTCTATTCTTCTAACCATGTGTGGAGTATTTGTGTGCTGCTTTCACTGTGTTACTGTGTGTGTTGCACAAATACTTTACACGTTGCCTCTTTAGATAAGCCTGACTGCTCTGTGCCAAGCTACCAGAGGGTGAGCACAGGTTATCTTTTAGAGTGTATCTAGCTTACCCTGACTAGGATTGGGGTCCCTACTTGGACAGGGTGCATACCTCTGCAACTAGAGGCTTAATTTCTAACAATGCCAATATGGGGTTATCTTCAATATTAACTTGGCCGAATAGTTTTGAGAAGTCCTCGTCACTAAAGTTTTGATACTCTGAACGGTGAAGTAAAAATCCCACAACAGTGAAACAAACAGATGAACTACACCAAAAGATAGAGCCCAAACCAAAAGTGACAGAAAAAAAGAGATGTGAAATTCCAAACAGGTACACTTGTGAAACTCAATGTAAGTATCCTCACAGCGCAGGTGTTGTATCCATTTTACAACAGAAAAAGATGGCCCCTGAATCTTATATATTATAGGGGATGGATCCAGGGGAATCTAGATCAGAAATAAGAACAATCACCACCTACCCAATCAATTTAACGGTTGCACCGGTCAAAACTTCAATATTTTTCAATGCGTATATGTAGATCCAGGCATTCAATATATATAGACATAATTCATGTAATTTGCCTTTTTTATTTTTCCAAAACATTCCCTTCTGATTCTAAATATTTTTCCTTTATATATAGACATGATTGAACAAAACACTTTTTGAAAACATTATGGAAGCATACAAAGTTTATTTATTTGCATAGTTAATTATAACCATTGCTATAAATAAAACCATTTCTTAGAGTGGCTAATATGCTCACATGTGATAAAAGTAACATAAAAACATAATTGTATTTAAAACATTTACAAAATGTAAACTTCTTATCTGTCGAAGCCTTATTGTCATTGGTTCTTATTTATTTCGATTGTAAAGAGCATTTACCTGGTGCAAGTAAGAACCCCTAAAACAGGTTGCAAAGTGCAAGTGACTTGTGTAAAAAGATTTCCTGAAATGTTGCCTGGTCTTGTACTTCACTGGCCCAATGCCCCTCAGTTCCTTTATAGACGGTTTTAGGAATTTGTAATCCCTGGCAGGCTAAAGGAATTGAGGTTCCATTTAGCCAGGTGGTTACTGCTTGCCTGCAAGACCAAATTTAAAGTTTAAAAAAATTGGCTTCAACAACTTTTTCTTTTGAGCCATGGGCACCGGTCATAAACAGAGGATATGTAATAATGACTCTTGATTATAGCCGCGTAGGCGACAACTTAAGTTTGGTGACGGGTTCTTCCAGTTTGGGATAAAATCTTTAGTGCCATAAATTCCAAATTGATATAACATGAACTGATGCTTTGAGGTGGGTGAAAGATAAGCTAACAGGTACTCCTGGGGTTTCAAGGTCTTATATGAATTGATTACTGTCTAGTCATGCCGTGTCGTTGCAAATGAATGTTTGTCCGTTAAATGGACAGGTAAGGAGGTGAGGAGTTGGTTATCCGACAAAAGGCAACTTTACTTAAGCATTCAATATACATATAAATAATGAATTTCCTTTTTTATTTATTTTTTCAAAACATATCTTCTTATTCAAAATATTTTTCCTTTATATATAGACATGATTGAACAAAACAGTTTTTGAAAACATTATCAATATTTCACCAACAAGGCTACATGTCCCCTTCCTCACCGTTACCCAACGAAATTCCACTAAATTTATAGAATAATATTGCATTCACTCATTTTACAGCATTCATCAAACATACAGCAGTTGTGACCAACATCACTCCACATTAAAACCAGTAGGGGAACACAACGAGAGATCTAAGCATCCTTTATAAGAGCATATGTATAACCGAAGTATTTTCTTGAAAATATTCAATTATGCTTGCGAATGGTCTGCTTTGATGCACTCTGCGATATAGCATCTCCTGTATACAATTAATCCATTGATGTTTCATTCCTTTTCAATTCATAAAATATAGTGAACATGACTTTTGTTGAAAACCCAAATATAAAGCAACATTTCATCTCATTATACTGGGGCCCTTCTGTCCCTATGAAGTGGGGGGTTGGATGGTATCCTCATCCCCTCCATCTTCTTCCCCATCTGAGAGGTCTTCACCATTCTCAGAGGGATGGTCCTTAGCATACCCAGCCAACAGCTCCTGGAGCTTTTGTTTGGTGGGATGGGATCCCATGGTTATATTTTGAATTTTGCATAGGGACCTTAACTCCTTGAAAGCTAAGTGGAGGTAAGGGGTGAGGTCAAGCTCCTCAACCTGTTCCTCTATGCCATTGTGGTTATCTTCACTAACAGCTGGGTTATTGTTAAGAGACATTGTTAAAAACTTCTAACCCCTCTTATCCCTAGCTAAAGTGAACTTTTATTTTTCTAAAATCCTAAAGGGACTTAACCAAGGCCCTGACAAGACTTTTAGGGGCATATGTATCAAAGAATGGTTTTGCGATTCTCAAATAGCGATTTTTAGAGAATTGCTATTCGAGAATCGCAAAACGAGATGTAAATAAAAATTCGCTAATATTTTGCGATTCCCTGACATTCCTTAATTGTGACTCGCAAATTGCGAGTCGCAATTAAGGAATCCTTCCCATTCATTCCTATGGGCCAAGAGGCCCATAGGAATGAATGGGAATTACGTGCAGCAAATTGCGAGTACCCAATAGGTACTCGCAAATTGAGCACGCAATTTCAAGGGTGCAAGGTTTCTAAAGGGACACCCTGTAGCACCCCTGAAATATGCAAGTGTGCACATGTGGCACACATTCATGCCCTAAGGGCATGTATGTGCGCCACATGGCACTTTGAAAAATGCAAAAAAGTGCATTTTTCAAAGAAATCGCAAAATACCACCAACTTGAAGTTGGTGGTAATTTGCGATTCCTTAAGGCCAAATTGCACTTTTTCGTGCTTCTTACATTGCATTTAAGGAATCGCAATTTGCGATTCCTTAAATGCATTCGCAAAATAGGGAATCGCAAAATTTGCGATTCCTTATTGTGCGAGTGGGTTTTTGTTTGATACATTGCACAATGCTATATTGCGATCGCAAACGCTGAAATTCTGCAATTTAGCTTGATACATATGGCCCTTAGTAATTTGGAAAAATTTGTTAATTCAAAAATCTGAATTCTAAAGACAATTTAAGAGTTCTGTCGTGTGATCAGGTGGTAACCAAGTTAGTCCAACAAATGCAAAGTTGTATATCCCACCGCTGATCCACCAATGTAGAAAGCTGGCTCTGTATATACTATACCAAAATGAGGTATAGTGTGCACAAAGTCCAGTGAAACCCCAAAGGTAAGCAGAGGTAAAAGTAGATAGCAGCTTACTCTATATTTGTGGTAGTGTGGGCAAGCAGTAAGGCTGTATCAGAGGGTCGTGTTAAACATTTGTTGTACACACTCAATCAGCAAATGATGTCACACACTCAAAGACTGAACTCAGACCAATTTTGTTTGTATCAAAAATAGCATTACATTTCTAGAACCAAGCCAAGCCTGGCACAGGTAAGTGGAATAAATGCTTTGCAAAATATTATGCAGGGTTTACAAGTGGATGCAAGTTCAAATGCAGTTTGATTGAAATACAGGTAAATCAAGGAATTGAAATACTGTACAGATTATTTTTAGGTTAATTTTTAGATTACTTTTGAGATTACTTTTTCTACTCAGTGTGACATGCCTAGATATCACACTGGGACATTTCCTAGAGAAAAGGTAAGTAAAAACAGTTTTGCACAATTGTAATTTTTCAGGTTTCCATACAAATCAACTCCACACACAACATTTTTCAGAGAAAAACAGTCAATAGGTTCCTATGGAGAGAAATGAAGTTAACGGTTACTAGGTAAGTACTCTGTCTTTGGGGTTGAGTCTCTGGGGTTAGAACAAGGGTTCCCCCAGGGTCAAGGATGCACTCTTTTACAGCATTCATCAAACATACAGCAGTTGTGACCAACATCACTCCACATTAAAACCAGTAGGGGAACACAACGAGAGATCTAAGCATCCTTTATAAGAGCATATGTATAACCGAAGTATTTTCTTGAAAATATTCAATTATGCTTGCGAATGGTCTGCTTTGATGCACTCTGCGATATAGCATCTCCTGTATACAATTAATCCATTGATGTTTCATTCCTTTTCAATTCATAAAATATAGTGAACATGACTTTTGTTGAAAACCCAAATATAAAGCAACATTTCATCTCATTATACTGGGGCCCTTCTGTCCCTATGAAGTGGGGGGTTGGATGGTATCCTCATCCCCTCCATCTTCTTCCCCATCTGAGAGGTCTTCACCATTCTCAGAGGGATGGTCCTTAGCATACCCAGCCAACAGCTCCTGGAGCTTTTGTTTGGTGGGATGGGATCCCATGGTTATATTTTGAATTTTGCATAGGGACCTTAACTCCTTGAAAGCTAAGTGGAGGTAAGGGGTGAGGTCAAGCTCCTCAACCTGTTCCTCTATGCCATTGTGGTTATCTTCACTAACAGCTGGGTTATTGTTAAGAGACATTGTTAAAAACTTCTAACCCCTCTTATCCCTAGCTAAAGTGAACTTTTATTTTTCTAAAATCCTAAAGGGACTTAACCAAGGCCCTGACAAGACTTTTAGGGGCATATGTATCAAAGAATGGTTTTGCGATTCTCAAATAGCGATTTTTAGAGAATTGCTATTCGAGAATCGCAAAACGAGATGTAAATAAAAATTCGCTAATATTTTGCGATTCCCTGACATTCCTTAATTGTGACTCGCAAATTGCGAGTCGCAATTAAGGAATCCCTTCCCATTCATTCCTATGGGCCAAGAGGCCCATAGGAATGAATGGGAATTGCGTGCGCAAATTGCGAGTACCCAATAGGTACTCGCAAATTGAGCACGCAATTTCAAGGGTGCAAGGTTTCTAAAGGGACACCCTGTAGCACCCCTGAAATATGCAAGTGTGCACATGTGGCACACATACATGCCCTAAGGGCATGTATGTGCGCCACATGGCACTTTGAAAAATGCAAAAAAGTGCATTTTTCAAAGAAATCGCAAAATACCACCAACTTGAAGTTGGTGGTAATTTGCGATTCCTTAAGGCCAAATTGCACTTTTTTCGTGCTTCTTACATTGCATTTAAGGAATCGCAATTTGCGATTCCTTAAATGCATTCGCAAAATAGGGAATCGCAAAATTTGCGATTCCTTATTGTGCTGAGTGGGTTTTGTTTGATACATTGCACAATGCTATATTGCGATCGCAAACGCTGAAATTCTGCAATTTAGCTTGATACATATGGCCCTTAGTAATTTGGAAAAATTTGTTAATTCAAAAATCTGAATTCTAAAGACAATTTAAGAGTTCTGTCGTGTGATCAGGTGGTAACCAAGTTAGTCCAACAAATGCAAAGTTGTATATCCCACCGCTGATCCACCAATGTAGAAAGCTGGCTCTGTATATACTATACCAAAATGAGGTATAGTGTGCACAAAGTCCAGTGAAACCCCAAAGGTAAGCAGAGGTAAAAGTAGATAGCAGCTTACTCTATATTTGTGGTAGTGTGGGCAAGCAGTAAGGCTGTATCAGAGGGTCGTGTTAAACATTTGTTGTACACACTCAATCAGCAAATGATGTCACACACTCAAAGACTGAACTCAGACCAATTTTGTTTGTATCAAAAATAGCATTACATTTCTAGAACCAAGCCAAGCCTGGCACAGGTAAGTGGAATAAATGCTTTGCAAAATATTATGCAGGGTTTACAAGTGGATGCAAGTTCAAATGCAGTTTGATTGAAATACAGGTAAATCAAGGAATTGAAATACTGTACAGATTATTTTTAGGTTAATTTTTAGATTACTTTTGAGATTACTTTTTCTACTCAGTGTGACATGCCTAGATATCACACTGGGACATTTCCTAGAGAAAAGGTAAGTAAAAACAGTTTTGCACAATTGTAATTTTTCAGGTTTCCATACAAATCAACTCCACACACAACATTTTTCAGAGAAAAACAGTCAATAGGTTCCTATGGAGAGAAATGAAGTTAACGGTTACTAGGTAAGTACTCTGTCTTTGGGGTTGAGTCTCTGGGGTTAGAACAAGGGTTCCCCCAGGGTCAAGGATGCACTCTTGTTACACCCACAGTGGCACTAGGGCGGCCGGATGTGGAGTGCTGAGGCCCAATGTTATCCAATGGGGGGTAGGGGACCTCCGGTTGGTGACTGCTTACGAGCAGGCCACAAAGTTTTGGGAGCAAAGCTCCTCGTGTTAGGCTTAGGGCGAAGGTGGATCCTGTTTAGCACCAAAAGTGCATCCGCAGTGGTGCAGGGGCGGCTGGGTGCAGGGTGCTGGTTTGGCATTGGGTGCCCTGTTGATTGCAATGGGGATTCTCCGGTTTCAACAAAGACTGCAGGCTCGGGGACGAAGATCTTCTGGAGGTGACCACCAGTTGGAGAGGTAAGTTGGAATGCCTGGGGATGCTGGGACACCGTCGGTTGGGCCGCCCAAAGCCATGGGGCTTCGGGTGCAGAGGTGTCTTTAGGCGTTGTGTTTCTCTTACCAGCTTCGGTCGCGGTCGGGGAGAGTCTCCTGAAAGAGGCTGCAGGGTTTGCTGGGAGATTCGAAGAAGGTCAGAGATCAACAGATCTCGGGTCAGAATTGCCGGGGAGACCTCCTCGTGGTGTTGGGCCACTCGAACTTGGGCTGTGGGCGACAGGTGCATTGTGGTGCAGACTCGCAGATTTTGCCGGAGCTGGAGTCTGTGGGTGAACAAATCCGGTGTTCACAGGAGACAAAGTCTTTTCTTTGGAAGGCAGGGCAGACCCTCAGGGTTCTTGAGGTTGCTGGCTGCAGGACACACCAGAGTTTCGCTTCTGCAGGTTCGATGTGGGGACAGGCTGGTAGGGCTGGTGCCAAGTCAGTGGGCATCCTCTTCTTCTTAGCTTGGGCACAGCTGTTTCGGTCCTTCTTCTTCTTTTCAACTTGGTCGTTGCTTGTCTGAGGAGGCAAGGTTCAGGGGTGCCCCTAAATACTAGATTTAGGGGCGTTACAGGTAAGTAAAGGTTGGGACGAATGGGTCCCTTTCTTGGAGTGGGTACACCCACTATTATGCCACCCTCCAGTGGGAGGGGGCATATGCCTCACTCTGGTTGGCTGGGTCCCCCCATCTGCAAGATGGCAGGGACTGATAGTTGTGCTTCACCTCGCCTCCCCCACCTGAGAGGTGGGGTTGGCAAAGGTGGGCACACTTCCCTTCCTCACTTGGTTTTCCCGCCGGTTCTCCCGCCCAAAGTGAGGGTCAGAACCAGTGAGACCAGTTGCTAGGAGCAGCAAAAGGTCTGGGCAAGCTCACAAAGGCGGCAAGCCTTTGAAGATTCTCCTTCGTGAACCCTGCCCATCCTGGGAGAGGAGGCTTGGCACCTTGTCCCAGGATGTGCACTGTTTCAGACCCCCGAGAGCAGCAGGCTCTCGACCCAGGGGTCCAGAATCATGTCTGGTGGTGGCAGCTGGGGAGCAGCCACTCAGCCTGGACACTAGTGTTCGGTCATTTTTCAGGGGGCATCTCTAAGATGCCTTCTGTGTGCATTTTTCATTAAATCCCACACTGGCATCAGTGTGGGTTTAATGTGCTGAGAAGTTTGATACCAAACTTCTCAGTTTTCAGTAAAGCCATTATCGTACTGTGGAGTTCGTAATTACAAACTCCAAGCACCATATACTCTTAATGGCATTACTGCACTTACAATGCCTAAGAATTGGCTTAGACACTGTAGGGGTACAGGGCTCATGCACCTGTACCCTCACCACTGGTATAGTGCACCCAGCTAGAGGGGTGGCTGATCTATGCCAGGGCAGTGGGTTGTAGGCAAGGCACACAGGGATGTGTGCCATGTCGACTCTTCACTTTATTCTGCACAAAAACACGCAGCCTGCAAAGGCAGTTTGTGAGTTTAAAGGTACAGAGCCTCTAAGGGTGGCACAATAAGTGCTGCAGCCCTTAGAGGCCTTCCCTGGTCAGAGTGCCCTGGGTACCTGTGGTACAATTTACCAGGGGCTGACCTGTGGCCAGAGAGTGCCAACTGGGTTTTTACTTCAATGCAGTTTTAGTGAAAGAACATAGGCCCTGGGTACCTGATTGGCAGGAGCCCAGGGCACACTTAGTCAAAGTACATCAGCAGTTCAGCAAAAATGGGGGCAACCATGCAAAAAGAGGGCACTTCTCACACCGTTCTAACCATGAACCTGGTCTTTTGCTTGGTGGACTATATTCCCTCAATGAGCCTCCAAAGCTTTGTCGTGTGACGTCCGGAGCTAGTGGTCTTCACTGGAGACATCTCGTTTACCTTCAGTCCACTCGAGGAGTCTGTCTGCACCTTAGGTCTCATGGTGACTCCGCTGCAGGTGTTCTCCGTGCGTGGGAGGCTTGCTCACTTAAAGAGTGAACCATACCGTGTGATGGATTTCCCCGGCTGTGTCACAGTGACCTTGCTCCATTCCGCTCCGTTGCTTGATGTCAGCATCCGCTTTCATCTTCTCATCTTGACTTGGTCATGATTGAGAGAGCAAGTTGAGCTCCACTGCAGAAGTTTGGTTCAGATGAACCTCCCAAACTTGAGAGTGGCAGGGCATTAGCCTGTTGGCGAGTAAGGGGTGGTGTAATATGCACAGAGAATTTTTCACAGAGACTTCTCAGCACATGGCCTTCCTTGGCAGCTCTCTGAACTGTCCTCTTGAGGGTGCCCCTGAATCACTCCACCTCACCGTTGGCTTGGGGCCACAGTGATGTTTGATTGCCATGAGAGTCACTAAGTCCCTAAAGTCTCCACTGGTGAATGGGGGTCCATTGTCAGACTTCATTGTTTTCGGGAGCCCCTAGGTTGCAAAGAGGTCATCCAAGACTCGAAATACCTTGGCAGCCCCAGTGGATGAGATCATTTTGACCAGCGGGAATCAGGAGTATTCATCTATAACGACCAGAGGGATTTACCAGCGGCAAAGGGGTCAAAGTAGTCAACTGCCACTCCATCCCATGCAGCATCGGGAAGGTTTGAAATCTCTAGTGGCAGCTGGTTTGACTTCAGTAACAGGCATGTGCACAGGTTTCATGCTTGCAGTTCAGCGTCTACCATAGCATCTAGCTTCTGGAACCACAGTCTCTCACGTCAGGCCCTCTTGTTGGGGACTATTCTCCTATGCCCTTCGTGGGCGAGATTGATTACTTGTTTGCAAAGGCTCTTATGAATTACAGTTCATGACCCCCTTAGTATGAGTCCCTCCTGGGTTACTGCCAGCTCCTCCTTGACATTGTGGAAAACATTGATCTCCTCCGAGGTATCACCCCTTTGAGGTGCTTCCACTTACGTGTCTCAGTGAGATGCTTGACTAGCATGAAGTCTCTTTTTCCGTGGTGACCATGACTATTTGTGAAACTGAGAAAGCAGAGGGTATATTTGTGTCAACTAGAAAGTGGAGGCATTCTTCTGCTGTGGACTTGCGCTGTTTTGCTTGTTGCACTGGGTGTCTTAAAAAGTAATCAGCACGATTGTGGCCCTTGCCGGGCTTGTGCACTGTGACATAGTCCTATTCCTGGAGATGTATTCACCATCTTTAAATTCTGGGTGGCATTTTCGCTCTAGGGTTTCTGAAGATGGTAAGGAGGGCTTGGTGATCAGTCACATTGGTAAACTACTTGCCATATAGGAATATGTGGAAATGTTCGCAAACCCAGACTACTGCTAGGCTCTCTTTCACCGGTTGAGAATAGCCTTTCTCGGTGTCTCAGAGACTCCTGCTGGCGTAGGCTACCACTTGTCGCTGTGCTTCAGGTGCAACTGTGTGCTGTGCCACGATAGCACCCAGCCCAGCCGGTCTGGCACCAACAGACAGCTAAGTGTCCAGTTTCAGATCAAAGTAGGCCATGACGGTCGCCCTCTCAGCTCCGGCTTTTGTATGATGAAAGCTTTGGTCACACTATGCCGACCATTGGAAGTCAATGTTTTGTCTTGTGAGGAGGCGCAGGGGAGTGCTGATGGTGGCATAGTCCTGTTTATACCTAGCACAGTAGCTTGCCATTCCCAAGAAGGATCAGAATGTGTTGACATCTCGAGGTGGCCTGGTGGTAGTGAGGGCCACTATTTTGTCTGGATTGCGCATCATTCCACACCCTGAAAATGCGTGCCCAAAAAAGTTCAGTTTGGTCTTATGGAACTCGCATTTCTCTGCCTTGAGAATGAGACCCACATCTTATAATAGGTGACATACTTTGTCCAAGGCTGCATCGTTCTTCGCGTATGTGGTTCCAAAGAACAGTATCTCGTCACTGTAGTTGAACATATTGTGCACTGGCTGAATTACTCGGCAGATGACATCTTGGAAAATCTCTGTGGCCGACGAGATGCTGAAATTGAATCGCGTGTATCTGAAGAGCCCCATATGTCTGATGAAGGTCAAGATGTATCGACTTCTTTCCTCCAGTTTCATCTGGTTATACCCTTTGTTTAGATCAAGCTTGAGAAGAGTTTTGCACCATTCAGTTTTGTGATCATCTCTGCGATGGGGGGGGGCTCGGTGGTGCTCTAGCTCAATCCCTTTGTCGGCTGGGGCATAACAACACAGATTCGATCCTCTCCCTTTTTGTCCTTTTGTGGTACCACCACTATCAGGGACACGCATGGTGTGGGTCCCTTGGATGGCTCAATGATGTTGAGATGGAGGAGATTGTTGATTTCTTTCTCTACAGCTTTCTGCAAGTGGAACACTATCCATCTGTTTTTGCTCCACTAGACGAACAGCTGTATTGATGTGAAGCTGGACCTCAACACCTCTTTGCTTACCTAGACCTTTGAAGAGAGAAGGACATTTCTGGAGGGAGAACTGTGTGGCTGGCCTGTATATGATAGATGACAGAAATGATGCCCATTTCTGTGGCTGTGGCGAAACTGCGGAGGCATGCCCCTGATGTCTTGCCTTGTAAGACATGTGTGGTTGTGTTGATGACCATTTCTCCATGTGCTACTGTAGCTGTAAAGGATCCTCTGCTGCGCTGGAGTTTGGATGCTGCCCATGTGTAAACTTGATTGTCCGAGCCTGTAAGGTTACAAGTTGGTGTGATCTCACTGTAACGATCATGTAGCATTATATTGATTGACACGCCACTGTCAATAATGAAGGGTATTGTGTGGTTGTTTACTCGCAGGTGGGCGATAGAGCATTTGGCTGTGGGCCCTTTTGGCTTCACTTACTAGACTGTCTCCTTTTCTGCATGAATGCCCACGAGCCCACAGCGGACGGCAAAACCCAGATATAGAACTGTCGGGCGGGTGTCAGTCTTTTGAGTATGTAGACCTTGGTCGTTGTAGCATGGCCCTTGTGTCTGAAAGTCGTGATGAATTTTCCTCTGCTAGGCTGGGGAGTCTCCTTTGCCCATGAGTATATCTTCTTTCAAGTTTTAGCCAGCTTTGGGGTATTTGGGAGGCGTCCTAGATCTCGCTCACTTATTACATTGACTGTGGGGCCACTGTCGACTATGAAGTCTATGTCGCAATCTCCCATCTTGAGGATGACAGAGGGTTGTGGGCTCACTGGGCTGCACATGGACAGCATCCAGGGATATCTCTCCTCCTCGCTGTTGCTAGCTATTGATGCAGTGGACGCCACTGAGGAGGAAGTGGAGGGCTGCCGCCTGGAGGAGGATACAATGGTTTGCATGTGGTATTTTGCTGTCCCCTTCGAACTGTGGTGGCATCTGCTTCCCCCGTCTTTCTTGTCCTGAGGTCGGTGATAGTCAGATATCTTCCACTTGTCTTGGGGTCAGCACACAGATTTGAAGTGGTTCTCTTTGCCACAGCCCTTGTATGTCTGTCCTATAGCTGAGCATTTTCCATCATGCGGGTAGGAAAGACCAAAGCACTAGCATGTCTTCTGGGGTCCACTTGCTGCTAGTCTCTGTTTGGGTTCACTGATAGAATATGCTAAAAACCGATGTAAAAAATATCGAAAAAAATATAGAATGCAAAAATATCGACTCCTATACTTAAACAGGTAAGTACAAAAATATTGTATCAAAAATATCGAAGTTAAAAATATAGATGTATAAAATATCGATTCAAAAATATAAATAAAATAAAATAATATATATTAAATATATCAACTATTAATATTATCTTTCACAAAATAAATGAAAATTAATATGCATTTTAACTAAATATAAAAAATGAACTTAATTTAAAAAACGATAAACACAGAAACATAACTTATACATATACATATATTTACTTTAAAATAATGTATTAACTATTATCTTTATTTAATTTTTTAACTTTTAAATTATATAAAATTAAAATATATACATATATGAATAATTTAAAATAAAAAAACATTCTATAATTAATTAAAACATTAAACTATTAAAAAATTAAAACGTACATTTCGCAATACAATAAATGCAGCAGTAGGGAAAATGTTGGATAGCGAAATAATTAAATTGACTATTCCAACTCCAGTGAATGCAACAGTAGGGAAAGTGTTGGATAGCGGAGGGGTAAAAATTACTATTCCCACTCCAGTGATTGAAACAGTAGGGAAAGTGCTGGATAGCGGAGGGGTAAAATTACTATTCCCACTCCAGTGAGTGTAACAGTAGGGAAAGTGCTGGAAAGCGGAGGGGTGAAAATTACTATTTCCACTACAAAGTGTGCAACATTAGGGAAAGTGTTGGATAGCGGAGGGGTAAAAATTACTATTCCCACTCCAGTGAGTGTAACAGTAGGGAAAGTGCTGGATAGAGGAGGAGTAAAAATGACTATTCCCACTCCAGTGAGTGCAACAGTAGGGAAAGTTCTGGATAGCGGAGGGGTAAAAATTACTATTCCCAACCCAGTGAGTGCAACAGTAGGAAAAGTGCTGGATAGCACAGAAACAAAAATTACTAATAACATTTAAATAATTGAAAAATATTAAATAATTTTACAAATAAATAAACAATATTTTAAAAATATACGATTAACTATATTAAACATATAAAAAGAACACATATTATAATATTAATTACATATAACAAAAAGGTACAAATATTATATAAAATAAATATTACCAAACAAACAAATTATTTAAAACATAAATGTATTTATTTTATTTCCTACCCTATAACACCGCACCAATAATAAAAGACTTCAACATTTTAATATAAATTTATTTCCATAATTAACATAATTAATAATGAATTTAAAAAATAATTATTATTAATAAAAAAGATAATAAACATTCATTGAGTACACATTCTTTAACACTATAAACACCACAACACACACCTAAAATTAATTACACAATTACCATAATTAATTTCTAATTAAATAATTTAAATTAATTAACAACTAATTAATAATCCATCAATCAAAAATAAATTACTTTCCACCCTTCCCACCATTTACACCTACAAACACCACAACACACACACCTAAAATTAATTACACAATTACCATAATTAATTACTAATTAATTAATTTAAATTAATTAACAACGAATTATTAAATAATTAATAATAAATTAATTTACACATTTAACACTATAACATCTCAATTAAACAAATATCAATAAATACAAATTATTCAATAAATATAATATAATTAAATTACTTCCCACCCTATTCCCCTATAAACCCACAACCCGCTGTAGAACTAAAAACACAAATTTCAAATAAAAAAATAATAACTACTAATATTAATCAATACATTTTATATAATTAAATATTTTCCACCCTATTCCCCTATAAACTCACAACCCGCTACGGAACTAAAAACGCAAATTTCAAATAAATAAAAAATAATAACTACTAAAAATAATCAATACATTTTATATAATTAAATTACTTCCCACCCTATTCCCCTATAAACCCACAACCCGCTATGGAACTAAAAACGCAAAATTTAAATAAAAAAACAATTATTAACTACTAAAATTTAAACACTTATTAAAAAAATACAAACAATTCTTATACCAAAAAACAACATCTCACACATATAAAATATGCTAAAATACATAACATTAATAAAAAATCGATATTTTTAACAACTATATTTTTGCAAATGATATTAAACACTTCAATATTTTTTAAATCGATATAACTTACCTAAAATCGATATTCTTGACCACAATAATTTGTCTGTCGATATTCTTGACCCATGATATTTTTGCCACGATATTTGTGCAATTCGATATTTTGTACTCGATATTCTGTCTCTGCACCCTCTGTTTGTCCCTGCAGGAATGGTGCCCACTTTGTATGACCAGTACTGTTTCTCTTTGGGACATCCCTGCTTCCATGGCAGCTGCTTGTTTCTCAGCACGTTCTTCGGCACATGCTGCCACAAGCATTTTGTCAAGAGAATGGGTTTCTCTCAGCAAGCGTCACTGAAATTACTCTGATTAGCACCCATTGATGATCTGGAGTCACATGGTTTCCTCGTTATTGAATTAGTTGAAGTGGCATTGCTTGAGAAGGGCTTCTAAGCGCTCCACAAATTCGATCACTCACGGTTGTTGTCTGGACTTGTTAAAAGTGTATCGTTCATAGTCCACATTGGTGGCAGGGTCGAATTTCTTGGCAAATGCGTCTTTCACTTTCTGGTAGATATCGGTGTCTTCCATCAGGATCTTCCTGATGACTTCTTTTGCTCCATCACCCGCAAGGATCTTAAGGTATCGGGTGATTTTTTGCTTTGTTAGATTCCTCCAGAGCTGCAATGAAGTCATTGACTTTTTCGATACACTCAGCCCAATGTTGTTGTTATTTGGCAGCTTTAGGAATGGAGCTGCACCATACTTTGTTTGTCTGTCGTGAGACATGATAAATGGGGGCCCACAGGAGCTCTGGGGTGTAGATGGCAGCGCCGCTTTTGCAGGGCGGATGTTGCTGCTCTGAGCAGGTAGCCCAATCTAAGATGGCCTCTTCAGTTAGCCGGCCCAATCCAAGAAGGAGCCATCAAAGTATGAGGGGCTAGGTAGGGTCCACGAGCTTAGATAGGTCTCTGGGGCTGGACTCATTGCACCGTGCATAAACTGAAGAGGCAGCGTCAGCCTGCCACCTGGATATCACCTCCGGCCTTGTAAGGTGTCCAGGCTTGCTGGGGGCTGTCGGGAAGGTCACACCACAGAGCTTGGCAGCTGGTCAGTAAGCTGTAGGTTCAGCCACCTTGTCGGCATCTTTCGTGTCGGGGAAGGCCCCTTCTACAGAAGACACGACACTCTGGGCTGTTTTCAAGAATTTTATTGACACCTTCTCTGATTGCACTGAGAGTGTCTACCCTCTCTCGTTCTTGCCCGAACTTTGCCTAAGACCCCAGGCTTTTACCAATCTTCCCTCAGCCCGTACCATGTCACAGTGTCCTCCTACCCCTCTGCATAGGGTCCTATAACCCGACTCTACACCTCTGACTGATAGAGCGAAATGTTCTTGTGAATTGTAGGGGTGCATCATAATCACTGATAGGCCGCACCCTCTTGTATTTAGACATATATTCGTATATTCAGTTTCATATTCATGCATGTTTAGTAAAGAATGAATAGTTTGCTGAGACAAAGCGAATCAGCAGCATAATGGTGTTAGGATATTGATGTAATGTAATGCTTATTGAATTGTGTGAACCTAATGCATAGGGAAATTAGTTCGTATGTGTAATGTAATTGCAGTAGTTTAAACGTGCACCATATTAAAGTTGCACATGTAATTCAGTGTTTGCATATGAATTGTAATGAAAACGCTCATAGGGAAAAGTAAGATGTGTGTTTAAAAGTCATATGTAAAGGCCTGACAACATATATGCTAAGGGAAGGCCTGGTTTATTCTTATGTTAGCTTATTTCGTAGGCAGTGAAAAGATTCTCTTGGTAAGGCTCTCTGGGCACAAACGGTAGATTTAATTTGCACAGTAGAAGGTTTCTGTTGAAAGTATCTTTCGTTGCAGGTGCAAGGACACATGTCTCGTTAGCAAGACTAACTCTTTGTTTTCGAAAGCTAGAGAGAGGGAGGCATGGTACGGGGAGTGAAAAGGAATGTAGAGATGATACTTTCGGCGGAGAAGGTGCCTGGGACTCAAGGTCATCGCAACCGTCCAGGATGAAGTAACCGTTTCGATGGAAAAGCACAAGAAAGAAGACCTGGCCAAGGAGGCGTGACAAAGGCGTGTACAATTGTATTGTGGTTTTGTATTAGGGATAGTGCCCTGAGGGAGGAGAGGAGAGAAGAGGTAGGGGAGACCTGAGAGAAGGACAGAGCTGAGCTTAGGTACTATGTGATTCCACTTCTTAGGAAGTCTTCACAGCTGACACCTTTATTCACTCTTGCCTGAGAAAATCGTTATGCAGGGATGTCACTTAGCGTTAGTGTAGGGACAGCAATTGATTTTAAGCTTGTTTAGGCCAATGAAGAGCAACTTAGAAATAGGAGCAATCATAGTCTGGTTGATCCTTCTAGAACTTTCTATTCTCCTTATCCTGAGTCGGATGAGATTTCTGCGTAGATTATTATTTGTATTAGTGCCCATCTATTTCTTTAACCTCGTGTTGAGGTGCTTGCACGTTCAGTTATTTTTGGCGATAATAAATTCTCAAACTTGAATTCGGAGTCAGTGGTCCTTTCAGACAAATTGAATGCTGATATATAACCAGATGAGATTCTCTCCTTTACACTATTCAACAGGTAAAAAGATCTTGGTGACCAGAAGGTTCTTATAGATAATTAGATAAGAATCAGCGTTATCAGTTGGTAGCAGAGTAGGATGGTTACCTTTGATGGTAAGGGGAGATCTAGAGCAAGATAGGAGATTAAGTTGCCCCATAGAGCCCGAGTGACGCAGATCCAGAGGACCGCGGGAGAAGGATGTCGGAGGTCGTGGAAAACTGACGGAGAGTGACGGTGCGGCGGAAGTAGCAGTTCGTAGTAGAGTGAGTATGAAAAGAGTGATGTTTGGTAGATTGCGGTGTTTTATTGTTGTGTGATGTCTTGCGGAGTTGGAGCGAAAGTTGTGTGATTGAGAAACGGACCGTGAGCGCGCGCGGGACCGGGAGATTTATTGTGGTGTAGAATACACCCAGAGTTGAGAACGTTGACCAGAGGTGTGGGGGTCACGAGACGTCATTGACAGACCCACTGAAGATAGGGAACACATGAGTGAGTGTGTGAATAACCAACGCAGGTCGTAGGTTATTGTGTGCAGAACATCGAGTGATTGAATCCTATCGAGTGTGCTAAAGGCGATTGTCCGGTCGTTTCGCGGACAGACGATTGCCAGATTGAGGTCAACAAGCTCAAGAGGCTGATCGGTCATTGGTAAGACTGACGGTCAGAGAGGTAATTGTTCGGTAGGACGGACATTATTTCAGAGTATGATTGGGACAGATGCGAGTGAGAACAAGTGAATTAGAAAGGAGGGGAACTGCTGCGAGCGGAGGAAAAGTGACGTCAGACAAGTGCCGCGCTGCGATAGGCCGGTTGGTGTGAGCCGCGCTGGTATTGGTGGATTGAAATCAGGAAGTAAAAGCGGACATTTTGAGTGTAAACAAAAAAGTTGATTCATCATGAAATGTTTTAAAGCTTTACGGGAACTTTGTAGAGGTGATAGACATGTGGTGGTTCGGGAAGGAGAGGAAGCTCCTCCCGAGGATACACCAGCACATTATATGGCAAAGAATGTAGGATTGCATACTATAATTTGGCTTGAGAATTGGCATAAAATGACAGAAGCAGAAGGAGAATTGTCGTTCCCTCGATATGGTACTTTCAGGTTAGAGGTGCTGTACCAGCTAAAAAGTGTAATGGCTTCATTACGACCACTACCTAGACCAACACAGTTTGAGGCACTACATGCGTGGATAAGAGCAGCGTATGATAGGAAGAAGGACAGATGTCAAGAAAGGGTGAAGAAATCGGTCAGGGCATTTCAAGATGCAAGGTGGGATGCATTGGAGAAAAGGTGGAGAGTGGAAACGATTGAGGGAGATAAGTTATACCCACTGCTAATACAAAATGGAAAGATTACAAGAATCGATGAGGACGACAGTGATCTAGATGACAGCTTGTTGGATAGGATGTTGGCGGAGAGGCCACCACCATTTAATCCAGATTCAGAAGAGGGAAAGACGACCCCAGCAGTGGCAATAGTTGATGAGAGCCAGAACAAGACTAGCATGAGAGTGGTGGGAAGGATTTCCACAGGAACGGAGGGGGCAACGGCATCTATGATAACACAGCCTCCTGCGGGGAATACAAGATTACCGGACTCCTTGACAGTACCGGTTACCATTGGCCCTATAGTACCGGTATATGACCCAGACCGAGTGAGAGAAGGGAGTTCTGTACCGATGAGAAGGGAGGAAGGAAACAGTGAGAGTGGGAATGGGTTTGGAGTGAGGGTGGTTCATTTCCCAAGACCAATGGAGACAAGTACGCCGTTACCGGCTACTGCGGACTCTTCCTTCAGGAGAGAAGAGGAGAGACCAGAAAGACCGAGGTCTTTGCGGGAATCTAAGTCAGCTTTGAGGGAGTGGACACCAACAGTAACGAACCAAGAGCATAGGATGCAAGGGGATAGGGCACAGAACGTCTCGGAAGACAGACCAAGTTCCAGGAATATGATGGAAGGGAATAGGTCACAAGGACAGAATAGTGACTGTAATGAGCGGGATGGCTCAGGTTGTCGAGATGTACTGAGGAGTGCAGTACAGGCAAGGTTACTAGACGTAGTGAGATTAAAAGCAGAGGTAGACGAGATGATTAATGGAGGTCTGCCTTTGGAAAGGATAGAAATTTATGGATCAGATGAGCTGCTGTTTGTAGCAAAAGATGTGACTCGAAAAGCTAGAATGGCACATGATAGATTGAAGGAATTGGCCAAAAGATATGAAGTGGACCTGAACAAAACTAAAGCGTTACAGGGACCACATAGATTGCATTACAGTGACCAGGAGCTGGAGGAGAAAATAATAACAGGATTAAGAACACACACCAGAGACCTGATTATAGGAATGAGAATATGGATTTTGTTGGACAAATGGGAAGAAAGGTGGTCCAAAAAGAAACCAGTAAAGAGAGCAGAAGGGGAAACGCCGCCGCCAGGAGGGGGGGCGACGGGTGTTGGAAATTTTCCTTTATGGGAAGTACAGAATGGAGGGTACGTGCATGTGCCGTGGAATAGAGGTGATTTGGCTGCATTTACAAATGATTTTCCTCGGCTGAGGTAAAAACCGGTGGAGTGGTACAAACAGGTTGAGCGGTTTGTGAAAATTTCAAAAGTATTGTGGATTGATTTGAACACTTTGTTTGACATAGTGGTACCGGGAGATTTGTGGACAGCTTGTAAAGTCGCTATTGAGTGGCCGACTTCGGAACCGGATAGAGAGGCGGTTACAAACGGTCCATCACCACTAGTCATGAAAAAGTATGAGCAGGTGATTACATGGTTGAAATTGAAGATTTCACCTCAGGATATAGATTGGGTTAAGATAGATCGGACTGTACAGGAACCCAAGGAAACGGTGCATGAATATTATGAAAGACTTTTGCAAGCTTTTAAACAGTATAGTGGGTTAGATATCTTGGACCCCAAGGATATGGGACAGTTTGTCTCAAAGTTTGTACTGGGTCTGAGAGTGGAAATCAGCCTCATGATACAGCACCATTTGATCTGCTGGCAGAACAAGCCACTAGATGAAATTTTGCGGTATGCGAGATACTGTAGTGATGAGGTGGAATCGAAACATCGAAAGCTAAAAGACAAATTGATGCTTGTCCAGATGCAGACAGCACAGAGTCAGCCTAGTGGAGGGACCTTAGGAAGAAAGCAAGGAAATTTCCAGGGAAACCAGAATGGGCAGGTACAGGGAAAGGGAAAACCAGTAGACCCCAAGACAGGAGTGGACGTGGCCACATTGAAGAAGACCACTGCGTGTCATCTTTGTCGCCAGGTCGGACATTGGAAACGCGAGTGTCCTTTGAACCCAGCTAATCAGTTGCAGGAAGAGGAAGAGGGGGCTCAGGCACCCGCGCAAGAGGTAGTTAACACAATAACGAGGCCTAGAACGATGAAAGGGAGGGTTTACAATTCTCACGCCCAGGTTCCCCAAGCTCCAAGGATTTCACAAGGAACACGAACGTACCAACAGATGCCCCTGTTCGAAGGTTACGATGAGGATAGCTTAGACCCTTTATCCTGACGGTGCCTGAGGGGGGAGGAAGACTGCACACTTGGAGCGGTCTTGGAGGTAGACCAGAGAGGACCTTTTGTGGAGGCAGAGATTGAAGGCAATCCTGCAACACTTTTGGTTGATACTGGTGCTACCCGGTCTACTGTAAGATCAGCAGTAGTCCCTAACCTACCCCTCTCGGGACAATCAATCCAGGTTGTTGGAGTAGCGAACAAGAAAATAAGCAGCCCATTGACAGAACCGATCTTAGTAAAGATAGGTACTTTCCAAACTAGACATCAGTTTGTAGTGTGTGATACGAGTCCAGTTTGTCTTTTGGGAAGAGATCTGTTGTGCAAGTTGAACTGCACGATTTATTGTACGCCCAATGGAGTAGCGGTGCAGACGAGAGATGACGATGCTGACTTTAAAATTACCAATCAGCATCTATGTATAGATCTGTACCCAATGGTGACTGTGGAAGAACTTCCACATGATCTGAGAGACGCAGTGTCGCCTGTGGTGTGGGATTTCGCAGGCGATGAAATAGGTTTAATCAGAGGGGTTGAACCAGTGCGGATAGAGGTGAAACAGAATGTTGATTTCCCCAGGACACCTCAATACAACCTGTCGCCAGAAACGATTGCAGGGATAAGACCTGTGATCAAGACCTTTATTGAGAAAGGCATTCTGAAAGAGATTAGAGGTAGCCCCTGTAATTCACCCATTATGGGACTACAGAAACCGAGCGGGAAGTACAGGATCGTGCAAGACCTGCGAAAGGTCAACACGATAGTTGTCCCTTGTTGTCCAGTGGTACCGAATCCTTCAGTAATACTGTTCCAGATCCCATGTGAAGCCGAGTGGTTTACGGTTATCGATTTGTGTCAAGCCTTCTTTTCGATACCGCTCCACGAGGAAAGCCAATTTCTTTTTGCGTTCAGGCTAGAAAATCGCGTGTTAACATGGTGTCGTATCCCTCAAGGGTATACGGAAAGTCCATCGATCTTTAACCAGATCCTGAAGAAGAACCTTGAGAGTCTTGTGTTGCCGCAGAACTCAGTTCTCGTGCAGTACATAGATGACTTGCTCATTGCCTCAGAAACAGAAGATGCTTGCAGAATTGACACAGTAGCCTTGTTGAACCACTTAGCAGAGAACGGACATAAAGTGTCCCCGAACAAGCTGCAGTACTGTCTGAATGAGGTACAGTACTTGGGACACAGATTGGAGAAAGGCAAGAGGAAGGTGTCACCAGATCGAATAGAGGCAATAATGAGCATGGCAGAACCCACCACACAGAGAGAAGTTAGGATGTTTCTGGGAATGGTTGGCTATTGTCGACAGTGGATTCCTAGTTTCTCCTTGAGAGCAAAGCCTCTGCAGAGGCTTACACACAAGGATGTGAGTGATCCGGTACCATGAGACGAGGAGTGCTTGATATCATTCCGGAAGCTGAGAGAGGATTTGTGCAGAGCTCCCGCACTGGGAATGCCTGATTACAACAAGGCCTTTTCATTGTTCTGTTACGAGAGGGAAGGATGTGCATTAGCAGTGTTAGCTCAGAACCATGGAGGTGTCCGTAGACCAGTTGCCTACTTTTCAGCTACTTTAGATCCAGTAGCTTCTGCGTTGCCCGGATGTCTAAGATCCGTTGCTGCAACAGGTGTCAGCATTGAAAGATGTGAAAGCATTGTAATGGGACATCCATTGACTGTACATGTGCCACATTCGGTTGAGTTATTGATGACCAGGACCAAGACCCAGCACCTAACGAATAATAGGTTAACGAGATACGAGCAAGTCATACTTGCCGCAGAGAATGTGACTCTGAAAAGGTGCTCTGTCTTGAACCCTGCGACATTAATGCCTATACCGAACACAGATGATGAAGATTGTGAGGACCATGATTGTCTCGATGTGACCGAACTTTGCACCAAACCGAGACCTGACATTGTCGATGAACCACTGACTGACCCAGATGAAATTTTCTTTGTCGATGGTTCATGCTTAAGAGACAGTGTGGGGCAATTGAAAGCAGCATTTGCTGTATGTACCATTTCAGGAGTGGTCGAGGCTGCTTGCCTAGAAGGAGTACGCTCCGCGCAGGTAGCTGAGATCATTGCCTTGACCCGTGCCTGTTTGGCCGCTGATCTAATTCGAATCACGATTTACACAGACAGCCAATATGGCTTTGGCGTGGTGCATGACTTCGGGCAGTTATGGTCTCAGAGGGGATTTTTGACATCATCTGGCTCACCCATTCGTAATGGAGAATATGTAAGACAATTGTTAGATGCATTACAGCATCCGAAAGAAATTGCTGTGGTAAAATGCTCAGCCCATGGGAAGGGGAGGACTTTGTATCCTTGGGTAATAACTATGCGGATGAAGTAGCCCGCTTCTGTGCAGAACAAGGATGCATATTCACAGGCAGAGAGATAGAAGAGAGCCAAGAAGGAACCGATCTCAGCATAATGTTGGCCATGGCAGACACTTGGGAAGAGCTTAAGAGATTGCAGGATGACGTTTCAGTCCAGGAGAGAGAGGGATGGATCAAAGCTGGGTGCGAGAGAGGAGATGTGGATGTGTGGATATCCAATGATGGGAGAGCCGTGTTGCCTGAGGAATTGCTGAGTCCGATGGCAAGACTGATACATGGACAGGCACACCTTGGTAGAGACGCAATGGTGAGAGTGTTTAGACAGACGTGGTATAACCCACGGTTCCGAGCAATGGCTGAGATGGTATGCCAGAGGTGTGTTACGTGTCAACAGATGAATGCTGGAAAGAAAACTGTAGTTACATTGAGTCACATTTGAAGATCGGGAGGGCCCTTCAATCGAATACAGTTGGACTTCGTGGAGATGCCTAGGTGCAATGGATTGAGGTACATTTTAGTGCTAGTATGTGTATTCTCACGGTGGGTGGAGGCTTACCCCACACGCAGGTGTGACATTCTCACAGTGGCTAAATTACTGTTGAGGGAGCTCATCCCTAGATTCGGGATCCCGACCTCTTTGGAATCAGATAGAGGAGGGCACTTCCATAGCGAAATAATGAAGTTGCTTTGTGCTGCATTGAACATAGACCAGAGTCTTCATTGTAGTTACAGACCAGAAGCTTCTGGGATGGTGGAACAAGTTAATGGAACTTTGAAAGCCCGGATGGCAAAAATGTGTTCTTCGACATCCCTGCAATGGCCCGACGCCTTGCCTTTGGTGCTAATGAGCATGCGAAGTGTCCCAGACAGAAAGACCGGGTTGTCCCCCATGAAATACTAATGGGGAGGGCAATGAGACTGCCAGCAGTACCAGCTACAGCCTTGATAAACATCACTGATGATTTGATTCTTGATTATTGTAAAGGACTCTCTGATGTGGTCCGTTCTGTATCCCAGCAGGTGCAAGCAGCAGTGGTCCCAGCCTCGAGTGATCTATGCCACGACTTGTGTCCCGGTGACTGGGTACTCGTCCGAAAGCACGTGAGGAAGAGTTGCTTGGATGCCCGTTGGCGTGGCCCGTATCAGGTGATACTTATCACAAACACAGCAGTGAAGTGTGGAGGATTGCCGAACTGGGTGCATGCTTCCCATACCCGCAGAGTTCCAGCACCCTTGGAAGAAACAGCTCCTCTCGTAAATGAAAATCCAGCTGATGTGGCAGGGCCACATGGGAGGACAAGTCAAGCTGTAAGGGTCGCTGACACAGCTGGTGGTGCACTAGAGCAAGCTGAAGGGGGTTTCCACAGTTCGAACCCTGACTCAGACACCGAGGACAGAAACGGTGCAGTGGGCGGAGAAGAGTCAGATTCAGCAGAAAGAGGAAGTAGTGCACTGGGTATAGAAGGGGAAGGCAGACGAACGAACAGAAGTGCTGAAAGTTGGCCTGAAAGACAGAGGCGACTGAACCTGAGGTTAGCACCTGAAAGAGACCTTGCTCCAGTGTCTGAAGTATCTGAAACGGAAGCAAGTGACGAGGACCAAGCACAAGGTAGTCGGCGAAGGTCAAAGAGAACAAGAGTGCCTTGTCGCAGATACTCTACCCCTGAGTGGACTTACACTGTGTTTGATGCAGGGGGTGGTGAGTACGGGAAGACTGAGGTCAGTGCAAGTGGTCAGTCGGAGCCCGAATGTGGTGGTGAAGGTGGTGCTGCGGATGCCAGGGCTCGAGATAGAAGGAACACTGACACTCACGGTTCCGAATCCCCGCTTCTGAGTGAAGTCCGAAACTTGCTTTTGCATCGACTCGAATTTCCGCCTTTTGGAGTTGAGCCGTTTTCACATGAAGTGCTGATTTTGCGTCTTGAACTTTTGTATCACGTTCTGGTCTTGCTCAATGAGGATCTCATTGTGGATCAGTTATGAACTGTAAATAAAAGTCCAAAAGAAGAAGATAACCTAGGTCCGAGTGGAAGAAGAATAAACTTAGGGACTTTCCACAGAAGAGGAACGAAAACTAGGAAGTCTTTTTCTGGACTGTGTAAATAAGTTTGTGATCGGAAAGGGAAAGTCCGGAGATTTCATGGTTGCTCGAGCTGGTTGAGCAAGTCACTAATAAAGGACAGAGACTTTTTCAGAGTTCTTTGCGATAACCAAGACTTTTTGAGAACTTTCGAAACCATGGAGCCGGGAGATCCCAATCGTAGATCAAAGTGGATTGTAGGCATCCTTATAAGTAGTGTAATAATCTCTATAATCATAGTAGTTATAGTCTCATACACTGGTTCGCATGAGCAAGAAGTAGAGGAGGTGACAGGGACACCTACACCTATCACACCTAGTCAGAAGGGGGTAGACAGGGCAGCTGATAGAGCTTTGTTATTAGAAGAAAGTCGTAGATTACATGTAGATTTATCTAAAGGGGATTTTAAGTTGAATGCATATGCTAAGTTGTTGTATGAGTATGTTGATGTGATGGATGCGAAAGATTGTTATGTGTGTATGCAGTTGCCTACTTCAGTGGATGAGGGTATTAGGTATCACCATCTTCCACTGACTTATGGTATTTCATGTAGTCTTTTGCTTAGTTTGTTTTATGAGAGAGATCAGTTCGAGTATTTCTTTTCCAATTTCGACGCAGTGCTTCCTGAAGTCCCAGCTTACAAGCATTTGAATAAGTATGACTATTATAAGACCGAGGACAGACTGAGGAAGTACTTCATACCGAGTTTGGAATTGGATACAGCATTCGCACACAGAAACAATCTGACTTGTTTGATGTCGGATGTAGAGAGAAAGTTCGTAGATCAAGTTGAAGATAGGTATAGAAAGCTGACTGAATCCCGAGATTACGGGCATCACAGGACAGATTGGACAGAGGAAGAACGGTTGCATAAGACCAGGGGAAGCTATGGTCCTATAGCGTTAGATAAGGAGCAGAGGGGTAAGTTGTGTATAAGGCGTTATCAGACTTACTACGAAAAGGTTCCAGTGGGACAAAGTACTTGTGATCACGTTTTCACCATGGCAGATGTAGCAAAAGATTTTCTCCAAGGTCCTGTACAAGTGATACCAACGGTGTATTACGTATGTGGGAAGAATGCTTATGTGAGGTTGCCTGCAAATTGGTATGGAACATGTTATTTGTCAATAATATTTCCAAAGATTTACCATACAGAGGATTTAAATCTTCTAGAGGGTGGAGAGCACTCAAGAACGAGAAGAGCTGCAAGTGCAGGGATCGTTGTGGGGGATATCTTTGGAGCCATGATACCTAGTCTAGGGGTAGTCTTGAATGACGTGAAGATCCGGAAGTTAGCGACTGTGGTGGATGAATTTTCGATGAACACAGCAAAGTCGTTGGTGTTGGTGGAAGGAGAGATGTTGTCGATAAGGGGAATGGTTTTGCAGAATCGCCTTGCTTTGGATGTCCTATTGGCAAAAGAGGGCGGAGTCTGTAAAATGTTGAAGGTTCAAGAGTGCTGCACTTATATACCAGACCGTAGCAAGGATCTGGAGAAATATATAAGTAACATCACTATGATCCACACAAAGATAGCGGATTTGACCGAAGAAGGGGCCTGGGAAAAGGTCGGAAAGGGTTTTGGTCAAGTGGGAGGTTGGTTTGCGAACCTAGGAAAGGGTTTCCTTGGGTACTTCCTGAGACCACTCCTTATTTTGGTGGTTTGTGTGGCTGGCTTGTGGATTGTGATCAAGGCCTACAAGTGGTATCGAGCAGGCCGAGTCAAGAGAGCTTTGAGGGAAAATGACATGAAGTTGGCAAGACTGCAGGACAATCAGTATCAAAGGCTCAAGAGCATGGAGAAATTTAGATCAGGGAAGATGGCAACAAATTCTGTTTAGGTCGGTTCTTTCTCCAAGGGAGTAAGTAGAGTGAAATGTGATGACAGGAGTAATCAAAGGGGGGAACTGATAGAGCGAAATGTTCTTGTGAATTGTAGGGGTGCATCATAATCACTGATAGGCCGCACCCTCTTGTATTTAGACATATATTCGTATATTCAGTTTCATATTCATGCATGTTTAGTAAAGAATGAATAGTTTGCTGAGACAAAGCGAATCAGCAGCATAATGGTGTTAGGATATTGATGTAATGTAATGCTTATTGAATTGTGTGAACCTAATGCACAGGGAAATTAGTTCGTATGTGTAATGTAATTGCAGTAGTTTAAACGTGCACCATATTAAAGTTGCACATGTAATTCAGTGTTTGCATATGAATTGTAATGAAAACGCTCATAGGGAAAAGTAAGATGTGTGTTTAAAAGTCATATGTAAAGGCCTGACAACATATATGCTAAGGGAAGGCCTGGTTTATTCTTATGTTAGCTTATTTCGTAGGCAGTGAAAAGATTCTCTTGGTAAGGCTCTCTGGGCACAAACGGTAGATTTAATTTGCACAGTAGAAGGTTTCTGTTGAAAGTATCTTTCGTTGCAGGTGCAAGGACACATGTCTCGTTAGCAAGACTAACTCTTTGTTTTCGAAAGCTAGAGAGAGGGGAGGCATGGTACGGGGAGTGAAAAGGAATGTAGAGATGATACTTTCGGCGGAGAAGGTGCCTGGGACTCAAGGTCATCGCAACCGTCCAGGATGAAGTAACCGTTTCGATGGAAAAGCACAAGAAAGAAGACCTGGCCAAGGAGGCGTGACAAAGGCGTGTACAATTGTATTGTGGTTTTGTATTAGGGATAGTGCCCTGAGGGAGGAGAGGAGAGAAGAGGTAGGGGAGACCTGAGAGAAGGACAGAGCTGAGCTTAGGTACTATGTGATTCCACTTCTTAGGAAGTCTTCACAGCTGACACCTTTATTCACTCTTGCCTGAGAAAATCGTTATGCAGGGATGTCACTTAGCGTTAGTGTAGGGACAGCAATTGATTTTAAGCTTGTTTAGGCCAATGAAGAGCAACTTAGAAATAGGAGCAATCATAGTCTGGTTGATCCTTCTAGAACTTTCTATTCTCCTTATCCTGAGTCGGATGAGATTTCTGCGTAGATTATTATTTGTATTAGTGCCCATCTATTTCTTTAACCTCGTGTTGAGGTGCTTGCACGTTCAGTTATTTTTGGCGATAATAAATTCTCAAACTTGAATTCGGAGTCAGTGGTCCTTTCAGACAAATTGAATGCTGATATATAACCAGATGAGATTCTCTCCTTTACACTATTCAACAGGTAAAAAGATCTTGGCGACCAGAAGGTTCTTATAGATAATTAGATAAGAATCGGCGTTATCATGACCATCTCTGCCTGACCCAGCATATATGCTTCTCTTTCCTTGTCTTTGAGGCTCCTTATGCCAATTTTCATTGATAGTAGACCTAGTATATGTCACCTAGACCCAGTGTCTGAGTATTCCTGTCACAGTGTCCTTGTCTCGATGTTCCATGTCCTTATCTCTATGTCTATGGGCATGACTCACAAATGTAAACTTATACTTTCATATAAGTTTACACTTTTTCGGTATTCACAAACTAGGATTTAATAGTAACTTTACAACAGCAAAGATTCCGCAGTTGGGGTGGAAAAATCTGCACATAAAAAGATGGGTCTGTCCTATCTTTTTAGGTCGAGCCTAGACAGCGCATGCGCTGTCACAAGACCTGTAGTAAATAGAATATCGAGGGTAATTTCTCCTGCCGCTTGCCATTAGCTAACTCTGGCATTGCTCTTCTTATCTCACTTCTTGTTCGCTGGCGATCCGATATGTCAATTCCGTTTTAGTAGGAAGCAGCACCGACCAACTACAGTTAAGTTACGCGGCTGGGCTGTTATCTTTTGATTTAGGGACTACTTCCTTGTTTTCTATTGCAGAGTGCATGTGCACGCTGCTCGTGTTACACTGTCTGTGCCCACCCGTAAACCTCCCACTCCGTTTGTTCCTCCCCCTCCCTAGCCTCTCTCCCACCATGCTTTCACGTCTCGCTCCGTTTGTTCCACCCTCTCCCTGGCCTCTCTCCCGCCATGCTTTCTTGTCCTCCCAGTCCCCTTGCACATGAGACGCCGTGCTTCACATAGTATTCTTTTAATTATTATTGACATCGAGCACTTCTTGAAATGCCTGCCCCTGTGCTGCGCTTCAAGCGATGCCCTCTTTGTCTTGCTTCTGGGAAAGTAGATGTAGAGCCTGGCCTAAGCGTGTCTCGCCTCTCGCTCTCTGCGGGGCTTGGTCTCGGTATGTGGCTCTCGTCACCCTCTGCTGGGCTCAGCCTCAGTGTGTTTCCCTTCTCACTATGTGCAGATCTTCACCTCAGTATGTTGTTCTTGTCACCCTCTGCTGGGCTCAGCCACAGTGGTGTCGCTGGAGAAGTGGGGTGGGGAAGAGATGGAGTTGGGTTGGGGGCCTGGTGGGGTCGATGCTGCATCTGTAATTATCCTGCTCCCCCTTCTGCCCCACCACCAGGCAACAACTACAGCAAGCAAAACAAGTCGTCTCTCCAGTGTGCAATTCCAAGGCACAGAACCCGGAAAAGCATGGACCGCTTCCCAGCCCTCAGATCACACTCGCTGTAGTTATATTTCCATCTGAGTTCTCTTGTTTAATTCAGTGACGTACTGTACCCTAAGGGAAGCCTACTACTCCTAAGATGGCCCCTCTGCACGCTCGCAGCCTCCAGTCCGCCCTTCCTGCAGTTTCGCTTCCACTCTCTTTGCTGTACCAGTCCTTTTTCTATGTTGGCGCTAAGTTCAAGCACACAGTCAGTGACTGGATCTGACGTCGACTCCCCGGGCGCCGTAGCGTGCAGTATTTGTGTGAGCAACGGGGCAGGGCCACAAAGTTGATGCCACATCAGGGCTAAAGTTGGGGCAGTGGAACACTGACATGAACCCAGCACACAACAAGCAGATAAGATGACCACATAAGGTCAGTACTGTCAAACTGCTCACTTGTCTCTAAACAAATCATATTAAAATACAAAATTGAAAATGTAATTTTTCTTCCAAAATGTCAGTCCTGAGCCCCTTATCTAATCCTAATAACACTCAGTGCTCCCGGAGGTGTGTATCACACAGCACTCCCCCAAGATGTATATCACATCAACGATTGGGCACAATCCAATTGAAAATCAGACCCATCCACTTCTAACAACAGATCCTTTCACTCTTAAAACAGTCAACACCTATTGGAAGTGCCCTAAATGCTGGCTTCATTTGAAAGCATCTGAATGTACACATCAGTTATGCATGTAACACCTTTATCTTCCATCACCAGATATTTACTTAACAGTTTACCATTGTTGCATTGTTCGAAAAATTAAATGTGTTAATTTGAGAAAGAAAGGTAACATTAGACAACATAGGTAAAGAACATTGTCATTTTTTAAATGGCAAGTACTACAGTTTAAATAGTTTATTACACAGAATCCTCCAGGAAATTTTGCAGCACAAAAAAGGAAATTTTGCAGTGCACTATTGCGTTTTTTGATGCAGTTTTGCAGCATTTCATGTTAGTCACATTGAGTAATTATGTAACCTTTTATCTTGTGATGGATGGAGGACAGTATATATGGTTTAACTATTGTTCCCATTTTCGTAAAAAAAAAAAAAGCAAGCATTTATAATGTAATAGGTCTCGCATTTGTGTGAGTTTGAGCTATTGGCATTGTAAATGAGAATGCCTTTTATTTATGTGTTGGTTTTGAAAACAGATAAATAAAAGGCATTTACAATGCCAATAGCTTAAACTCTAGCAAATGCGAGACCTATTGCATTGCAAATGCTTGTTATGTATGGAGTTCTTCGCTCCAACTGCAGAGTCTTCCCAGTCGTAAAGTTACTATTGAGGGGCCGATTCCGATTCAGGCCGGAAATCACTCCGACCGAGCCGGACCCGGAGAGATTTCCGACCGAATCGGACTCTGGCAGTCCGACCGAACGAGTACGATGTGCACGCATGCAATCGGACTCGAGTCGGTCGGACTCCCATTGAAGTCAATGTGAGCCGGACGTACAACGCGTACGCGGCCTCCATTGACTCAATGGGTGCGAGGCGAACAAGGGCGCCCACTGCAGCGGGTACGCGTCGATGAGACTTGCGGCGTACATGCACAAGTAGGGGGGACCCATGGGTCCCCCCTGTGTGCGACTCGCGCGGCTACGCGTACAGGGGGGTCCGACACGGACCCCCAAAGTCCGGCTCCGACTGCTCTTTCGAGCCGGACGGCGCGAGTCGGTCGGACTGCTCGCGGTGCGCATAGTACTTGCCCGGCCGGGGAACGTCTCCATTGCGCGGTGTGAGTCGTGTCCGTGCGAGTCGGTCGGAGCGGTTCAGACCCGCGTACGAGTCGGTCGGCGATTTCGCGTGCGCTCGCATCGTACTCGCTTGGCCGGACGGACGTACGAATCGGTCGGGAAAGAGGGCTCCGAATCGGATCCGGTTAAGCCGAATCCGATTCGGTGCCCTACCGGCCGAGATCGGAATCGGCCCCTAAATTGTAATTTGTGAATACCGAAAAGAGTAAATTTAAACAAAAGTGCAAATATAACTTTGTGAATCGGACCCTATGTGTCTGGATACTTGTCTCCATTTCCCAGAATCCCTTTCTCCATGCACTAGTGTTCCATGTTTATTTCCATGAGCGTTTTTGTCTCTGTGCAAGTATTGGTGCTAGGGCTTACAGATGCCATGGTAGCTGCCCATCTGTGGAGGAGTCAAGAAGGCACCACACCAAGCTCCAATAACGTCAAATGTAAGTGCTGATGCTGCTCGATGCTGGTGGAATTGTGGCTTAAGCACCAGTGGCACTGTAAGCACAATACCCACATTTAGACATACCTTTTACACTTAGAGTGTCACACTGAAGTGTACACAAAAAGTGATAGCAGGAATGTTTTAATTAATCTCAGCCAGTGGAAATTACTTGGGACTGCATCCCAGACCATTCTTGTTTTGCACATAATGCACCTCAGTTTGGACTTGGCCAAATGCAAATCAATCTTGACCCTGCTCCAATAGGTATAGTTCAGCCCAAACTGGCAGGCCGGATCCTTCCAGAACCAGAACACAAGCAACCCAAGATTAGTTTCTCCCTGACTTGGGCTCGTCAGTGGAGTGTAGCTTGGTTCTAGTGGCACAGTGAGCATGGGACCCACATCAGAACATACCCTTCACACTTAGGGCATCACACTGAAGTACAAAAAAGTGATGGATGGAATGCTTGTATTATTCTCAGCTGGTGGTAATTGCTTGGGGAAGAATCCCAGTCCACTGTTATTTTGCACACCCTGTCACATTGGTTTGAACCTAGCCATATGAAAATCAGTCTTTACCCAGCTCAAATAGGAACAGCCCAGACTGAAATGCCAGGCCAGGCACCAGAACACAAAAAGCCAAAGTCCCATACTCACTGTGCCATTGGAACCAAGCTGGAACCAATGGGCCTGAACTGAAGAGGCACAATTAGGATTAAACCAGTCTTGGGTTGATTGTGTTCAGCGTTGAGCAAGATATGGCATGGCAGATTGGATTGCACTGTTCATACTGGAGCAGAATCAAGTGTGATTTGTATAGGACTGGGTCTAATCTAGATGATCTGGTGGGCAAAAAACAATGGGGGTCATTAAGATGGCGGGCGGATTTGAATCCGCCCGCCATCGTTGTGGTGCCTGGGACCGCCCGCCTCTATGGCGGCGGTCCTGCACGTAGAATTACGATGCGACCATCACCGTGGCGGTCGCATCTTTACCATTGCGACGGGTGCTGCTCGCTGCAGCACCCGCCGCAATGTTAAAAATGCATATAGTGCGTTTCCCTGCACTACGTGGCAGGCACCATGCGGTTCCTGCCACTTAGTGCAGGGAAATATGGGGGGGTACCATGGGTACCCCCCCAGTGCACCACCACCTTCCCCAACACAAGGGGGGCCTGCAACAGGCGCCCAAAACCAATCCCCGCCAGCCTTTCCATGGCGGTTTCACCGCCATGGAAAGGCTGGCTACAGCCAGCATTGTAATTTGGTGGATAGTGCCTGCTAGGCACCGCCACCATTTTTAAAGATGCTGACCACTCCGCCAGGCAATCGGTACGATTGCCTGTGGTGGAAGCGTGGCGGGCAGTCTTTGCGACTGCCACTGACCTGAAATGATTCCCCCTGCCATCGTAATTTGGCAGGGGGAAAATTGCTGTCCGATGGTGGAGGGCCCGCCAACGCACGGCTGCCGGTGGCGGACCCTCTGCCATCGTAATTACCCCCAATGTATTGGGATGCAGCCCCTCATAATTACCAGTGGCTTAGATTAATTCAAGCATTCCATCCATCATCTTTATTCATTGTAATTCCCAAAGTGAGATGTGTAAGCACAGAAATGGGTTTCATGCTCACTGTGCAACTGGAACCAAGTTGTACCCGAATGAAGAGGCCTGATTCTGTCAACACTGATCTTGAGCTGCTTGTGTTCCGGTTCAGAGAAGACCTACCTTAGCAGTTGGAACTAAACTTTCTTATTTTAGCAGGACCGCAGCTGATTTCAGTATACTTAAGTCTAATATCTGAGGTGGCATGGTGGCCAAAAAAGCAATGGATTGGGATGCTGCCACGAGTTTTTACCAGTAGCTGAGATTAATTCAAGTATTCTATCACTTTACAGTATTTTTAATTATGATTGCCAGTACAAGAGTTCCTGGGATTGCAGGTTAGAATACAAATTTAGAGCAGGTGTCGTTGCACCCAGGAGAGTAGTAGGTGGTAGTGTTGGTGCCAGTGGGTGCTTCTGCAAGGCAGGGGCAAACGGGTAGAGATGCAATTAAAGGTGCAAGTGCCAGTGAAGGTGGCACTTGGACTTTTATTATTTATTTATTAATATTTTGCCTATCTGGTCTTTGCACATAAAATACAAGTTAAAAAAGCTGAAAATAAAATCAGACTAAATGCTTGTGCGGTTACATATGCCGATGTCGTTGCATGTGTGCAGGGGACAGTGCAGGTGCCAGATTATGTGTCAGTGTATTACCTCCCAGTCCCTCCAGTCCTCGTCCCATTCCTTAACAAAGTGGAGATGACCATCTCCACGACAGAAAAAAAGAGCAGGAGAATGCTGGGATACCTAAACCCACCCCCTCCCACTGGGAGTACATAAGCTGTACTATCCCAGCATTCAGCCTGTTCTTTTTTTCTGTCTTCCGACAGAATGGGACGTGGATTTGCTGGTTGTTACCTGCTGGTGTCTTCTTGGATGTCTCGTCGGGCTGCTGGGCTGTCCTCGACGTCCTGTTCCGCGGTCTCCTGGACTGCCGGGCTTGCCGGGAGCCGCGTTGATGGGCGGCAAGTCCTTTGTGGCTGGAGCGCCGCTCCTCCCGGTCTGTTCCGGGTTGAAGGCCGCGTCTTCTTGTGGCTGGGCCGGTTGGGGAGACGCGCTGATGCTGATGCTGCTGCTTGGGACGCCTTGGGCCGGTCTTGGGGGTGCCCCTGGCGTTCCTGGATGCCGGTTGGGGCTGCATTTCGGCCTTTTCCTACCTGGACGCTTCATGGCCGCCTGGGGGTGCCGATTGCTCCTGGTTTTCCCCTTTGCTCGGTGCTTGTTGGTGGATGGCATCTGGGCTGGTGGTTGGGGGTCAGTCACTGTGTGGTGGTGTTTGACGGTTTCTTTTCCATACTATACTGCCTATGCTGCTGTGCTGGCCTGCATCCGTAGCTCCCTGCACGCACCAGTTTTTCTCTGCTTTCTGGAGTTGTGTGGGGTCGGGCCTGGTTGGTGCCTATATGGGTGAGCCCACAGCCATACCACCCTGAAAGCACCTGTTATCAGAAGTTAAGAAAATGCCTTACTGTGCTGTTTCCTGCTTGCAGCCATTTCTTATGGGTCAGTCTGTGCCGCTCTGCGGCTGGTGGGGCATCTCTGGTCGTCTGGGGTTGCCTGCCTGGCGGTTTTGCCCTTTGCACACCCTCGGTCCCTGGCGGGGTCCTGTCTAGGGTTGTCCTGGGTGCTTGGGTCAGTTCTTCGGTTGTTCTGTCTCGGTGTGCTCCGGTGGTGCTTTTCTTCCAGTGCGCAGTATCCTCCTGGTAGCGTGCTGTTTCCTGGGCTCCCTTCGGCGGCCTGCTGCCTTTCCGCCCTGTTGGTTCCTGCCTTTGTCTGCTGTGCGGTATTCGGCGGGGTCGGGCATGGTGGGTTTCTGGTTGGGTGCCTGCCTGTGCATGCCGGGTGCTCTGGGCTTCGCAGTGTGCGTTTTGCTGGCCTGCGGCCTTTCCTCCCTGCTGGCGCCTGGTCGTGTCTGCTCTCGGTCCCTGAGCGGGTTCGGGCCTGGTTCGTGTCTGTCTGGGTGCCTGCCTTGGGCTTCCGGTTGCTGTGCGCTCCTTGGTTCGTTCCTGGGGTGTTTGCTTGGCCCCTGCTGCCTTGCTTCTTCTTGGCCCCTTCCGTGGGCTCGCTGTGGCTGTTGGCCTTTGTGTGTCCCGTTGGTCGGTGTGTGGGTCTTTGTTGGTTCCTCTCTCTCTCTTGGTTGGGGGGTTCCGGTTTCCCCTCCCTGGGTTTGGCTGTTCGAGGCAGCGGTGGGTGGGCTGTTCCCCTGCCCCGGTGGTGGGTGCCCTGTTGTGGTTGCCTTCCTGTTCGGGGGCCCTGTCCTTTGGGGATCCCTGCCTCCCAGTTGCTGGATTTTGCGTTTCTGCCTGTTGCCTGGGTTGGCGGGGGTGCCCGTCCCTGACTGTGCTTTTCTTTTGCTGTGGCTGGGTCGCTTCTTGCGTCCTGCGTCGGGCCCTTGGGGTTTCCGGCCTCCCTGTTTCTTGGGTTCCGTTGTTGCTGCCCTCCCGCTGTCCTGGCGGGGCCCTTGGCCTTGGTTGGCTGTTGGCTCCGGGGCTGTGCTGGTGGTGCCCCTGGTGGGCTTTCTGGCTGGCGTTGGTGTTTGCCTATTGCCTGGTGCTGGGTTGTGTTGCGCTTGGCTGCCTGGTGGGGTTTGGTTTTCCTGTTGTGGTTTCCTTCTCCCCTCTTGTGTTCTTTTTGTGGCTTTGTCCGCTTTTTGGGGTCCTTTGCCTCTCGGCTGCCGGTTCCTTTGCCGCCTGTGGTGGCTGGGTGTTGTGGGTCTTCCTTGGCTTCTGCCTGGGTGGCTCCTTGGTTTCTCGGGCGTGTGGCTCCTGTGCCCCGCCCTGTCTGCAGGTTTGGTCCTTGTGGTTCTGCCTGCCCTGCGGCCTTTCCGCCCTGCCAGTTCTTGTTCTCCGCTGCTCTCGGTGTTTGTGCCTCTCTGGGTGTCCTCCTCGCTGTGCCTGGTCCTGTCGTGGCTGGTGGGTGTGTTGGTGGGGCGGCCGGTTTTGGGTCTGGTGTCGGCCTCACCTGGTGTGTGGGCCGCGTTGCGGCTTTCCCGCTCCTCCTTGTCAGCCTTGTGGTTTCCGGCTGGCTTTGCCTCGGCTCTGGGGCTGTGGCTTTCCCCTTGGGGCCTGTTCTTTGGGCTTGGGCTTTCGTGGTGTCTGGGGTCTTCCGATGTGTTGTTGGGGCCTGGGCTTTGCCTCTGTTGGGTTTTGGCCTTGCTGTCCCTGTGTTTGCCCGCTCGTTTGCCTGTGCGGGTGGGTCACTGGTGCCTTCTCTGCTTGGTTGTGTCCGGCTTTTGGCTGTGGGACCTTGGTTGCTTCGGGGTCGCATTTGGGTCCCTGCCTCGGTCCTTTCCTGGCCGCTCTTTCTCTGGTGCCTTGGAGCCTTGTTTCGGTGGGGCTCTTTAGGCCTCTTGAGGGTCGGTGGTCCTGTGCCTGGTGTTCCTGGGTCCTGGGCTGGCCTTCTGTCCTTTTCCTGTGCCCCTTCTTTGCACCTGGCTGTTGCGCTGGGGCCATTGTGTGGGTTGACCTGTGTGGGCTGTCGGGCTCCCTCCCTGCCTTCCTGCTGCTTCTCCTCCCTGTGTGGCCTGGTTATGGCTGGCTCCTGTGCCTTTCCCTGTGCCCCTTCTTGGTTGGGGGTTTTGGGGTTGGGTTGGTTGGCCATGTGCCTCTCCTTCCGGCCCCTGGGGGCGCCGTGTTGGGGGCCTCCTGTCTGGCTGGCCTGTCTGTTCAGCCTGCTGGCTTCTTGGGTGTTTGTGGGGGCGCCTGCGGGGTTGGGCTGTGGGCCTCCCTGTCTTTCTCTCCTGTTTTTGCCCTTCTGCGGCTGCTCTTGGGTTTCGCCTTTGGTGGTTCCTTGGTGTCCTCCTTTGTCGTCCTGGCCGGTGGGTCGGCTCTTGGTTCAGTGGGGGTTTCCTCCTTCTCGGTTCTGGGGTTTGGTCTTCCCCGGTTCCATGTTCGGCCCTCTGTTGTTGTCTCTCTTAGTTGTGCCCTGGTCTTGTGAGGGGTCTGCTGGGGTCCTTCCCTTGCCCTTCTGTGGGCTGGGTTCTGTTGCCTCTCCCTGGTCTTCGTTGTGCAGGGTGCTGGGTTCGTGTCCCAGTGTCTCCTGCTTTGGGGGTGTGTGCCTCGGGCCTGGCCTGTTGGCCTGTTCCTGTGCCCCGGGTTCTTCTCCGGGGTGGCGGCTTTTTTGCGACTCTCCAGTGTCTCCGCTGGGGTTTGCTGCTGGCCGTTCCTGCCCTGTGGCCTGGGCCGCCTCTGGGGTTTCTGTGCCTCTGGGCTCTCTGTTGCCGGTGTTGTCGGCTTTGCGGGGGGGGCTTGCTCATGGTCACTGCCCCCTCTCTTCCTGGTTGCTCGGTTTGCGCCTGTACTTGGTTGCTCATCTGGGTTGGTGCCTGCGTTCTTCCCGGTTCCGGCCTCTTCAGACTTTGCGGCTCTGCTGGTGGCTTCCCTTGGTGTGTTGGGGTTGGTCCTGTGGTTGGTCGTGTCGTTCCTTGGTCTCTTGCTTTTGGTGGGACTTCTTCGGTCTCTTCTTCCTTCCCCTCAGTTTTTTGCTGCGGTCGTTGTGGATTCGTTCGGCGGAGGGTCGCTTTCTTCCCTCGTCTGGGGGGATCGCTCTCTGTCTTTGCTCCTGCTGTGTTCGTGTCGGCGGGTGGTGTTTCTGTGCCTTCGGCCGTGCCACCCTGGCAGGCCTGCTCTCGTCTGCTCTCTGGCGTTTGGCCGGGTTTGGCCTGGTTTGTCCCTGGTTGGGCGGCTGCCTGGTGGTGCCTGGTGCTGTGGGCTTTGCCCTTGGCTGTTTTCTCCCTGGTCGGTTGCCCTTCCTGGCTTGGTTGTGCCGTGTGGGCACTTCCACTTCTTCTGGGCCCCCTTCTGCTCTTTGTTGTTCTGGGGGGGGCGTTTGTTTCGGCCCCTCTGGGGGTTCCCTTGGGGCTTGGCTCTGTGTGCTGGGCCTCCTTCTGGCTTGGCCTGGGGTTCTTGTTTCCCTCTTGTTGCGGCCCTGGCTCCTTGCACTGGGTCTTCTTCTGTGGTGGCCTCGTCGCTGTTCTTGCGGTCTGTTCCTGGTCCTTTCTTGTTGGGTTCTCCACCTCTGTGGCTGGTGGGGTGGTTTCTGGTGTCGGTTGTCTGCCCCTTGGGTGGCAGCTCCTTGTCTGGGCTCCTTGTGTTGGGGTTTTCCTGGTCGTCCCCTGCTCGTTTTGGGTTTTCGGCTCTGTTGGCTTGGTTGGGGGCATGGCTAGTTGTGTGCTCCTGCCTTTGTTTTTCTTTTTTCTTGTGGACTCCCTTTTGCTTCTGTAGGGTACCGCTTTTCGGTGTGGTGTCCCTGGTGTTGGTGGGAGTCCGGAAGGCCGGGTTGTTTGCTTTGGTATTCACCACTTTGTTAAGGAATGCGACGAGGACTGGAGGGACCGGGAGGTAATGCCCTATTACTTACCGGTAATCTTCATTACTCCTGGTCCCGTTGTCCTCGTCCCATTCCTTACACCCCTCCCTCCCTCCCGGACAGCCGGCCTTCCGGTTCGTGGCTTGGTATTTCAGGCTGAATGCTGGGATAGTGCAGCTTATGTACTCCCAGTGGGAGGGGGTGGGTTTAGGTATTCCAGCATTCTCCTGCTCTTTTTTTCTGTTGTGGAGATGGTCATCTCCACTTTGTTAAGGAATGGGACGAGGACAACGGGACCAGGAGTATTGAAGATTACCGGTAAGTAATAGGGCATTCTTTTCTCCCTGTTATGGCATTGATGAGAGTGCAAGCGTTTTGTTTGTTCTTACGCATGTGTTGTAGTCCATTCCAGTAAACTTTTAGGTGTTAATATATAAATTAAAGGTAATGATTTTGGTCTAAAACAATGCCTGGATTTGGCACCACAGACAAAATTTTATTTTAACAATCTTGCCTACCCACTCCAAAAAGGGTGATCTTTGCTTTGCAGGTGACTAGTACTAAAGCAATAGCTGTATTGTTTGGGTTTAAGTTAGTGTAAGGGGATCTGACATGTACTGGACTTTTTAATGCAGGTAGCTGCACGGGGCGGAGGCTGAGGTGGAGAACACCTCCCACCAAATAATAAAAAGATGCTAAACATTTGATACATCAAAGTATAGTTATCATTATTCTAAATTCCTAAGATTTCCTCTCTGCTCTACCTGAGTCACGTGCTTGCCTGTGCCAGAGAAAGGATAACCAAATAAATGGCCATCAGACCGGCACTTAATAAGGGTACAGGCCCATATGGCATGTGATCACCAGCTGAACTAACTTTTAGCACAATTGGTGAAGATGAACCCTAGCTACACAAAAGCACCTTATAAATCACCAAAAACATTTCCGCTCGAGGCAGTCACTGGAAAATATGTATCAATAGACAAGTCACCCTACCCAATCCCATCCACCTTTTCAAATAATAACAATAGCATAGTTCCTCGTACCCCACATCTGTATAAATAAAGTGTTGATAAATAGGAGGTGTTCCTTCACCACCAATGACGCATCCATGAGTGGTGGAAGTATTTTTTGCATTCCATGAATAGCGACATTTTGCTATCACCTTTTCTCTGGCAGTTTGCTCATATGTAGTGCTTTGATGTACACTTAGGTAACAGCACTCTAGATTGCTGTTCAAAATCTCCTTGCAGAGCCCAACCTAAGAAACAACGAGTACTGCCAAAGCCAAGCTGCCTGGCCCTGGCTTTCCCAATACTTGTGTTGCTTGCGCTGGCAGCCATTCGTGAACAATAAAGAACACAAACCATTCAACAATAGCTACCCATGCGTACACAGACACCCAATGTTTTTGAAATCTATAGCACAGTCTATTGTTCCAAGGTGGTTAACACATTGAAAGTATATCGGCCATCTTGAAATGCTGAAGAAATATAAAGCATGAAAAAACATTACAAAATGTCCATCTTACGTGGACATGTATGTGTGGACATTTTGGAATGATGATAGTTATAGTTTTACAAAAAACATTCAGAGATGGCTGCCTGTGGGTACACTTACAAGCGTACACACAGGCACCTGCAGTGCTGTTTGGAAACTGTTATATTTAACCAATCACTATTTTGGAATGGTAAAACGGTGGAGTATGCACAAAATGCCTTGGATATTAAGATGAGGGTGGCATGGAAGGAGCTGGAGGGCCCTTGAAAACAACAAAACATAGCCATATTCAAACCAAAGTCTGAGTAATTTCAGGGAATGTATTCTTTGTTGTAATGACTGTATGCTGTGTTATGCATGAGGAGGCACAAGCAGACAACACACATATTGGTCAACCAGGCCAACGGAAAAAGCAAATGGAAGCACATACACACAACACACATAGAGGCACACATTCATACACAGGTGTGTGGTATAAGTAGTGTAACTCAGATCTGACAGTCTGACATCATAGACTGCCGACTATCTCCAAGACAAACAGGGTAACTAACATTGTCTTTAAACAACAGAACATCACTCCTGGGATCGTCCAACTTTCTTATAGGCTGTTCTCACACACCAGAACATTTCTTAGGCTATGTATATATGGCTGGTATCAGTTCATGCACAGCAGAAATACATCATAGGTGCAGCAAACCTCACTGGGATAGGTCCCACACCAGCAGATCTAACCATTCAGCTGTAGAGGACACACATACCTAACCCAGAGTGGGTGAAGAATTAAGCATATGGGTGGTTGAGTCATAGGGCTGCTAATTGTTTGATGGGGTGAATGGATGAGCAATGCTGAGAGGTATGTAATCGGTGTTGAGAATGAGGGGTGTTGTAAAAGAGTGATTGTGAGCAAATGGTGTTTAAGTTGGTTTTGATTAAGCCTGAGCAGAAATATAATTCTGCTTGTGGAATTGGCGGAATTCAGGAACTCTGCGCAATGTGTGTAATGCAGAGTTCCTGCTAAATTCCACCATCCGGCGCATGGTGGAATCATTGTTCCATTGGAGCGTGCAAGACTTGTTTTGGCAAATGCGAGTGGCCACAGCTGCATCTTAAGCAGATTCTCTACTGGAGAAGCAGATAAATCTACTCAAAAATACATTTTCAAGTTAATATTCTGCTCCAATGGACCGTTCAAGTAGTTTTTAAGTGCAAGCATTTTTTTGTCCATTTTACTTTTTTTTTCAACAAGAAGGAAGTGCCCAAGAGACTCCAACTTCTTCTTCCTGTTCAGCAGGCTCCTCCCAATGCTTTGTTCATCCGCTGGTCACTTTTCATTTGGACTTTGAGGTGGAGGAATCAATCGCTTTGTCTGCTACATATATAATTCAACTCAAATGGCTCTATCTCGAAGCAAGGATTAGGTTCAAGATAGCCTGCTTCACATACAAAGCGGCTCATTATAACACTCCCGTTTACCTGGCAAAAAAACGTAAACTATCCAGCTTGAATCGGGCCTTAAGAAGATCTAATGCTCTATTGTTGAAACCACAAGAATACGAAAAGAAGATAACTTATAACATAGCCTTCTCCAGTCTTGCTCCGAGAATATAGAGCGCTCTTCCTCCCAAAATCAGAACTAACCCTTCGATTGCCACATTCAAAAAATAAGTCAAAGGGTTGCTCCTGAATAGCTACCTGCAACAATTGACCTGAATCCGCCCTAACTAACTTTTACTTCTTATTTACAGCACTGATTTTAATATTCAACGATGCAATTTGTACTGCTTTATACCTTCTATGACATGTTTTTTTTTTTTGCATTTTGTTTGCCTAATTCATTACATGCTTAGTATTTATACCTTTTCCTGCTTATCTTGCATGCTTCTATGTACAGAGCTCTGATCCCCTGATGGGTCATGTTTGCGCTATATAAAACTTTTAAAATAAATAAATACTATTGGATTTAAGGGCTTTGTTTTTGTGATATCACATATAAGTTCAAAAACATTTGTAATGGGTGTTGTTTGTTTGATAGTGGGCATGCGCTGTATTAATTTGTACTTTTATTTGTTTTTAAATGTTATTGTGGTGGGTGGCCTGGTGTTTAAGTAGGGGCCTAGTTATTTTTTTGCATTTAATTTTTTATATTTTTTAAAGGAAAAATGTTGCACAGTTCAGTACATTTTCTCTACGTTTGTTAAATTTACACTATTCATATATTTTACACGGGCCATCCAGCCAGTAGGCCAAGTATAAGTCATGGGTACATGAAACAACTGTTTCTGTGGTATATGTTGTTTTAAAACATCATATAGGGCAGGGATAGCGTTGTATTACATAAAAAATGTGGGGGTTTTGTATTTCAAGTTTTTCCTGAACAAAGGTCACAAGGTGCGGTACTACTTGATGCCTTGGGAGGATGTGTGTTGTTAAATTTTTTATCTCACTTAATTTTTGTTTTTGGCATTGCTGAATTAATGGTAGTGTTTTTTTCAATGTTACAATTCCTCCTTTGTCTGGCCAGTGTCTGTGCGTGTTTGCCATAGGCCACCATTTTTTTTTGTTCTCCATGCCTTGTGGCCGGGGACCATTTTGTTTAGTCAGTGTACATAGGCCTGCATGTATTCTTTGTTGTCCATACCTCCTTTCTTGTTGTTGGACCATGTGGCCGGTGGCCATTTTGTATTGCCAGCCAGTGTGCTTTTGCCATAAACCTGCATGTGCTGTTGCTATAAGCTTGCATGTGTTCTTAGTTGTGACAATGCCTCCTTGATTGCTTTTGTTGTTTGACCATGTGGCCAGTGGCAACTTTGTGTAGCCACCCAATATGCTTTACTTTTGCCATAGGCCTGCAAGTGTTCTTTGTTGTGGCCATGCCTCCTTGCTTGCTGTTGTTATATGACCATGTGGCTGGTGGCCATTTTGTGTAGCCAGCCAGTGTGCTTTGCTTTTGCCGTAGGCCTGCAAATGTTCTGTGATGTGGTTATGCCTCCTTTCTTGCCGTTGCTGATTGACCATGTGGCCGGTGGCCATTTTGTGTAGCCAGCCAGTGTGCTTTGCTTTTGCCATAAGCCTGCATGTGTTCTTTGTTGTAGCCATGCCTCCTTGCTTGCCGTTGCTTTTGACCATGTGTATAGTGGCAATTTTGTGTAGCCAGCCAGTGTGCTTTGCTTCTGCTGTAGACCTGCATGTGTTTTTTGTTGTAGCCATGCCTCCTTGCTTGACCATGTGGCCGATGGCTATTTTGTGTAGTCAGCCAGCCTGCTTTGCTTTTGCCATAGCCTGCATGTGTTCTTTGTTGTGGCCATGCCTCCTTGTTTGTTATTGTTGCTTGACCATTTGGCTGATGGCCATTTTGTGTAGTCACTGGATTCAAGCTAGACTGGCTGATGATGGGTCAAATCCTGAAGCCGTTCCCTGGATGCTTGTTTCCGGTCCCGGGAGGACCTGGCCTGGCAGTTCGGGCTGGACTGTCCACATGAGGCACAGGGTCAAGACTGATTTGCATATGGCTGGGTCCAAACTGGGGTGGCTTAGTAAGCAGAAGAATGATGATGGATTAAACCCAGATCTGTGACTGGGGGTGAGTGTCTGAAAAGTTTCAGCACTCTGTCCATCATCTTATTGTGTCTGCTATGTTTGGCCTAAGTGGCCAGGGTATGCGCAGACGTGGGTCCCTTGCTCACTTTGCCACTGGATTCAAAGTAGCCTGGCTAATGAGGGGTGAAACCCTGAAACCGGTCCCAGGAAGCTTGTTTCCGGTCCAGGGAGGACCTAGCCTGGCAGTTCGGACTCCGTCCAGCATCTTATTGTGTTGCCCATTTTGTGTAGTCAGCCAAAGTGCTTTCGCCATAGGCCTGCATGTGCTCTTTGTTGTGGCCATGCCTCATTACTTGCTGTTGTTGCTTGACCATGTGGCCGGTGGCCGCCTGCATGTGTTCTTTGTTGTGGCAATGCCTCCTTGCTTGCTGTTGATGTTTGACCATGTGGCCGGTGGCCATTTTGTGTAGCCAGCCAGCCTGCTTTGCTTTTGCCATAGCCTGTCTGTGTTCTTTTGTTGTGGCCATTTCTCCTTGCTTGCTGTTGTTGTTTGACCATGTGGCCGGTGGCTATTTTGTGTAGCCAGCCAGTGTGCTTTGCTTTTGCCATAGGCCTGCATGTGTTCTTTGTTGTGGCCATGCCTCCTTGCTTGCTGTTACTCTGACCATGTGTTCAGTGGCCATTTTGTGTAGCCAGCCCGTCTGCTTTGCTTTTGCCATAGGCCTGCATGTGTTCTTTGTTCTTGCTTGCTGTTGTTGTTTGACCAAGTGGCCGGTGGCCATTTTGTGTAGCCAGCCAGTGTGCTTTTGCCATAGTCTAGCATGTGTTTTAGCTGTGACCTTGCCTCCTTGCTTGTTGTTGTTGGTTGTCAATGTGGTCGGTGGCCATTTTGTGCAGCCAGCCACTGTGCAAATCCTTTTTTTTTACCGTTTTCAAAGCCATTTTCTAGGCAGATTGATAAGAGAGAGGTATGCCTTTTTGTTTTTGTTCTTTTTTTAACTTTTCTCTGATATCAGTTTAATATGCTTGAGGATCATGGTAGTATATGTATATATGAACAGTGTTTTATATTATATGCATTTGCATTTTTCCCTTGCATTTCCTTGCCTCCCAATGGGTTTTTCATGGTCCCTTAGCACACCAGCAATTATTATTATTATAAAAAAAAATTGTACTTTTTTTTGTCATTTTCTTTTTTTTACATTTTCACTCAATCCACCCCCGCCTGCAATAGGTGCCTACAGCACAACAGCATTCCTTTTTTAAGGATTATCATTAATAATTTACCCTTGGACCCCCTGCCTGCCATAGGCGCACAGCTGCACACCAGCATCCATTTTTTAAGGATTATTCCATTTACCCTGGACCCCCTGCCTGCCAAAGGCGCACACCAGCATTAATTTTTTAAGGATTATTCCATTTTCCCCTGGACCCCCCTGCCTGCCATAGGTGCACACCAGCATTCATTTTTTAAGGATTACTCCATTTTCTTCTGGAACCCCTGCTTGCCATAGGCGCACACCAGCATTAATTTTTTATGGATTATTCTATTTTTCCCTGGACCCCCTGCCTGCCATAAGTACACACCAGCATTCATTTTTCAAGGATTATTCCATTTTCTCTGCACCTCCCTGACTGCCACTGGTGTCTCCCTTAGTTACACATAAAGCAAACAGTTACACCTGCATGTTGTTATCCTGATTGAAAATGAAATATTATATTATGTTGGTGTGGTTTGCCTTTGGAAGGGATAGACTATTGTGGTTAATTATTTAGGAAAATACGTAACCACACTAAATTATATTGTCTGTACTATGAATAATTCAAACTTCAAAAATTGCACTTTTCACTAAATGTTTTTCTTGCTTGTTTGCTTTTAGGTGCGCAAGAGACATCACCCACAGTACTGCCAGATAGAAGGCCGGCACAAAGTGACATGACCACAAAATGTGAGCCCTCCAGTCTCTTCCACTTGTGCAGCAAAGTGCAGCTGCCAACTGACAGAGCTTCAAGATGGTAACAAAGAAAGAAGCTGCCAAGAATGTGGCAACTGAGGAGGAGAAAAAGAAGCAGATTGCCACCACTGGTGTGACGTCCTCCACCTTTTTCAGGAAACATGGTGTGCCCCCACACCTTCCTCTAGGGAACAAGCTGGGAGAAGCACTCCCGCATTAACGGCACAACCCCAACCTAAGCCCAAGGCCATGCCTCTCAGCAAGGCAGCCAGAGCAATCATAGTGATGAGCAGAGAGTCTGAATTGGACTTGTCTCCGCGACAAACTAGCACCCAATCGTCACAGGAAACTGAGCAAAGTGGACAACAGGAGCTGCAGCCAGCAATAGTAGCATGAAGTAGGAGCAGAACAGGAGGTGGAGCTTCCTGCTGGACAAGATGTTCCTCTTCTTGAACCATTGGCTTCCAAATCCGCAGCAAGAAAAAGGAAGGGTACTCCACCATCTTCTCCAAGCCCCCCTTCTAATGATCTGGACATGGATGGGACCCTGGCTGAGTCTGAGTCATGCCAGGAGAGAGAAGGGAAAAGTAAAGTTCCTAAAAGCCTTACACTTATGGAAAGGGATGAGGAGGACGAGCCAGTCATTGTAATGGAAGCTGGCTCAGAGGACACCAACGTTACCCCTCCTATTCAACCTGCTCTGAAGGATGTGGCACTGGTACCACCACCACCTTCCATGTTTGTAAGGCCCATACACCACTACCTTAGTCATAATACGCACTGCAGAGAAGCAATCGTCGACTCACCCACCTACGTCCAGTTCTTCAGGCATGGGCAGTGGCACCAGTGGCTCACTGAAAAATTCTCCTCATCAGTTTGGGACTTCTATATGATTAGCAAGCAGGGGGATAACATTGCAATATGCTCTATTTGCCATGCAACTGTTTGTGGAGGAAAGCCTGGTTCATACTTTGGTACTGGAGGCCAAACGACCCATATGAAAAAACATCACACAATCCGATGGGAGATGCACCTTAAAAAAATTGCTGCAGGTGGCAGTGCTAATGAGAGAGGGAAATCAGCTTTGATCATGTTGGGAGGTGAAGGTGATGAGGAAGAAGAGGGTGAACACTTTACGCAAAGCAGCTCTGTCCTCAGTAGTACGCCAGTATCATCCACCTCAGCAACCTCGAAGAATGTCGCAAGATTCAGATGGAGACACCACCACATACAGTGACTGCCCCAAAATGCACATTAAGTTTACCACCTCCTAGTTCTCTCCAGAAGTCGCCTGTGTCAGTGACACCACAAAACAAAAACAATCAGGCTACTATTATGGGCATGTTTAGGCTGGAGGGGCCCTCCGAACGTAACCACCCAACGGCACGTTTGTATAAGGGGAGATGGGCTAAAACGTTAGCGCTGGGCCTCCTTCCTTTTTCTTTTGTGGAAGGAGTGGCAATTTTAGAATTTGTGGCAGCCATCTGCCCGAAAGGGAAGGTTCCCAACCTGACCTAATTTTGCCAGAGTTGCTGTTTCAGCTCTCCATCATGGCGTGCTGTAATTGGTTGGACATGCTTTGCAGCAGAGTGCTGTTCACACTATCCAACTGATGACAGAAATGTGAATTAATTGTCAAGCAACTGATTTCATATGTATCACTGCACACTGTATCTCTTTTGTGGGGGGTTAGGTAACAGCTATCTACAGGTCTCAGCACTGAAGAAACTTTTAAGGGCGTTCAAGAGTATGCAACAGTAGCCATGTTCGCCGTGGAGAAATCCCATACAGCTGCAAACATCTTGGAAGACTTTAACAGTAAGGTGTTTGAATGGCTGCGACCCAGAGGTCTCCAAACTGGATTTGTTGCCACGGACAATGGCAGTAATATAGTTAAGGCCATGGCACATGGTGGCTTTTTCAAGGTCCTGTGCTTAGCGCATTGTATCAACCTGATTGTGCAGGACTTACTAAAAAAATAAGACATAGTCAGCAACATACTAACCACCTGTATAAGAATCTGCAGTCATTTCAGCCATTCTTTTTAAAGCTCGGAAGCAGTTGAGGATCATTCAGCGTGCTAATAGAGTACCAGTTAAAGCTCTCTTACAGGAGGTGCCTACACATTGGAACTTGACCTACTACATTTTGTCTTTTTGAGCAGTAAAAACTGATCAATGACTATGTCATTCAGAGACGAGGGGATACAACTGGGAAAAGCATGACCATGGAGGTGAGAAATGGGGCCTAGTCAAATGCCTGACACATATGCTGCTTCCTTTTGAGGTTTTCACATGGGAAGTCACTAAGCAGGATAGTACGATGACCCAAGCTATCCCATATGTAAGAAATTAGGCTTTTGTTGCAGTTATCCCCCACTTTTTGCCACCTTTTTAGTTACTAGATGCTGATTTGTGACTCTGACAGTGCACTGAAGCCTACTAACCAGACCTCTGTGCCAGTCCTCCTTCCTCAAAACAAGGTGCAGTCTAATTGTGCTGCAATTGGCTAAGGACTTTAGCACCCCTGTAAGTCCCTAGTAAATGGTACCCCAAGTACCTAGGGTGTGGGTGCTAAAGAGGGTCCCAAAGAGCTGCAGCATACTGTATGCCACCCTAAGGGACCCACTCACAAATTCCACACAGAATGCCATTGCAAGCTGCATGACATGGTGCAAACCATGAGTGAAAACATGACATAGCTCACTCCTTTTGTGCCAAAGTCAATGGATCGAATATATGTAAGTCACCCCTACAGCAGGCATTTGAGCCCTAAGACAAGGTGCATTATATTTTATGTGCGGACATATCTGCATGAGCAGATATGTCCCTGTGATTTTTTAGTTCTATTACTGGATATTGCAAGTGAGCAGGGAAGCCATTGTAAGGTATGTACTGGGCACTGGTCAAAACGAGTTCCCCAGTTAGATAATGGTTTCACTGAAACATATGGTGTTTGGTATCAAACATCTCATATTAATTAATAATCCCACTCTGATTCCAGTGATGGATATACTAATACATGCACCCAGAGGGTACCTTGGAGTTACCCCCTAAAACCTACCAGCCATCTAGTGTGCTGGCTGACTGGTCCAGTCCAGACTGTCACCACAGATGAGTTTCTCAGCCCTGGGGACGAGAGTCCACGCTCTCAGGAGGTCAGAAACAATGCCTGCTCTGGAGGGAGGTGTGCTGGTAAATTTGCAATCCATGGCAGGGAGTTTCAAAGAGCCCACGGCCTTTGGTATGCAAATCTGGCCTCCCACAGATGTGAGGGGATGCCATTGCCAACCCTCTTGACCAGGGCCTATTTGGCGCCAGGTCAGAAGGGAAAATTAGTAGTCAGAGAGGAGTAGCCACCCTTAGGCTAGATCCATCCCTATGGTGGGCTACCTGATGTGGATATGAAATTTAAAAGCTATCTTGTTGATGGCAGGCTTAGGAACTCTGGCACAGGGTTATGCCAACTTCCCACAGGAAGTGGTAATATAGGGGGTATAGTGACCCTAGAGGTGTGTAGCAAATTGGCTACTAGCTTACACTCCCCTAACACCCCTAAATCTAGTATTTAAAGGAGCCCCTGGCACCAGGAAATCAGATTCCTGCTGACCTAAGAAGAAGGACACAAAAGAGCCGCAAAAAGCAAGGACTGTGGAGAAGCAACAGGCTTGGCGCCAGTCCTGCTGGCCTGTCTGGTGTTCCCGTCCGATTGTGCTAAAGTTGTCTTGTCCTGAGGCTGCTGTGTTTCCAAAAGCTTGGGAGGACTGCCTGCCTTTAAAAAAGATCTAGGAACTCCAGTGTAGTGCATCCTGCAGGAACTCCAAAAGAAGTGTGAGGACTCCGGACTACCGCAAACCCCACACCGGCAAGCACCACTGCACCTGTGCCCCCTAGCCAGAGTTGAAGTGGGCCAGCGGTGCCTGCGTGGTCCCCTGACCCTCCAGACACAAATCCCACCTTGGGTTTGCCCACAATGGACTCACTGATGCCATCTACAGCCTATTTGTGCAGGCCCCCCCTACTGCGAATGTCTCTGGTGATGAAAACCCGACGCCTCAGAACACCTCTGCACCCAGCTGCCTTGTTGGTTCAGCCTGACTGGACTCCCAGTCCTAGCTTGCAGCCTCTTTGCAACCAGATCATTCCCTAGTAAAGTGAATGGGACACCCGATGCCGTAGCACACCTCTGCACCTCGACGCCCCAGAGCCTCCAGAGGTGACCTGTTGGTGTGGCCTTAGACCTTGCCCCATACTCACCTTAAGTCCAGGAGATTGGTCCTGTAAAAAAGTGCCCGAATGCAGTACCTGTTTTTCTCGAATAGGATAACATTACCGCTCCCAAAAATTGCACTGTCACCTTTTGAAAACTGTAAAAATTCATAACTCAAAAAGTACTTACCTTATTCTGAAGATCTTGGTATCTAAATTCATATAAAAGTAGGTGTTATTTTTATAAATTGGTGTTGAATTTCTTTTTTGTGTGTGTGTCTCACTTACTGCCTTTTTGTGTGCAACTACCCTCTGATATGCCTAGTTGCTCATCCACACTGCCACAAAAGAGAGCATTTGGGGTGTCATTTTTGCCTCTGTAATTCCTTTGGAGTTTGCCTGGACTCTATACACAGTGTACCTTGTTTTTTTCCACTATACAAAGAACCAGCTTCCTACACCGTTGTTGCATCTGCTACAAGACCAGTTAAAAAAGGTGTTACAAAGGTTTGCAGGTGTGAATGGCAACAGAGAAGAACATGGCTTGGTTGAGAGCTTAATCCTTCGCTTGGTTGTAATCCAAGACTGCAAAAGGACGTTGTGTCGTCCAAAGAGTATATCTGTGCCACAATACTTGATCCGTTCGTATAAAAGAATACTATACTGGTCACTTTCACTAATTTTTCAGAATTTGATGCTTCACTATACAAGCCACGGATTGTTGATCAAGTGATAGATCTGGAAGAGGAAAAGCTGGAAATTAGAGTCCCAGGCAGAAATTCTGGAGGTGCAGCTTTCAATTTCCAGAGAAGGCTGTGCTGTTGTCTCACAGCAGCCAACACCAGCAACAAGAACAGTAGCAGCAACAACAACAGGACCAGAAGACTCAGACCCAACATCTACATTGGCTTGGTTTCAAGTGGCAGGGCTTAAGTTCAGTGCAGAGGCGAAGGCAAAGGATGTCGAGCAAGTGGCAGCACCAAAGACCTTTCAGAGGATGTTCCAGGACTATCTGGATGAACCAAAAGAGGTCTACACGGATCAAAACCTATGGGTCTATTTGTTTGGGAAGATGGGCCAATGGCCAGAGCTCAGCAGGCTGGCAATACAGTATTTGACTTTTCTGGTAACCAGTGTGTCTCCTAAGTGTGTGTTCAGTGCAGCTGCACAGTTGACACAGTGAGAAGAACCAGTCTCTCGCTTTAAAATGTGGAGAGATTGACAATGATCAAAATTACCCAACACTTCATACGACACAACTGCACTGTTCCTGAAATACCACAGACGGAGGATAAGGCAATTGGTCAGACTCTAGTGGGTTAGCTGACCAACTTCTGGGAGAACCACCTGAGTTTGAGGATGAAATCTACTTCCCTGACTCAGTAGGGCACCATAGAACGTTTTAATCATTTATTGTCAAACTGTTTTGCCAACAAAAACAAAATGGATATAGCTGGGGATATATTATATATTTTGTTTGGGTCTGACTTATGCAGCCCCACCATTTTAGGCACATGTGTGGCTAGATTGGAGTTGGACCAGTGTGCAGTGAAGAAGCTCCCTATTCCCTTCAAGGGCATTGGAGACAATGTGTAGGAAGCTTGCTCTTTATGTGATATATCAGTAACTTTATATACCGTGCAAAGAGTCCAGTGGTTCCCTTAAAGGTGGATAGGGCCTTGCTATGCAATACCAAAGTGCTCTGTTACGGGTAGTGTAGTCGAACAGCCTTAGGCTTAACACAGAGGAGTGCAGGACATTTGCAAATACACACAATGATTAATAAATGACAACACGACTCAAGGTGATCCACACCAATTTATAGAAATAGTCAGTATCTTTATATATGTTTAGGCACCAGAGAAAAATCATTCAGGTAAGTACTGCTTAAAATAGCTGGTTTGAAGTAAACAGCTGTTTGAAACTTTCAATTGTGATTAAAGCACTTTGCAGTGATGTTAAGCTATGGAGAAAAGACACGCTGCATATGGTTACTTAACCACGACTTACAAGACCCTTCCCCAGGACTTGAGGTGAGTAAGGGGCAAGGTCCAGGCAACAGCTACAGGTAACCTCGGGGGGCGTCCAGGTGCAGAAGTGCGCTTTTCAGCATCAGGAGATTTTGAGTGATTTTTGATACTTTAAATCGGAATTGAAAGTCTTCAGCATTATGTTAAGCTATGTAGGAAAAACACATGCAGCATACCGGTACTTAGCAGTGAATTATGGGATCAATATTCTGGACTTAGGGTGAGTATGGGGAAAGGCCCAAGGCATCACCAACAGCTCATTTCGGGAGGCTCTGGGGCATCAATGTGCAGAGATGCATTAGAGCATTAGGTGCCCCATTCACTTCAATGGAAGATTGGTCCAGTCACAAATAGATTCCAGGTTCGGACTGGAGGACCAGTCGAGATGAACCAGCCAGGGGGTTCAACTCTTGTGATGTGAGGGACGTGGGGCCAATAGGGGTTCTTGGCCCCCAATGACCCTTACCAGCCAAGGGGACTTCATCCCCCAAGCAATAATGCTCCAGAAGGCCCCTGGGCAGAGTGGTTGAGAAAGGGGGTGGGCCTCCAAAGATGTCTTGGCCCCCAACGACCCTCAGCAGCCAAGGAGACTTCATCCCCCAGCCAGTAGAGCACCAGGAGGCTCCTGTGCAGATTGGTTGACAGGGCCACCGAAGATGTCTCAGCAATCCGGCTGTGGGTGACTTACTTGTCACAACAATAGGGGTTGTTGGCCCCCGATTACCCTCAGCAGCCAAGGGGACTTCACCCCCCCAACCAGTAGTGCACCAGGAGGACCCTATGCAGAGTGGTTGAGAAAGGGGGACGGGCCTCCGACGACATCTCAGCAATCTGGCTGTGGGGGACTTACTTGTTGCAACAATAGGGGTTCTTGACCCCTAACGACCCTCAGCAGCCAAGGGGCTTCATTCCCCAACCAGTAGTGTGGCAGAACTCCCCTGTGCAGAGTGCTTGAGAAAGGGGGGGGGCTCCAACGCTGTCTCAGCATTCCAGCTGTGGGGGACTTACTTGTCAGAACAATAGGGGTTCTTAGCCCCCAATGCCCCTGAGCAGCCAAGGGGACTTCAGTAGGGGTACGCAAGCAATACTTTGCCGGCTCACAGAACTCCGCAGAATCTGGCAGAGCTCTTCGGCAACTCCGCTGAATCTAACGGAGTGAAACTCCGTGAGTTCCACCCAGGCCTAGTTTCAATTTTGATCTGCGTTGTATGGAGAAAGTAAAACTGAAGGGCAAAGGATGTAGTAAATGGGTCACATAACCTTATCTTAGGAGTTATTTGTTATGGGTAGGTCTTCCTCCCCATTACTCTTAGGAGCACAACAATTTGATACACTCTTGTGTAGGGTTTTGTGTCTGGGTTATTGAATGTATAACTTTATTTACATTTTATGCTTTGCCCTTTGTGCCTTCCAATGTAATTGCTTGTGTTTTAATGTGTCTTTTTTCTTTGATTGATTTGTAAATGTATATATCTATGTTTGTATTTTGGTTACAAATGTGGTTTTGTCCACAATGTCATATATGTGGTGTGGTAGTGTTTTGCTGATGTTTATGTGTTCTATGTCATTGGTTTCAGCCCTGACGAAGTTCCAGGAGTGTTTTGGAACGAAACGTGTTGGCTGGATTATATATTTTGAAATTTGAAGAGTTATGAATAAAGGATTTCTTTGAAAAAATTCATGAGATTGGACTTCTCTTCCTGGTGCACCTCCACATTTACAATCAACCAGATTATTGTTCACGCAGAATATTTTCATTTGGTGGTGTGATTTACTACTGAAGAATTTACTCTTGGACAGGCAATTTAGGGTCCTATCCATAGGGAGAGTGAATTCACCTCTCAGAATTACCTCTAATTTGTTGGGTAAATCTGATAGCTTTTTGTCAAGATCTTTCCAAAACTCCACTGAATTGTCGGTCGGGAGATACATTTCCACAATGAAAAATCCTTGTCCTTTTTCTTAACTCTAGTTATAGGTCATCTACCTTGATGGTCATGAGAATTCAATATTACATTAATTCAGGATTTTTTTTATGTAATGGTGATTACCCAATTTTTCTTGTGGATGGGTGGGGAGAGTGTAATCTCTGTGATCCATGAGCAGTAGAATTTAGCATCTTTAAGAGAGTTAAAATCTGTTTCCAGGGACAATATAACATCCCCTCCTAGTCTATTAAAAATAGCCTGTAATTGTCTTACGTTTGACAGGGTGGTTAAGGCCCTTGGAATTAAGTGAGAGAATTTTAATTGGTAAAGTCATCCTGAAGTTAGTTTGTTGGGTTCAATCTCTTGGATGGTTGAGAGGCATTGAGAAATGGGCGTACAGTCTTCCCAGCAACCAGTTCCATGGATGTGTGTAGAATTGTGAATGGATATATGCTCTAACACATTCTATGGGTTCAATAGAGAACGTGGGTGATAGAAAGTACCTAAATTGGTACAAAATGTGTCTTGGGGAGCACAAAAATGGGCATAATAGGGGTATGAAGTCAGACGGATCAGCTTCTAATGTAGGACAGGGAAACAGAGTAGGAGAGGAGAATAGGCTGAGACATAGAAGAGAAGTAAAAGATCATATCAAATTCCCACAACACACAAACATTAAGCAAAGAAATACTCCATAAACAAAACTCAAACTCCAGCCCACCCACAAAATGCGGAATTTGCACATCTCCCTACCCATCAATATGTTGTAGTGAGTGATGCCATGAGCAGGCCAACCAACAGCAACTAGCCCTGCACTTGTTCCTTTAAATTATTACAAAGCATAACTCAGCATTATGCATAATAACCTTTTAGCCTAACAATTAAGGCTAGTTCACTGTAAAGTGTTACAGGTAGAGTCTCTTCTGGAGAGTTCACAAGTATGTATAAATATTCTAATGAGAACCAAAGTAGTATTTTGAGACCTCCACAGGCGCTAGCAGGCTTATCCTGTAAATAACAATAGATGGAGGGAAGCCTCAAATCTGCCTCTGAATAACATTTCTGGGTCAACAAATCATATCAGAACAGTAGGCCGCATTACCAACATTTGTCATAGCAAGGCAAAGCTCATTTTAAAGAGAGACCAAAAACCATAACGTTAATTCTGAGAGAGTTTAGTTGTAAGAGTAAGATGAGTAGCACATCAGGAGTAAGTGGCTCCCCACCAGAGTGAATTTCTTCAAGTTATCATGCCTGATTAGTTAGAAGTAGAAATGAAAGTGGTAAGTACGCAGGTTCAGAGAAGAACATTGTTTTTACTTTGTACACAATTCTAAATTTGGTCAGGCCAATAAAGGAAAAAGGTTCAGATAGGTCCCTCAATGACTGATGCAGTGCCAGAAAACATTTTCATCTGGAGACTGTCTCTTTGGAGTAAGCTCGGGCAATATTTATCCATGAGCCATTCCATTGTATCTTTTGAACTTTCAGAACTTCAACCACCGAATAATATGGCAAACGTCAGCGAACTTACGGAACACTACAACTCAACGATGACAAAGATAATTGATTCATTAGCCCTGTTAAAACTGAAAAGAATACCAAATAAAACTAAAAACTCATGGTTTAGCGGATCGGTTAATGAAGAAAGGCAAAAACTGAGACTAACCGAATGGAAATGGAGACAGCACCCATCATCCCCCCCAACTAAAACTGCTAAGACCAGAAGCGCCTACAACAAAAGTATTCTAAAATTTAAAAAATACTTCTTTAGAATGGTTTAACGGATCTCTTAATTAAGAAAGGCGTAAACTGAGACTAACCGAATGGAAATGGAGACAGCACCCATCATCCCCCAACTAAAACTGCTAAGACCAGAAACGCCTACAACAAAAGTATTCTAAAATTTAAAAAAAAGACTTCTTTAGAATGGAACTTGATAACGCCAAAAATAGACCGAGTAAACTTTTTGAAATGTTAAAACAACAGTCTAACAAAATGGCCAAATACTCAAAATCCCAAATAAACTGTGAGAAATTCTCATCCTTCTTTACAGCAAAAGCCAACACCTTGAAGAATGAGCTTAGGACTGCCACTGATAACCCTGCTAGCACTAGCAGATCATCCATTTCAATCAGCTCAGTCAATGCGCAAAAATAAAGCTCACTGGTCAATCTTCAACCTAAATGACCACAAAGATATTGCCAAAACCTTATTGACTATGCAACAAAACAACCACTATAATGATCCTCTCCCCCTCAAAATGTTTGTCTACAATCAACCATATTATCATCCCCTTTTGGACTAAAATTAATAATGCTTTACTATCTCAAGGATCCTTACCAGACTGCTTAAAAACTGGCCAAGTCATTCCCATCATAAAAAAACCAACAGAGAACCCCTGAGACCCGAAAATTTTTCCACCGCTAACCAAAATTCCCATACTAGTCAAAGTACTAGAAAAATGTGTGTAACAACAACTGAGCCAACACATTACTGAATTCAGTCTATTAGATGACTGCCAATCTGGGTTCAGACCAGGTCATAGTACCGAAACAGCAATTCTGCATATAGTGGATTACGCCCTACTTGCACTAGACCGCAATGAAACTTGTCTTCTAGTTCTTCTTGACCTTTTGTCCGCTTTCGACACTATAAACCATGTCAAAATACTAGAGCAACTTGAAAATAGGATGGGATTATCGGTAACCGTGTTAGAATGGTTTTAATCTTTCTTAGAGAACAGATAGCAAAGATTTTTGGTGAATCAAAAACTGTCTTTACCATCCCCTAATCATATTGGAGAACCAAAAGGCTCAACACTATCCCCATCACTATTTAATCTTTATGTTGAACCACTAACTGAAATATTACAGCACACGAACATCTCCTTCCACATGTATGCAGATGACACACAGATGTATATTAAGATTGCGTCACTGGAGGAGATCAAGACAATGAACCAGGTATTAAAGATGACCGTTCAATGGTTAACAAGCAATCATCTTAAACTAAACTCGCAAAAAACTGAATTCCTTTTGATTTCCCCCACTAAAAGCTCCTCGGTGATAAAGAAATGGACCAAGATGATCACTGTGCTAAATTTTACACCGATCCTAGGGGACTCAACCAAGTCTCTAGGAATTATGCTGGATAAGAACCTAAACATGCAAACCCACATCAACACAATGGCAAAAAAAGCCTGCTTCCACCTGACCTATCTTAGAAAAATGAAACGATTCATCGAAACATCAGACCTTAAAATAGCAATCCAAGCATTAGTTATCTCGAGGATTGAATACGGATGTACAACTTTATCAGGACTACAAAATATTTCAACACTCCACGAAAAGCTTGTATCAGTGCAGCTGCAAGACTCATAACAGGCTCTAGAAAATTTGACCACATCACTCCACATCTGAAGACTCTAAATTGGCTGCCATATGAAGCAAGAATCCAACTAAAGATGGCATATATCACACACAAAGTGATACACTACAAAACACCAATGTACCTAGCCCAGAAAATTATGATATCTGCAGCAAGCAGGTTTTCTCGGAGCGCCAGAGATCTTTTACTGAAACCCCCATTCTAAGAAGAGAAGGTACGTACGATAGAGTTTCTCTGGAGCTGCATCAAGAATATAGAATTCACTTCCCCCAAACATTAGACGAATCCCAACCACTTCAGTATTCAAGAAGGAAGCTAAGATCTTTCTAATGAGCAAATTCTTCCCATAAACAACAGCAGACCAAACACATCTATGGGCTAATTAGAGACTAAACGACAATATGTTGATTTTCTATCATCTGCTCTCCCCAGAAGATTACATAAATGCAGCATTACAGACCCTCCAACTTATAGGAGAGAAACTATCTGATCACTCATCCGCAATCATATTCCTAGATATAGCTCTATAATCTATAACCAGACTGTTTGCTGCGTACAGTCCACTGTACTAAATATCATCTGATGTACTCTTTTAGGCCATATATTATTTTAAAATATCATATGCTGTAATCTTTAGGACACATATTATTTTAAAGTAATATGGTTACCATATCATGTCATATAATGTAATCTTTAGGACATTTATTATTGTAAAGTACAAATGTTTCCACTTAGACGTTTATAGGTATACTTTGTAGTTTGTTTAAAGGACTCATCTAACTAACTGTCAGAATTATAATGCTATAGAAATGTGAAATGCTCTGATACCCAATTGGATCATGTTCGCGCTATATAAATAAATAAATAAATGTGTGATATAATTATTTCAGCATGGCAAAATTGCAATGGCCAATTGATCATTGTCCTAAGATGTTTCAAGAGACGAGCCTGTGAAGACGTTGGTTTGCCCAAAGGGATTCTATGCACTTTCTATCTCAAAGTCTTTCCCAAAAGTGATGCTCAGAGATCGGGGTATCCAAGATTCTAAAAATTCTGCACATGAGCTCAGATCACGCTCTGCATTCTCAGGTAGGCCAAAGATTCTCAGATTGCCTTTGCAATTGCTATCTTCAAGTTCAGACATTTCTCTCATGAACAGATTAAGCATATGATTTGTCATACCTGTGTTTCTTCACAGATGCATTTGCATCCTCCAGTACGCTAATTCTGGATTCAATTTCTGTAATTCTACTTGGCAGGTCCTTAAAGTCATTACGAAGAGCCTGAATATCATGGTGCATGTCGCAGGCATTTGCTTTGTTCTCTTGAACCAAGTCATGAAGCGTGCCAAATCTTTGGATGATAATGTCCATATTTGTCGCCATTTCTGATTTAGGTTTGATTGGTGATTCTGGAAGCAGCGTTTCTGCCTTTGTGTGTTTGAAGCTAGATTTAATGTCTTTAGAGTCTTTATTGTCTTTGCTCTCTTTCGTTCTGGATGCCGGTATTCAGTATCATTATGGCTGCAATTAAGGTAGAATTATGTGTAGTCTTGTATTGCTGTATCAGATATAGTACACCTTTATGGTTGTAGAATGGGCCTTTATGAGGGGCATGCTATCTGACCAGTTCTATGTCGCAATGTATGATATAGGAAAAGGTCTGCTATCAGGTCTCCAATAGCACTTTAATGTTGTTGGAACATGGAGATCATCCAGAGGAGGACGAAGTGATACATGAAATTCAAATAGACTGTACTAGTTATACAGACAATGCTGAAATGGAGTGGCATGGAACTTTTTTGCGATTGAAATAGCAACCTAGCATGCTAGGGGAGTTACCCCTGATATGTTAAATCATTTCTTTCCTCACTACTGACAGCATATCTCCTGACCTCTTGAGGTAACTGTGCACTATCCTGAGGGCATAAAAACCAAGGTATGTCAGCAGATTAGTGCCCTGGTTAGGTATCTCGCCGCATGCGCCAAATTCAATCTGAGGGACTGACATTGTTCACGCAACAGAGGTTGATGACGCAGTGTCCATCTGATGGCCATTCACTCTCCTCTGTATGGTCAAATGGTCTGCAGGGGAGACCTTAGCTACAATGAGCGCAACTCTCCTGTGGTAGCTCCTAATGTAGTCACCATCATGGGTCGGTCGGGAGTTGGCAAACTGGAGCGGTCCTCCAAACTTACAGTTCCATTCGAGTGATAAGTGTGAATTAATGGAAGACAAAAACTGAGAAACCACATTGGAGGAAACAAAATAATGGAAAGTGAATTTCACAGAAAGACAATTTTAAGGAAACACAAAAAAATCGAAAATTAAAGGAAACATTTTAATGGAAAGTTAATCGTAACGTAAAATCCAAAACTTGGGTGGAGTTTAGGACTACTGTGGGTTATTTTGGGTTCAGGGATGGGTAATGTTTGGGGTAATGAGAGGTTTTTAGGGGTCAGAAATAATTGGAATTCAGGCAAAGAAAGGGATTTATAGGATTCAGGGATGGGCAGGGGTGTAACAAACACCCCCGCAGCACCCGCGGTGCGGGGAGGCCCCCAATCTTCATTATGTAAAGGGGGCCCCCTCAGCTCTTCGGCAGAGAGCTGTGAGAGAGAGGCTTGCTCTAAAGCAGCTACTTGTCAGCCTGCTCTGAGCTCCTCACACTGACCCAGGACTGAAGAGAAACAAAGTAACAAGTTACATTGTTTCTCTTCAGTCAGAGCCAGGACTCTGACAAGGGTGGGGGCCCTCAGAGAGAGCATTCAACACAGGGCACTGCTCCTCTGAGGCAGCACAGAGCTGACTTGGGCCGGAGAAAGTTTGCAGCTCCAGAAACAGGATCTGCTGGGAGGCAATTGGAAGCAGGGGGGTAAGCGGTGCATGGGGGCCCCCAGGCTTCCCTACACTTGAAGGGGCCCCCTCGGCCCCACACTGAAGTGAGGGCTGAAGCACAGGCCTGAGCAATGCACATCAGTTTTGTTTAGCTTCAGCCTTTCTTTGGGCAGGTAGCAGCGTTCTGAAGATCTCGCACACAAAAAAGAAACAGTTGCAATTTATAGCTTTTGTTTCTTGCTTGTGTACAGAGGCCTGGAAGGAAAGGCACCCCAGTATTTATCTGGGAATCTGAGCGCTGGGGTGGAGAAAGAAACAGTCTACAGAGCAGCGACCAGGAGAAGGTCAAAAGGAAGTTCAAAGGAAGAAGAAATGCTGGGAGGGAGAGACAGATGATAGAACTCTGTGTGTGAATGTGTGTGCACACAAAGGAGCTTAACGCCCCCCCTCCCCCATGGTGCAGGAGGCCCCGGGAACCCTCAGCCATGCACCTTGCTTGTCCTGATATTCAGCAGACAGCAACCTGCTCTGTTGTTTGTGCAGAGACAGTGCGATAAGTTGACACTGCTCTAAAGAATTGTAAGTAACACTTTATTGTTACATTTTAGGAAGCCACTGATTCTACAGGAAGCCAGGCCAGGGTTTTTTAATTGCAGGAGTGGGTGAAGGGCTCTTGCAGAAGGCCTGGATGGATGACTAAAGCAGGATTCAGTGTTTGACTGCGGACCCTCCCACATCCAGCCTACACCCTCAGTAAGAGTTCATTATCAGAGTCAGACTACAGAGGTGGCAAGCAGCAAAGAGCAAAAGGGTCTCATGCTTCCTGCAGCAGCCTTCTCCCCGGCCATATTGGCATCCTTCAGCTGCTGAAGGGCTGTGATTCCTGGGGATTAAAGTAGTGAGGCTAGCGCTGGACTAGCTGGTGCCCCCCAAACAGGTGAGTCCACCAACAGCCCTTTTCTTTCTACCTTGATGTAATAAAAGGAGGCATGGAGTAACTGGCAGGCCCTGGGGGTATTGGGCCGATACCATAGCATTCATTATGCCTCACCACCTGGTCACACCAGACTTAACAAAACCCCAGAAGCCCCCACTGGGGCCCCTGCAAGTACTGAATAAAGGCAACTGTTTTAACAATGCCTGACAGCGGATGGAATCTGGGTATGAGTGACTCCTTGCATTTCTTGGTCTTGCTTTTGAGAGGTAGGTTCTGCTGTCCCCCCCCCCCAAAGTGAGATCTGACCAAGTAAATGCACCTGCATTAGGATTTCCAACCTCAAGCAGAATTACATTTACCGCAGATGTGGATTGCACATGTTGCTCTGGTCTGAGGATGGAGACGAGAACCAAGTCAGGTTCAGATCCTGTGACTCTGGCAGTGGCACTGTCGGCTCAGACTGTCAATACCTAGGTATTGTAGCAGGGTGGCCCTATGGCTCAGAGCCCTGGCCCGCAGCTCTATCCCAATGATCCTCTGAATAGTGGACATTGCTCCTTTTACATGTATGTTTTTCCTCCATAAATATTGAAAGCTGGGTGAGAAAGATGTGACAGCTTTTCTATTTTTCAAACTGCACTAAAATGAGTGCACTGCACTTCCTTAAAATGTATGTTTTTCGTGTTGTAGGAAAGCACTGAAAACTTGTGTAAAAGCTCTCAGAGCTCTGCTACTCGAAATAAAGCAAACATTTAAAATACCATAGTCACGCTGCATTCAATGTACTTATTCCTTGTGTCTTCCCATCACCTTGCAAATCTCTATGCCCAACACATCATCCCTCTTTTTCCCTGTTGTTTGCCTCACTTTTTATTTTGTGGGTTACTTGATCTCCGTTATTTTCCAAGATGTAGTTTCCATCCTGCTTTTTGTTTCCTCCCCTCTCTTAAGCTGCTACTATGACATACTGGTCTTCTGTGCCTCTTCCTCATTCTTCCATATCGTACCCTTCATGCACTGTGAATGACCCTCATTTTAGGCAATCTTACTCTCTTGACAGCATCTGCTCAGAGGTGGTCACTCTTGACCCTCCAAACCCCCAGTCTCTTTCTAGCTCTTTTGTATCTTTCTCTGTTTTTTCCCTTTCTTGTTTTCTTCTCTTTCCCATAAATGTCCCTCCTTTCTGCCCTTACCTCTCTGACCTGTTTCTCTCACTAATTCCTTTATCTCTTTGCCAACTGTCCTGACTTTCTAAGTAGTCTTTCTCTCTCTTTATCCCTAACTCTTTCACTTACTCTCTCTCATACACATTATTTAAGAGTTCTCCTCCATTACTCACTGACTCTCTCTACGCACTTTATGTTATGACTGTCCTTCTCGATCTCCTTTTCTTTCTCTTTCCTTGACTGTATCATCTTGCATCCTCTTTCAGTCTCTCTTTTCTCTTATACATCAATTATGGCCTGCTGTCTCTCGCTATTTGACCACTCTTATTTTCTTGCTACTTCTTTCCTCCTGAATTGTTTCTTGTCAATGACGGTCACTCTCTCCTGGTAGTCTCCACCTCTCTTACAGCTTCCTCCTCTTTATGAATGTGTTTGGTCTAACTATGATTCTAACTCATGCACTGCAATACATCTTTCATTATGTTACCTTGATTGTTCATTTTTGTTTCCCCCCTCCACTCTATTCCCTTGTATTAGTTCCTTGGCTCATCTGATTGGTGTTTGGAGCGTTGCTGAATAAATGAGTGTGCCAGTTAACTGTCACTGTGCTTAATGGAAGGGGCATAACAATAGCCCCCACAGCACGGGGAGGCCCAGAGTTCCAGGGGGCCCCCTCTGGCACTGTGCACGTGCAATGGGCCCCTGCTCTGAGACAGGCCCAGACTGGCAGTACCTGGGGTTTTCTGGGCAGGTTTTGTTACGGGGGGATGGGCGATTTTCTTATTGAGGTTCTATATTACATCAGGCCACCTGACCCATCCAAGGTGTTTGGTGCGGCCTAAATACCAGCTTTAGAAGTAGCATCACTGGGGTTAAACTAAACGCCGTTGTCCCTCTTTTATTTCCAAGTCAGTCATCACGGAAATAAAAGAAAGACAACGTCGCTCTGTGCTCACTCACGTGATAGCAGATGGCACAACCTGTAGCGGAGCGGAGTGCCAGTCTGATCCTGAAAAAGGTAATTGCGCTTGTTGGTTTTGCAGGTTGAAAGGTGTTTGGTAGGCTGCCTCAGTAGAAGTTCTTGAGTCGGGCTTAGTGAATGGGCATGCACTGCAAGGCAAGGGTGAGCACCAGGACGGCCGGGCCCTGTGTCATCATAACAGCAAAAGGTCAGCAGTCCCAGTTACTTATATGGAGGAGTTTAGCGCGCATCCGCTCCTAGTTAGACCGGGTAAGCATTACAAGCACATTTTTAAGGCCAGGAGAGAACTCAGATGCAGCCTAATCACCTGCAGTTTCCTCCTTGAAATATAAATTAAACATGCTAATATGTACATCATTGTTTGTCGGAGGCCACACAAAATCGGCCGGCGTCTTATGTTGTCGCAGCAGTTGGCATGCGCGCTTCTTCCAGAAAGACTTCATGCCTTTCATGATAATAAAAGAGACTTGCTGCAAAGGGAGGCAGTTTGAAGAAAGTCGTCTTAGTATGTTTTACTTTTTGAGTAAAGTTTTTGTGTCATAGGCCATAACATTAAGCTGAATACAGATTCAGATGAAACCACTATTCAACGAGTGCAACGTGCACTGTATGAGTTGGATGTATTTGCTATTTCAGCCATTGATGTGTGCCTTTAGTGGTGAGAGCCTTTCTGCTACATCCTTTCACTGATCTGGCACTGGCTGGATCATCTAACTGTATTTTCTATAGCTAAGGTGGAGGATGAACCTGGAGTAGAGGCCCCTGCTTCCGCACTTCTGCCGCTCTTCTGTACAGTATGAGACCACAAGCCTTCATCCGAGACCCAGCCACACTATAACCAAGTGCCACCCCAGTGTTGACTGCTCAGTGTTAAGGAACCGACTCCTGTGAGCCAGTCTACCTGTCCAGGACAAGTCTCTGCGACTTTGCTCTCCTGCCTGTCCACACCACACGCCCTCGGCACCTTTGCTAATTGTTATCTGCCTTCGTCAGACTGCCCTGTAGTGCACACACTTCAAATAAAAAACCCAAACAAAAGCAATTTAAACCAGTCTTTACAATGCAGGAGACCATCTCCTTTCAACTTGAGAAAACTCAAGGTCGTCATATCAGTACAGGAACAATTCTTTTTTTAACAAAACTGTGGACATTGTTTTGATGAAATAAAAAAATAAAAAAACCTTCGGCACGTCCTTCAAGATAGATCCCTGCTCCCCACTCTCAAATGAACAAATAAACTTAGATTACACCAAAAGAGTGTATCTGCAGGCAGAAAAGCGCCTCCAGCACTTTCCACTAAGTTTTGTGAAGGCTGCCACCTCCACTAATTACTTTTTTATCGGCTTGGGCTGCACTCCCCTGGTGCAGACTGGTTTTTCAAATGTCCATGCATCTTCTTTTTAGCTTGGGTTATCTGTGCGTCTGTCCATGGTTGGTCATTTGGCACTGTAGCCGATTTGCTTTTAGAACTGTCAGCTCTAAAATCTACACTTGTTAAAATTTAGCAGCCACTTGAAATACAAAGCTTCTCTTGCTACTTTTTCTTTCTGTGCCTCCTCTGAAAGAAATGCAAACGTTGAGTCTTTCAGGGGTGTCCAACATAGGTCTAGGAGAACCGGATCCATGCAAGATATTCAGCTATCCATGCGCTATGTACACAAATGCAATTTAGAGTCATTTTATGTGGATGTCTTCTATTTGGATATCCTAAATATTTGGCAAGGGTCCGGCCCTCCTGGACCTACCTTGGATGCCCCTGTATTTTCTACAGCGCAATGTCTGCCTTTCCGTCATAACGCAGTCTTGCAGTGGTCCTTGTCATTGCTAAGGTGCAAAGGATTAAAAAATACACAATGTAGCTATTTTGAGAACAACTGACTAAGGATGCTATGGTTTGCTACCAAGTTAGTAATATGTCAGTTCAAATACGCAAGCCACCATTGACTGTAATATTTATTAGAAAGAGATATTTTCTCCAGTATGTGTGTGTTCTTGACACCACATTGCCAGTGCAGCCCATGCCATTGACAGGAAGTGTGGGTGGGCATATTTATGATACAGATTCACAGTGACTGAAAGTATTGATAATGTGGTCATAATAGTAAAAGGCATATTAGTAAGATGAATTTTATTGACAACATATTTGATTAAAAAAAATTAAAAAAACATGTGACCATTTTTCAGAAAAGCTGTTTTTTTTAAATCCTGACTGTAATGCCCTGGGTTGCATGGGTGAGGCTGCCTTATGTGTTAGTTAGCTTGCAGGGCTTTTGGATGCCTGATTTCTTGGATGACCCTATAAGGGGCAGGACTCCATATTTGAGTGCATGCCTCAGACCAGCCCTGTTTGAGGTTGCACCATTGTTGTTTTTAACACGAGACAGAGTGTAGTAGATTGTTTGATGAAAGTGCGACTCTAAAGATGATTTTGAAAACGTTAAAAATCTGTGATCCTGCTGTTTTAAATGAAAGGTTATATTAAACATAAAACTATGAGAGCAACATTGTAAGAATCGGACCACCTTATAAGAGCTGCTATGTCATGTATGTTGGGTTATGTTATAATGAAATTGCATGATATGTTATGTTGTTCAATAGTATGGTGTGCCAAGTTTTTCTATGTGTTACATTATGTTTATATATTGTGTTATGTTACCTGGCTGTGATACGGCATACCATTGCTGATTTAAAGAGTGCTGCAGGCAGATAGAGGTCTACTTAAGTGCACTAAGACACACGAGCGAAGGGGGTGGGCACAAGAAGGTTTATACAGCCAGCTCCCTTGCGTGGGTGAAGGGCACCATCCGGCAGTTTTCCAGCTGCATCGCCTCAGTCTTCGTGGGCAGTGCCAGTTCCTCTGAGGCATATTTTCACCTGAGCAGGAAGTGGACCCAGAACCTCTTTGCATTCTTCCTCTTTGGGGGTTCTGTATTTATCTTCTCAGGGAGAGGTGGTGGGAAAGCGTTGCTTCTATTGGGATGTTTTCAGTGTCTGGCAGCCCCCAGTTGCGCAGGCTGCTTTTCAAATGAGGCTTGGTGGGAGGTAGGCTCAGCCTCGCCTGTTTCGTCTCTCCTGATATCCTGCTTCCAGTTGGGTGAAGGGCCTTAACCAGCTCCGGCACAGTAGCTAGATCGGACCCTCGTGCAGATGATTGCTCACCTCTTCTTGGTCGGATCCTCGAGACCAAAATGTGCCGGATTTCCATGTGGCTTCTGTCTTCCACCCACGTTCTGCCCTCAGGTGCCAAACATTACAGACAAAGCAGTGACCTTTGATGGAAAACATGCAAAAGAAAGACATACAGATTTAGTGGTGCATCTCTGGTCTATTTTCTATGTTCTCTGTAAGAATGTGGGTATGACTGGGTATACCGGTGCACCGTAAGGTCATCATTTACTATGCTTTAAAAGTTAATTCATTTGAATATACAATGAAAAATATGTTGTATAATGCACCACTTTTGCCATTTAAAAAAACATTATTGGGGAGTACCACCCCCCCCACTCCCCAAGCCCACTTGCAAAAGTCAGGCTGGCTTGCTACGTACCATAGAGGGACTGGTCAGGCCCTGGCCTGAGAGCTCCTGACTGGGTCAGAGCATGGGGGGCCCCCTCCATGTACTTTGCAGGGGGGCCTCCTCGGGTTTCGTTACGCCACTGGGGATGGGTGGAGTGTAGGGGTGGTGATGGATTTTTAGAGCTCACAGGTGAGTTGTGTTTAGGTGTGTGAGGTGTTTTTAGATTTAAAGGGTGGGTGTAGTTTAAGTGTGCTGATGGGTTTTAGGGTTTGTGGATGGGCAGAGTTTAGTGCTGATGAAGGTTTTTAAGGTTCAATTATGGGTAGGGGAAGGGTGGTGAGGAATTCTTTAAGGCTCACGATGGGGTGGAGGTTAGGGTGGTGAGGAGTTTTAAGGATTCAGGGTTGAGTGAAGTTCAGATGTAGAAAGGGTGAGGAGCGTGGCCGAAACACAAATGTGAGGAGATGCGAGGAGACACAGACAAGCGGTTGAAGCTCAGAGGGCCGAGCAGCTGGCAGTCAGCCTGGAACCATCCAGTTTCGCACAACCCGCGCCCCCATTTTTCTTCTGTGGATGCGCCGGTTAGAAAGAAGAGCATCTACATGGTGGCGTTAATACTGCTGGTGGTAAGTGCTAAGGCACCAGGGGAATCACCCGCGGTGTGCAGAGAAGGCCGACATTAGCTTGATGTGGCTTGCACACAAGGGGGCTGTGCCTTATCGTTACAGCCTCTATTTGGCGATTTTTGAGCCTTTTGAATCTTAAGCTCTGCCTTCATTTTTGTGTTTGCTGGCTGCAAGCAGCCCCTTATTACTCCTATTATCCCATGCTGCCATACACTAGCAGAGACAGCCCCTGCTCTGCAGTCCTACATTACTCTAATTTAAAATGAGCTCACTATCCGCTATTTGCTGTAGCTGCCTTGACAGCCCTGCCAGCCTTGCCAGCTCACTTGGCCTAATAACAGCTATCACAGCTACCACAGAGCCACCACAGAGTTCCTTACCCTTTAAATTTTGAAATTCGGAACCCCAGAAGAAACCTCAGGTGGGGGCTTCTAGCATGCTTGTGCCCCTTCTCTCGAACCATTTGGTTATGCAAAATACCAGGGAAGGTGAGGTGGCGCTTACCAAAGAGATTCTTTTCCACACACTCTGCAGCGGAGTACAGCTGAGTATAATAAGAGGCTACACTATGTGTGAGACATGGGCCAAAGGAAAGGCTGTCAAATCAAGGATGTACGTAGGGGAGAACAGGACGGTGAAACATTAGTGAAAACACTAGTGGATGATCAACTTGGGGGTGGGGCCCCTCCAACAGATAATAATCTTCCTAAAGATATTAATGTAGGCAATATAGGCAGAGATGAATTACATGCCAGTATTATGGCTCATACTATTCCAGGTGGGGTCACAAGCAACAGAGGCGAAGAGAAACCGTGCCATGAGGGTCCAGCATTATCCCAAAAAGTTAAGCATAAGCAACCAATGGCTAAAACCATCACAAATTATTTCAGGGGCTTTGTGGAGGAAGATCTGGTTGATATTTCCCCTGTTGCTGTTGCGTTCCCATTGGTGCAAGGAAGCATGCAGAGTCACCTGGTCTGCCTGGTTTGACCACTGTATCTACGCAGCCTAAACCGTTAAGGACTTAATAGCAGTAGCTTTTATGCTCCCTCAAGTATCCGACTTGGAGCTAGATGCAACGAGACATACACCCGCTGAAGTGTAGCGTGCATCTGCAACTGATTCATAAATTTTTAATAGCCACTTGGTGCGGGCCGAAGTGCAACAGACCCCAATGACCACTCCCTCACCCCCCAAGGTTTTAACTTATGTTTCCAGTAGCCCAATGAACTGGTCAACTAACGATGATGATGAACTAGTCCAGGCTTCATTAGCCAGGCTCTTGAGGGATGTAAGTAAAATCACCAGCTCACACTGGATTCTGGGTCCTTATCAGATTCTGGATCGTCACTGGATTAATTTCCCTTAGATGATGAGGATCTGATTAATATGAAATATAACGATGATGCAGATGTACAGCTAAAAGGGGGTCAACAGGCAAATAGCTATATGGGGTATTACATTCATGTGGATCCTAACCTCACCAGGGAAGGGCGACCGAAGAAATATGAGACACCACCTGCCCAACCTATCTTACGTCTCATCAAAATCCATGCCAGTTATATGTGATATTCAAATATTAATGGCCATACGTTCGTACCCTGATAAGTACGCGCATTGAGGCATCCCGTCACGGGAATCTCGACGTGCTTCCTAAGTTGCTCACATATAACTGGCATGGATTTTGATATGTCGAACTGAAAGAGATGCAGGAAGCATTGCTTGGTCCATTTTTACTATATGAGCCCTCATACTTTTCGTGATTGAAAGGGATCTCAATTGGTACAACATCTATCCATAACACAGAAGTTCTTCTATATGTGTGAAATTTTGATTCCGGCACGTTGGAATATATTATTCGTTACAATTTTGAACATAATCCTTGAGAAAGTCCAGGAGGACGAAACGTGCGCCGGCTGCCGTTTTCTTGTCTCAAATGGAATAAAATATTAATGATTGGACTCATCGATTGTTGTGGACTACTCATTGAAAGACTGTAAATTGGAACTTTATTGACTGGAGCCGTTCTTCTTTGATGCCTTACCACTTGTATGAGGATAAAAGTAACATTGCATAGGTGTGCTCAGGTGCATTGCTTGGAACATTTTGGGACCTGTTAAAATGAGTGCTCCTAGGTACACAAACCCAAAAATGGGCAGATCAGAAAATACGTGCTCCCAATAAGATCAAGTCAAAAAACCAAAAGCCAGAAAAAAATAGGGAAAAGGACAATGCGTGAGGCATGCTTGGAGGCCATCAAGGCCCCTGAACCATTCTCAATTGCATGACTACCTCAAACTATCCTCAAGTGTACGGAAGCCCACACTGATCTTGTCTTCTGAGGTCCCTGGAGGGGAAGGTGGCTAACATACTTGGATCTCCATCAAATAGCCCGCAGATATTGCAGTCTAGCAATCCATCACTTCGGCTTCTGACCTTCACCTACTCCAGCCCTTTATGAGAGAAACAGTGCAAGATACATATGTACAGTAATGGATTCCCTACAGGCCAGAGACCAATCCAGGAGACCAGCCTGCAGACTAATGAAGGTTAAGGAGTATCGCTAACCGGCCATATCAACACCAAAGCTACATGCACCAAGTGTCCACAAAGACTGATCTTACCAAGAGAAAGCCTGGATTATACCTCCCATGCATGCAACTGCCAGCTTAACAAGGCAGCTACACAGTGGTTCCCGGAGAGAGTCTTGGGAGAAATACTGCCATAATACTCTCCCGGGGAAGGGCCAGATCAGCCCCCTCCCATGGCAACAGAAGTTCATGGACAGAGGTGTGGCAAAGGATGTTATGCAACCAACCAACCATCACTGGACGATAGTCTGCAAGGGAGTAACACTAGAGCAGGGAAGTGACATTCCTATTTCTGTGGCCTTACCAAATCACAATTTAAATCTAGCGTACACCAATGCAGCTCATATACAACATCAAAATCCAGCAAAGACAAGAACAGTGGTAGAGCACAATTATACTGATCTCCACCTCTGCATTGTCCCTACTACCGCCACAAACCCAGATACTCACCCGAGACCACTGCATGAAGCCCCTAATAAAACCACATTAAGTTGTGCTATAGATGCTACATTTACATATGCTGTGCCCTTTGTTGAAAGCCAGATTTTGCCCACCGACCATTCGGGCCTCAAATATTGCACCCCCATAGAGAGTCCAGTTGCTCTAGCCAGATGAACGAAGGTCCCAGAGGTAGTGCAGCTTTATTTTTCACCGCAATGTACCACTCAAAGGAGAACCATGATATGTTAAATAGGGGCAATATTTACAAACTGGCTAACTCACTACTAGGCTCACTCCAAATAACTTCTAATAATTTGCTTAGCATAAGCTTTGTCCTGCGGGGGATCTGCAGGGGAGAGAGCAGACAAAAACTCCCTGGAGTAATTATGCAATGGCAGACCGTATAATTAAGCACGCCAACGATCTGGCAACTTGGGGAGTAGTAGTTGAGAAGCCGCCTGTCGAGCCATATCTGCCCATATTTGAGGCAGGCCCCGAAAGGCATCAAAACCCGAACCCCAAAGAGAGGCTAGATTTCCAGCCAATCTTAGGCAGAGCTTAGGCCCCTCCTATCCTCTCCTAACTAAAGCCCACCTTAAGAAACTGAGGTTTCATGAAGCAACAAACCACGTTATAGTGTGGGATACTCAATTCCAATTAGGTAGACAGCCCAGGGCTACTCTCAAACCTGACTACTTGCAAACGTACCCCGGATGGGATCCAATTGACACTGCTGGGCTACCGAGCAGTTATTTATAGAGAAAATAGCGATCCCTCTATCCAGCGGCTGATCATATGCAGATAACAAGCTAGAACCTAGCAGGTCTAAGCAAGAAGCTCGAAGACAAGGATTGGGTAGCATATATGAAGTTGCAGGATATCTGCTGCTTGCAAAAAAATTGAGCTTTGGAGACCATAGATTTAGAGGGATTTGTTTCCTTCAATACACATGCTGTAAGTAGGCATAGAGGAAGGGCGTAAGGTGGCCTCCACATCTGAGTCAAAGCTTTTTGTACTCTTAACACTAAACTATCATTCTTCCCCATAAGTAAAAATATCCAACATCTGAAGCTAGAAAAAGGCAAAGGAGAGTTAGACCTAATTAATATCTATCTACCACCATGAGGGAAGAATGAAACCTCAATGCTCCTAAAATCTTTGTATCCACTAATATTGACCATAAGGCAAGAAAGTGCTATCACCCACCCTCTTCCCAATAACCAGGCAAGGATGATAATATTATGCGGGGACTTGAACACCAGTCTCCACCCAGTCCTGCGGGACCAAGAAGTAATGGATGAGGGCTATGGCTGGGTGCTTCCACATACCCCCTGTAATGAGTGTAAAACATCAAAAAAGGCTGAAAAAGTAACAATGATTATTCTAAATGTGGGCTTGAGACCTCTGAATGGCTGGACCACTTCTAATAATCTCCCAAGACCAACTTTCCGTGGGGGGAAGCGTGCCAGTGCGATTTATTACATCATGATTAACCTGAAACTGAGTAATTGATATGTGAGTCGAAGAAAGAAAAGTGAGTGACCAAGATCCACTTCATCTTCTGCTTGATCTTGCAGACTCTCAATTCGAGAACTGGCACCAGACAGAATGTGCATATGTGTGTAAACTCAGCTTAAATGGAAACTGGAAAAAACTTTCCAGAGCACCCGTTAAATGGGAAACAGTAGACTTTTTAGCCAACCTGTAGTGGAATGCACTTCATGCAATGCTGAGCATGGAAGCCAATGATTCCGGCCTTGTGGCGATTGAATCTTTCAAGTTATTTCTAAAAAACACACCAATCAAGTATTACAAGATCACAAAGAAAGCAAGCATATGATACTGCAATATCCTAGCATGATTGGTATGATAATGAATGCACTGAAAAGAAGAAAGAGCTCAGTGTAGCCCTCAGAAAAATAAGGACCACCGTGAGGGTTGATGCACAGCTGCTGGAAGCCCGGAGGACCTATACGCTTCTCATATGGCACAAAAAGAAAAAAGGTGCACTAAGGCTTGGAAAGCCCTGCAAGATGCAATCAATCTAAAAGATATAAAAAAAGTTCTGGAAATTATAGGATGGGGCTTCATAGGACCAGGCAAGAGCTTGGAGGCCAACATAAGCTCCTTAAGGTCAAGTTAAAATCAATCTTCAGTATCTATGGAAACTCACTTGAACAGGTTTAAACCTTTGATTATTCGGGTATCTGGATTGATGACAAGCTTCATTGGGGCAGCCACGTAACCAAACCCAAAGCAGTTCTCTCCCAACAGGCCGTAGCAGTTCAGAGGTTTGCAAGCAAGTGTAATAATCATCTGACAAAGGCTGCACAGATAGCGCATAAAAACAAATCAGTAGTCGCAAGCTCCTATGGTGCTAAAATTTGGGGACTTGTAAATGTGCAGCCCATTCAAAAAGTGGAAAACTCCTTCCTGAGGCGATTGTTACATCTACGTCCAGAGACACCAATGATTATTCTCAGAGCCAAATCGGAAATGACTTCTGTGGCAGACTACATCGCTTTTCGCCCAGTGAGTTACTGGATATAACTCTGGACCACCTCTGCTCATGCAGAGTACTAAAAGTGCCTGAGGGACATCCTGAGATGCCTGAATTGCAAAAGCTTGCTTTGATTGAGACACATGCTAAAATCAATAGACTGTCCAGATTAATGGTTTTATCCAGAAAATATGACTAAAGCCACTTTACCATTGGTGAAAAGGAAATTCTGGGCTTTTATGTGGCAAAAGCACAAGGCTACACAAAGTGCCTTATTATCTAAATGTCTGGACATAAAAGTCGAACCCCGTTGGAAGCCTATCCTTAACTTGATTTCACAACCTGAAGAAAGGGCTCTGTACCTCAGGTTCAGGCTAGGTACACTACAGGTTCAATCTTATACCAAATATTGGTCCAAGGGTTATGGTCAGAGAGCTGGTATGTGTGACTGTTCTCTGTGAGCCCAAGAAACTTTGAAGCATTTTATGCTACTCTGTGTTAAGTCATTAGCCTCCAGAAGGCGGTACCTCTGCGCCCTTTTTTTAAAATACTGTACGAGGAGCTGTAAGGGTGCCCTTTCACTTTGCTATAGAACTGATCCGCTGGAGATGTATCAGGCTGTAGCATCATATATAATAATTGTTTGGAAGGTTAGATGACTGACTACAAAATAGGGGCAAGGCCAGTAGTAACCTTAGCACGAAATAGAACCAATGGAGCCTACTGTAAGTTATTTATGTCTGGAGCATCAGCAGGGGCGTAACACAGGCCCCCGCATCCCCCGTGGTGCAGGGGGCCCCCCAGCTGCAGGGAGCCCCCTCAGCACGGTACTCAGGTCTGAGCGCTCTGGATAAAATCCAGAGCGGGGCCCTTCTTTGTACATTGCAGGGGGGCCCCTTAAACTTTCGTTACGCCACTGAGCATCAGGTTGATGTTTGGAACAAATGGTTGTTATAGGTCTAATTTGCACTTACGCTTTCTTTCAATGTGAGGATTAGGGCGGTGATTTGAACCGACATAGGTGCTACCTCATAAGTGAGCGGTAGAGCAGCACTTATTGTGGATTTACAAGGTGGTCCAGGGTTGTTTAGGTCTGGTACTGATATATTTTTAAATGGCTTTGCCTTGCACTGATGCACTTTAGCTGTTCTGCACAAGTGAGTGGTAGAGCATCACTTATAGCGGTCTCATGCGGCAGACTAAGGCTGAATAGGTCTATCTCAGGTACTGATATATTTTTTTAAAACTTTGCCCTGCACAGATGCACTTTAGCTGTCTTGCACAGATGAAGCCTCTGAGGCGATCTAACATCTTTAAAGTCATTAGCCATTTTAGATGACAACCATACTTAGCACTTTACCTGCTTGTTGTGCAGATGCAAAATACTTTTTTAAGTAACTTTGCATAGGTTTATCTCTGGCACCAATGTATTAAAAAAAGAAGGCCTTGTCTTGCACAGATACAATTTAGGTGCCTTCCTCAGGCAAAGCCTAAAGTCATCAGTCGTTCTAGATGGCAACTATATATAGCACTTTACCTGCTTGTTGCACAAATATATAATGTATAATATGCTTCCTAACTTACTCTGCACCCTGCGCAGCTACACTTTTGCTTTCTTTGCACAGATAAAGCTCTTCAGGCCTAATATTCTTAAGCCATTAGTTGGCACAGTTAAGAATCACTTATAGCGTTCTTAATAGTGCGATGTATAGTTACAATACTATCCTTATACCCAGGAAGCATTGTACAATAGTTTCATATGCCGTTCCCTGTCCAAGTGCACCTTGCAGTGAAGACGGACCCTTGATTTAACATATTTATGATTTTATTCGTTGTGCCTCCCTATAGAGCTAAACTACACCTTGTTTGTGACGTTGCGGAGAACGATGGACACATTTGTGTTTTCAAGGGAAGACGTGCGGACTGATTGTATGTTGATTCAGGTGTTTAACCTATTGAGGTAGAATCTTGCTTCCAAGAAATTATAGAAGGGAGGCATGCTGGCATAAGGGAACATGTTGATGGGAAGGTTTTTAATGTTGTATTAGCTGGAACATGTATTTCTATTATGAAGTGTATACATTTGGGTATTCTGCAATGTGTAAATCTTATGTTTTATTGTTGTATGACTTTATTCCAAAGCTGAATCAACAGTAGCGGCCCATGGTGGGAGTGCTGCCGGGCGGTGACGTGGGGCGGGGGAGGGGCTGGGTGGGGGGTAGTAAACAACGGAATACGGCCAAATAGAGGTAAGTAAACATATAGCGCGCGCAACAAAATTCATTTTATTTATTTGTATGTTTACTTACCTCTATTCGGCCGTATACCGTTGTTTACTACCCCACGCCCCACGTCACTGCCCAGCAGCACTTCCACCACGGGCCGCTACTGTGAATCAATAAACATGACTTGACTTAACTCTAAGGGGTCTTTAAGATTCAGGGTTGAGTAGTTTAGGGTGATGATGAGGAGTTCTTACGGGTTATAGATGGTTGGTGTTGAAGGGCTGTGAGGGTTTTTTATGGTTTGTTAAGGTTCAGGGATGGGTGGAGTTTGGGTGTGCTTAGGTGTTTTAAAGGGTATGGGATGGGTGGGGTTTGGCGTAGAAAGGGTAGTCTGTAATTTTATTGTACAGGGATGGTGGATTTTTGTTTTGTGGTAGATAGGACTTTTAGGCTTCAGGGTTTAAAAAACAGGTGGAGTTCTAAAAAAATAAATGTATAAATTGGCTGTTGAAAGGGCCGGGCCCATAAGTTCTGGACCTATTCTAGAGACACAATCCGATGGTTCTTTTTACCAGCATGTAAGCATAGAGGGGAGAAAATGTGTTATTACCACCAATCAATTAAACAATAGTCCTTGTGGGCACATAATAACCACAGGCAACTATGTAAAGTTAGTTTGGTTTATTAAAAAGCCAAAAATAACTGAACCTCAAGACGAGAGTGTAAAAATACACTGCAATTAGCATAAAGCCAAATCTGCATATCCAATTGAGACGATGTAGCATAAGTAAAACAATTAATTCAAGAAATATAATGCAGAGGATCAGAAAGCATGAGTCCAAATTTCACTGCATTGAGGGTTGGTGAGTAAAATGCATTAACCTATCCCTACTCTAACACTAAAATGACAACCCTACTTAAGCATCCTCAGGAAGAAGAGTAAAAGGTGTCAGCATGTGGAGTCTTCCTAAGAAGTCTCTCCACCATCGATGGCTCAGATAGCATAAAGCTATCGAGACAGAGCTTGATCTCAGATGCTCTGTCTCTGAAGGCAGAGAAGGAGTGGGGCCTTTCCTTAATCCCAGCATCACATTATTGTAGGTAACTTTCCCAGGATTAATTGCGAATCACACTATCTACTCTGGGTACAGCCCTTGTCCATGGGACAACGGTGTTCTTCTTTTTCAACATTTTGTCCTTGGTTCCCAGGCCTTCTCCTGTGTGAAGCACAACAGCCTTCCTTTATCGACTCAAGCCACACGATTGTAACTTCTTCTCTCCTTGCCAGACTAATAAAACAAAGACATTATTCAAGCAAACAAGAGAGCTTCTTTCACCTGCAATTCAAAGCGTGAGAAAGAACAATTTCCACAGCACACATGAAATTCGACTGGTGCAAGAGTTGCCAAAGAACTGCATTTAAGGCCTACAAGATTCAGCTAACATAAGAAACTAGCATGTGAGCTTTCATGAATTGCGTAAGAAATAAGGCACATTCAATTAATGCATTTACCTGCATGTAAAACTACATGATTAATGAATCACATTTAGTACATGAATAATTGTCAGTTTTACAACACAAGTTCTTCACGTAAATGTTTTCTGCTAGTTACATTCATTTTCCACGTTAATTCTCCATGTTACTTTTCAGTGGCCTAAGCACATCACTTTTCGGATTAATACATTTCAAATTTCTAACACCTCATATTAATACAACAAAAGATTATATGCGGGCACGCTCTACTCGTGTGATGATAATGCGCCCCTACAAATAAAATGTGATTTATGGTACAACACTGTCAGACTGTGTCTCGTGACCCCACCCCCTTTTAGTTGCCACATCTTGTCCCTCAATTTATGGGTTCCCAAAATAATGTTTTTGCAATCCTAGCACTGTAACCCCTCTAATGCTCTTCTTGCACTGCCTTGTGCTGTCTCACATTTACTCGGATGACCTAACGCACTGCAGCTCCTATTAGCAGCGTCAGGAGATCTGACCCCACGCTTTTAACTTTTGTCCCTTTCTGTTTTGGCCTCCGAACACCGTCATACCTTCCTCCCCTTAGTTAATCCGCTGAAGAGAAAGTGAAACCGGAATGTTTCAGAACCTTTGGCTGGGTTCTAGTTCAGCCGGTAGTTGTTATTCAATGCATATTCAGTAGCACTGAGGGGCATATTAGCAATGCCTGGCGATAATTATCGCAAAGCGCAATTAGCGCTTGGATAATTATCGCCAGGCATCGCCGGTTTCTATCGCGGAGTTAGCGTGCAATCAGCAATGCTAATCTCCAAAGCGATAGAAACCTTGGAGAACAGTGTGAATATCGCCTGAAAACAGGCGATATTCACACTGTTCCCCAGTTCTGCTTGCTGATAGTGCGAGGGGACTTAGCCATGTAATCCACCTCTCATTGGATTACATGGCTAAGTCAGGGTGGGACCAGGTGTTAGCAAACCAGCGCTAAACGTGTTTAGCGCTGGTTCGCTAATCACCGCCCCTGCCTCGCTGATAGGCGTTAGCGACCTCAGCGACTGTTTCCAGTCGCTGTTAGGTGGGGAACGCCTACTTTGCATGCCATTAGCGATAAATATCGCTGGCATGCAAAGCGGCACCCAACCCGGTCGCTATCGCTTACAAGCTGTCGCTAACAGCAGTTAGCGACAGCTTGTTGATAAGGCGATAATATTATCGCCGCTTTAGCGGGAAAAAGTCCTGCTAAAGTGGCGATAATCGCCTTGCTAATATGCCCCTGAGTCTCCTCCCTCAGCTCTCTGGGAGCTAAGTAAACACCGAATAGAATCACTTCAAGGTAAAGTGGGCAACAGACGTTCGTGTGAGAGATTACTGAACACGCTGAGGTAACAATATATTCATTTATACGTGAATTGACACTTCGGGGAGGCACTGACGCGCTGTGTGAGCGTTAGGTTGCGAACAGAAAGTGCATTACTGGTTTACATTCTGCTTTTAGGTATATTTCCGTTTGAAGCGATTTATTTCAATCTTGAAAGCCAGTATTCTTCCAGCGAGGAGTGCGCTAGAGCGTTCCATACGTCTCCTAAACAATTATTCGTCACATTTGTTTTCGCTGCTGCGATGGTCTTAGAAACAAGAAACTCATATTAATACCTTTATAAATTAAACGTGTCGCTAGTGTATCTCGAGAAAACTGCTTGTAGCCAGTACCATGTAGCAACGTTCGCTGCAAACGGCAGAATAACTTCGAAGTAAGCGTGGCATGGTTTATTTTGTTATTAACTATTTCTAATTGTAAACGACTTGCTTAGAATGATAACTTTGGAGATATTTAATTGTCCAGCTTATTGTATTGCACCTTTTGTAATTTGTATAATCCGTTTATTTTGTTTAAATTTGTATGATTTGGTTTCTATTCCTTAAAAAAATACCATGTTAAAAAAATAGGAAATAGAGGGGCAGATTTACAAGCCCCTCGCGCCACATTTGCGTCACTATTCCCATGTTAAAAATGACGCAAAAGTGGCGCAAGGGCCTTGTAAATAAGCCCCAGACTCTCTAGCTAGCTGCCTGGATAAGTTTCAAGTTTCTGTGAAACAATTGTGTCTAGACACATCCGACATGTACAGCTGTTTAGCACAAATTGATAGCTACCTAAAAGAGCACTCTGCTTCTGAGGTAGAACTAATTTTATTATGAGCATTCTGGTAGGATCAAGCGCCTTCTGAGCAGATGTGTGTGTGCTGTGTAGGCCATATATTGCAATCCCATGGTGGCTGGCTCATGGAGTTGATCAAGAATAGCCTTCATTACTTCGGTAATTAATATATCATGGTCAAACAGTTATTAAAAAATGCAACGCTATAGGGCCGGTTTATAATTTATGTTTTAATTGTTTGAACTGTAGGCATAGTCGGTGAAACACAATTTATTGCAATTAGCATAAAACCATAGCCACGCATTTGGGAATAAACGGTGCCATGCTTTGCGGCACTCCTGGCAAGCTAATGTGTGTTTTCTTTTTGAGTGCTTCTTTGTTGTTCGACATCAAGACATAGGGTTGAAATTATGCATCTAAAGTGGCAACGTTAAACGAAACAAGCACTGACATATTAAATAGATATGTCTTTAATAAACTAACGCATGCAAACACGGGCATGCACAAAGTGTGTTTTCCAAGTGCTAGGAATGTAAAGAAAGATTTAAGACTATGGGACCGATGTATGACTATTCCGTTTTGCGGGTTGCAAATTGTGGTTTTTTTTAGACTGGCAATTTGCGGCTTGCAAAACGAAATGTACTAATGTGTCATAGACACATTGAGTGATTCCCAAAGGGGTTGCAAATGACCTGGCTCATAAATATTCATGAGGTAGGTTGCAATTTGCAACCCATTGGGAATGGGCAAGAACACAGGGATGGTGGCCTTCTGGGGACAGCAGACCAAAGACCCAGTCCATGGGACCACTGCCTGCTCTTAAAAAATATTTCCCCCCCAGGGGGGGACTGGCTTACCACCTGCTTGAAGTAGGTGGTAACTGTGAATGTTGTGCGACCACATTTGTGGTCGCAAAAGAATCGTACATACCAGTGTGATTCGCTATTAGGAAGGGACGCCCTTGGCATGCCCCTTCCTAATAGCAACTTGCAAATCCTATTTTGTAAGTTGGTAATAGGTTACTGACTCACCAAATAGGATTTGTACATATCACAACCCGGCCTGATTTCCCGTTTGCGACTGCTAAAAATGGTCGTACACCTGGCGCCTAGATGTACGAAATATTTTTGCATTCACAAATGGCCTGCTTTGTAGAATCAGGCTGTTTGCGAATGCAAAATGCCTTTTCTGGTGTATAAAGCCCAAATTGCAATTTGGTAACCTGTTACTGAATTGCAATTTGGGTTTGCGAATGGGTATTTTGAAGGGGTGTGTTTGAGGAGTCACTTCCAAATACCAATTCGCATTGGTATTTATGAATGACCAAAATCCGATTGCAAAACATTTGCACTTTACCACCAACTTAAAGTTGATGGTAGCCCATTTGCAAGTGGGAAGGGTCCCTTGGAGACCCCTTCCCCTTTGAGAATTGTTGAATAAATATTTTTAAAGAGCAGGCTGTGGTCACACTGCCTACTCCTAAAATTGGTACTGAATCAGTTTCGCATTCGTGATGAAATATAAGCGGTTTTTATCAATCATCGTCCGGGACGAAGTAAAGAGCTCACTGACAAGTATCACAGGAGTGGAGAGGATGTGGCGCAGTGGGCAGATCTGCTGACTCAAGATTTGGGGATGGGATCCCCCCGGTTCGAGTCTTGACAGCGCAACATCCTGTGATTCTGGGCACATCACTTAATCTCTCCAGGTGATAAGGTGCACTATATAAATCTGCTGCAAGACGAAATAGCAGAAAGAGGCAAAACCTTTTAAAAAAATAGTTCCACCAAAGCGGATGTTAACAGTATTTCGGCTATGGGAAACTGATAAGAGAAGCAGACGAAAAACAAGCATTGGTAAATGGTGGAAAATATGCTACAGACAATAGAAATGGAGGCAAAGTGAGTGGCAAGCACAGGAACCAATGAAAAGCCTGGAAAGTGAGGGGGTGGGATGTAAGCCCCTTTTAAGATTTATATTAAAAACAATAGATTTCACAAGCACAGCGCAAGTGCTGTGCAGGCGAAACCGAATGAAAATGACATTTTTATTTTTTTATTTTTAAATGCATCCCATGTTTCTTTAAGGAAAATGGGCTGCATTAAAAAAAAATGATTGCGTTATCTAAAAGCAACCACAAACACGGTGGTCTGCTGACCCCATCAATCCACTAACCCTCTGATTTTTGTAAACAAACTTTATTGGGGTTTACAGCCTTTCCAGAGCCCATCAATGCATCACATTTATCCTACATTCGGATATACAATTACTGGACTCTGATAGGTACAGCTCCATAATGCAACAACTTAAAGAGGACTCAGGTCTTTGCTGTACTCACGAAACCTCCCTCCTCCTGCAATTATACAATAGCTATGCTCATTTGTGGTCAGTCCTTGGATCATTCTTTACATCAACAATCCCAACTTCTAACTCCCCCGCCAATTCCCTCCCTCCCTTCCCTCCCCCCAGGCGTGTCACTTATATACATATTCCTCATTTGTGATTAGCTTCTGGTACAGGTTGTGCTTTGCGAATATCAGAGGCACCCCTTTGCGAACCCTTGTTCTATAGGGACGGCGGGGCACTATGGTCGCTCACCACTGCTCCAGGGCTATTTGATGGTCATGGGCGTAAATAGCCTAATTTGCTCCTAACAGGGGTTCTTCAATTGATTCTTCATCACTAGCTCAAAGTAAGGCCACTAAGGATTCCCATGCTCTAGCTGCCTCCAGTGACTTCTCGCTTTTCGTTCGTTGTGCAATCTGCAGCCTAACTATCCCTTCACACTCTGCCCACTTAATGAGTTCTTTCTTCCATCTGGTTGTATTTGGCCCTTGTTTTGCTTTCCAGTGCATGGTTATATCCTTTTTGGCTAGTACTAATCCCATATCTATGAATTTACTCATGATTTTGTTTTTCGATGTGTGTGGGAACCAGTGTAACAGGCAGTATCCCTGCGATGCCTCTACTTCCCTGTCAGTGATATCTGCCATCAGCATAGTTACCTTCTCCCAGAAGCTACCTAACTGTGGGCAATCCCAGAGCATATGCCTAAACCCAGCTCCCTCTTTATTACACCGCGGACAGGCCGCTTCTTGAGAATTAAAATACTGATTAATCTTCTCCGGTGTAAGGTATGCCCGGTGTAGTATGTAAAAATGCAGTAATTGGAATCTGGCATTTCTGGTGCTCTTCCAAGCTCGCTCTACTATCTCCCCCACGACTTTTCTGGGATGTCCTTCCCGATGTCTGCTTCCCATTTTAAGCGCAGCTCCGTTAAGGGCAGTAGCGTTTCCCGAGTTATTCGTCGGTAGATGCACGTGACCGCTTTAACCGTCCCTGCCGCATTGACCAGGTATTGACACCCTAATGATCCGGTGGCTCCGTGAGTCCCTCCCTCCAATGTTTTCGAATGGCCGTGGTGAGGGCAGAATGCAATAGGAAATCCCCCCTGGGTAAGTCATACCGATCTTGCAGATCGTTCAACAGGATCATGGCGCCTTCTTCATACAAATCACCTAAAGTATCCAGCCCCTGTTCCGCCCAAACTTTCAGCCCCTGCCAACTACCTCCATGTGGCAAGGCCTCACACATGAGTATCAGAATTTCCGGAGCATAGGGGCATCTTATTTTGGTACATCTCAGATACCTATGCCAACACTGGCGGGCCGTGCGTAGTTCCAGGGGGAGGGTTGAAGGGCGAACAGGCAGCCTCAGAACGATCTGGGCCATCACCCTCAGGGTCACGGAGTCCTCTCTCGGTTCCTCCAGCCCCCGATTGCGGCTTGCCACCCATTTCGTGAGCCACTGTAGTTGTGCTGAGAGGTAATAGGCCTCAAAGTCGGGTACTGCCAGCCCTTCCTCTGCTCTCGGTCGCATGAGAACGCTAAGTGCCACTCTTTGCCTACCATTCCCCCACAGAAACCCCGAAACCATCAACTTGAGTTGGGTGAAGTACTTCGTTGGTATCCATATCGGCAGGGTTCCAAAGTAATATAGTAATCTTGGCAGGGTTACCATCTTAAGCAGAGCCACCCGACCAGCCACCGACAATGGCAGAGATCCCCAGAACTCAAAGTTATTTTTTGTGCCCTTAATTGCTCTCCCTATATTACCCTCCAAGATGTCTCCCTGGGAGTGATAGATTTGAGTGCCTAGGTACGTTAGGCTCCTTGTCTCCCATCTCACTCCCTCAGTTTCTTGTGGACCTATCCTACCCTCCACTGCTGGGAACAGACAAGACTTTGCCCAATTTACCCTCAGCCCCACTACGTCACCTAGGGCTTGTAGCAAGTCTTTTGCTCCCCTGAGTGCCACCCTTGAATCTGCCAGGAACAGTAACAGGTCGCGTTCCCTGTCCGACATCACAGATGTCCAATATTAGTCCCCCCGTCTTAACCCTGGCAGTAGAGTTGGCATATAAGAGAGCCATCCAGCCCACAAACCCCTCACCTAGCCCAACCCTCCTCATGACATGGAATAAATACGGCCATTCCAGGCTGTCAAATGCCTTCTCTATGTCCACTAAGAAGACCGCTGCTTCCTCTTTCTTATAGGTATCTGCCTCTAATATCTGTATGAGGCGGCAAACATTAAGGGCTGTGTTTCTAGTGGGTATAAACCTGCATTGATCTCTATGTATAAGGGCTGTCATATGAGGGAGCAGGCGAGTGGCCAGTATACGACTCAGGATTTTGTAGTCCAGGTTAAGCATGGAGAGCGGGCGATATGCCGCCCTGTCCCAAGATGGTTTCCCTGGTTTGAGTAGGGCTATAATAATCGCTTCCCTGGTTGAGATAGGTAGGTGTCCCTCTTGCCTCACATCATTGTACAGCTGTACCAGTCTAGGGGCTAGCATGTCAATATATGCTAAATAGAATTCAATGGGTAAACCATCTGTTCCCTGCATTTTGTTGCGTGCCATATGTTTAATAGCCCCCCGCACCTCTCCCATTTCCACATCCCGACCCAGAGTAGTCGCAAGTTCCTCGTCTAAGACAGGTAGTTCTACGTCACCTATGAACGATGTCCTCTTCTGTTGGGGTCAGTCTACTTTTGTATAAGTCGGTATAGTAATCTAGGAACAGGTCATTGATACCTTGTTGGTCATACCTTACTACTCCATTCTGTTCTCTGATCTCCAAGATGACCGACCCCCTCCTGGCTGGGTTGGCCAACCAAGCCAACAGAGCTCCCGACTTGTCCCTCTCCATGTGGGCTCGGGTTATATAGTTTTTATAATCGAAGCAACGAAGTCGCACCACTTCCACCGCTACGGCTTCTCTAGCTTCCATGAGTTCCCCCTGTTTATCAGAATTCTCTGGTCTTTCCTGCTCCAGCTCTCTTAGGTGCTGGTCCGCCCTCTGTATGTCCTGCAGCAGGGTCTTCCGCGTTTCCACCATCCCCGAGATACAGTGCCCCCTGATAACTGACTTAAACCCGTCCCACTCCACCAGGGATCTCGATGCTGAATTAGCGCGGTCTTGGAAATACTGGTCAATGGTGATTCCTATCTCTGCATGAAATACTTGGTCCTCTAGGGCCTCGGTTCTCAGGCGCCATGTGGGTATTTTGGGCCGTGGTGGAGACCACTGCAAGCTTAACAACTCTGGGTTGTGGTCGGATATCGTTTGTGTGAGGTATTCGCTACTGCGCACCCCCTCGTGCACATCAAAGGAGCACAATATGGCATCTAACCGAACATGGAGTTCGTGTAGTGCTGCAAAGAAGGAATAATCCCGGGTATCCGGGTGTTTGACTCTCCAGGAGTCCACGAGTCCCCACCTTCGTTGCCAATTCCATCTTGACTCCGCTATTTTATGCGTGGGGGCATCAGGGAGTGGCGGATGGGAGCGATCTAGTGTGACATCAGTAATAGAGTTGAAGTCCCCTCCCAACAGAACCGAACCTGTAAGAACAGAGGCCAGTTTCCCTGAGAGATGCGAAAAGAAGATGGTTTGATCTGAGTTAGGAGCATAAATACTCCCCAGACTTATGTCCCTGCCATCTAGTTTCCCGGAAACCACCACATATCTGCCCTCCGGGTCTATGAATTGTTTGTTGCATTGAAAGGGTACTCCCGCCCTAATCCAGACCAGAACCCCACGTGCAAATGCTGAATATTTGGTATAGAATACTTGGCCCCTCCATCTACGCTGCAGTGCTGCCCCTTCAGCTGCCATAATGTGGGTCTCCTGGAGCAGCGCAATTTGAACCCCCCTACGAATTAAGTAAGCATGAATTTTGTGACGCCGTACCATCGAGTGCATCCCCCGTACATTCCATGTAATACATTTTAGCTCTAGTGAGGGACAACATTGCATGTGGTATACCTTTCCTCTGCTATATTCTATCATTGTGACACGCCTGTTCTCAGCTAGCATCCCATTAACCAAATAAACCCCACTAATCCCCCACCCCAGGACAGTCACTGGTGAACTAGTTCCCATCTAAACTTTACATAACCGCACAAAGTCCACTAGTGGTTGCAGGGTGATAAGCCGACAGTTCTGGGTCCAGATCTCCGCCCGCCGCCCCCCGGTACCTTCAACAGTTACAACGCCCCGGAACAGGCATCTGAGGACCCTCTCCAGTTCGGGATCAGCAACAGGATCCTGTATTCGCCTTCTCAGGTCGAGGCCGGAGCATTCCTCCAATGTCTACAGTGCAGGGGATCCGTTCTACTCCATCAGACAATGCCGTCCACCATCTGGGGTGTGACCTGTTGCAACTCCGTTTCTGAGGAACCATTTTCACTGGGAGCTGGTGAACTCGTCGACCGCTCCGTACCCATGCCGTTTTTACTTGAAGTGAGACTGGAGCTCTGCTGGCTATGCTTCGCTACTTCCTGCAGCACTCTGCGACATTTCAAGCTGAGTTCCCTAGGAGAAGGAGCTCTGGATTCCGTTTTGCTTCTACCAGGGCTCTGTTGCAAGGAGTTCGATGGGGAGTCGTGGCACATTGGTGCCCTCCATGTGTCCAGCCATTCCCAGGCCTCTTGAGGAGTGGATAAGAATCGGGGGCCCGCGGCATCCGCCACTCGGAGCCTGGCAGGAAACAGCATGGCATACGGCAACTGCAACTGGCGTAACTTCTTCTTGACAGCTAAAAAGGAAGCTCTGTTACGCTGAACCTCCCTTGTGAAGTCTAGAAAAATCATTATTGCATTGTTGTCTATTTGCAGACCCAGTTTTTGGCGAGCTTGCTGCAGTATATGGTCCCTGTCTCTGAAATGCAATAGTCGTGCCACTATCGGCCGAGGAGTGGCACCAGGTTTAGGCGGCCTTGCAGGGACTCTATGAGCTCTTTCCAGTGTGTAGAAGGATGATAGTCCCTCTGGGGCTACTGCTGTTCTTATCCACTCTTCCAAGAAACGCACCATATTCGTGAACTTCGTTTTTTCCGGCACTCCGATGACGAGGATGTTATTCCTGCGGGATCGCCCTTTGCTATCTTCCGCCCGGACTTCCAGCACTTTGACTTTAGTTTCCAGGTCCGTTAGCGTCTTCTGCATTGCTGTCATCTTCTCTGGGAGGCCTCCCAGTTCCTTCTCCGTTGTTAGCACATGATCCTTGAGCTTCCGGTGGTCATCTTTTAACAGGGTTAAGTCTGTGCCTATGGCCCCTATTTTCTCCTCCAGGGCCTCTCTGGAGGCTGTGATCTCCTGCATAATATCAGTCAGCGTTGGTTTCTTGGGGGTTGCCCCGCTTCATGGTTTCCAGAACCTCTTCATCGTCGTCCGTCTGGGTGCCAGGGGCTTCCACGTTGAGGACTGTGTATCCTCTCTTCTTTTGTGTTCTCCCCATCGCCTTGGGCAAGTTCTGGCGTCTCCACTTGATTTCGGATCTTCTTTGTCCAGCGGTGGACGGCCACTTGCTAATTCGGTGGGTGCTTGTCGTTGTCTCGCCCCCAGCGGTCCCAAGGCCGCCCTGCTCACTGTGTCCGCAGTTGCTTCGTCGTTATACTATCCCCCTTTGTGTTCCTGATTGCGCTTGTCTCTGGATGCGCTTAGGCCTTTCCCTTTCGGACGCACATCTCGCGGCCTCTGGAAAGGTGGCCTCGACTTCAGAGGGGCTCGCGTAGTCCCAAAGCCCGTGGTCCTGGTTCGAACGTCGTTGAGGAGTGGAATGTCTGGCTAACAGTAGGGCACCTTCCATCGTAAGCCACTTTGCTTTGTCAGTGCCCTTATTTCTCGGCGTCTCCACAGCCCCCTAGGTGCGCACAGCCTCTTTCATGGTCCGGCCAATTCCCTGTAGGCAAGTGAGTCCGTTATGCACCTCTCGCCAGGCCTTTGTCCCACCACTCGGAGTATGCAGCTCCTTCAAATTAACCCCGAGGGTCTGACTCAGCTGCTGCTAAACCACGCTCTGCGGGACCAATTGCACCTGTCTCCGAATGCGCCTGGGGCCTGTGTTAGGGGGTCCTAGGGCACTCTCCTCCATGCATTTATGTAGCTGCTACAGGTTGGGGGACTCCAGCGCTACTGGATCTCTGGCAGTATATATGGCTGGATTTCAGATGGATCCCACTCACGGCTCGTGTGTTCCCACACTATGCGTGCTCTCACCTCTCATCTGGGCAGCAGTTCTCTAGGCCCAATCGTGTCTTCATATGTTGCGGTCGCTTCCCACCGCCAAGCAGCGCCAGCTGTCGACGCGCACCAGGCCCTGCACCCACTGGTCCGGGCCTACTTCCAGGGTCTGCCCCAGCGGGCGCCGGTCATTACACAGTTGGTGGTTCCCGGTGTGGGTATCTGGGTTCTCGGTTGTTGGACGTTCCCTCCAGAGTATATGCGGCAGACCAATCATCTACTGCCCAGATCCACCCTACGTGCAGTGTCCACACAGTCGTTTCTTTTGGCTACAGCACAGCCTCTGGGCCACCGGCCGTCAGGAAGCTTCCCCGTCTCGAGCGAGTGCTGAGCTCTCCAGCGCTCGTGGAAGGCGCCGTCGCACTCCTCTCCTCTATTTGTGGAACTCAGCGGATGGTTGTGCTGCGTCCCGGCACGGACGTCCTCACCCCGCCACCTCCGTCCCGCCGCTCGTGCCAAATTACTGTGAGTAAGTTGGCTAATTCAAGATTTCCCTGCGTCCTCTCCAATACGAGGAGAGACCTCGCCACTGGATGAACTGCCCGCTAGTGTTCAGAGGTGAACGCACTCCCGCTCGGGTTCACAGGTTCGCCGTATGGTCCACCTCTCAGGCACCATCTTGCTGGTGGGTCCGTAGCATCGCGCCAAACCAGAAACGGGACTCAGGACGCCTCCCCACCTGGCTCCGGTTCCCTCTGCTGCGTTCTCAGGCCCCCCGCTCACCAGAGATGTGTTGGTTTTCTCCGCGGGACGTGATGTTCTTCCACTGGAGTATCGGGGTCTGTGCAGCCGGACAAGTCACAGGTGAAGGGCAGTCTCGTGTGCAGGTGCCATTTTGCCGCCAGGTCTGTTTCCTCAGCGCCCTGCAATTTCCGCAAGTTTTGTACGCTTTGGGGCCAGTACACGGCTCGTTTCGCAGCTCCTTAAGTGCTCCAAGGGCTCCGGTTCGCAAATCTGGTGTCGGGTCTGTAACCAGATTTCAGGATTTATGATTAGAGGACGGTGGCGAATGGAGCTCCGCAGTCCACGTCTTCCTACATTGGCCACAAGCCACGCCCCCGTCCACTAACCTTCTGATGGCAGCGAATCATAGTGGGTCACAAATTGCGACCTACCTCACTGATATTCATGAGGTAGGTCGATTAGCGACCCACAAGGAATCCTTGAATGAAACTAAACGAATGACATGCATTAGGAATACCGATTTCCAAATTGCGATTCGGATAGAATGTACAATTAGGAAATCGATATTCCTAATGTTTGTACAACTGGCCCCTAATATTTTTTGTCAAATGCAGAGCAGAAATAAATTGCGAAAGTCCTCCAGATGCAATGTTTCATTCGTTTTTGGGTAGTAAAAGATGTTCAGATGTTTGTTGCATCTGACTAATATATTTTCAAAATAAATAAATGCCTCGAGTTTCTTTCTTCTTTCAAGTTTTTATTAAGATGCCTTTCTTTTCTCACTTTTTAACTAACTAGCCACATGCTAGTGTAAGCAAAAGGATAAAGTAGCAGAAATGTTTTCTAAGGTGATGGAATATTATTATCGATGGATAGACTTCTCAATCATTAACTTTGAGGCATATTGTTGGAAATTACCATCTTTCCTGCCCTATTTCTGCTGAACCCGTTTTATTGGCATTAACACACTTCACTCCTGCTAACCAGTGGAAAAGTGCCTGTCCCTTCCAAACATAGTTAAATTGGTATGCACCTAATTGGCACATTCAATGTACTTATAAGTCCCTGATAAATGATATTAAGCGTGTCTAGGACCTCTAAATGAAATGTTACAAGTAGTCTGTAGCACCCATTGTGCCAACCACTAAATTAGCACTGTAAAACATGTCTTTGGCCTGCCACTGCAGCCTCTAGTGCCATTTTAAACTGTAATTTCAATAGGCAAAAGAATATCGACAACCAGAATATCGACCTGAAGGTAAGAAATATCGTTTTTGTTACTATCGAAGTTAGTAATATCGATAGCAAAAATATCGATGTTACTAACATCGATATTTATATTAGTGTTATGTATTTTATTATGTATTTTATATGTTTGTGTTTATATTTTTTGTTAATTATTGTACTAGTTTTTGAATATATGTATACATTTTTTAGAAGTTAGTAATTTTTTTTAAAGTAAATTATGGGGCCGATTCCGATTTGGGCCGGAAATCTCTCCGACCAAGCCGGACCCGGAGAGATATCCGACCGAATCGGACCCGTGCAGCCCGACCGAACGAGTACAATGCGCACGTATGCCATCGGACTCGAGTCGGTCGGACTCCCATTGAAGTCAATGGGAGCCTGTCGTACAACGCGTACGCGGGCTCCCATTGACTCAATGGGTGCAAGGCGGACAAGGGCGCCCCCTACAGCATGTACGCGGTGAAGCGATTCGCGCCGTACACGCACAGGTAGGGGGGACCCATGGGTCCCCCCTGTGTGCGACTCGCGCGGCTACGCGTACAGGGGGTCCGACACGGACCCCCAAAGTACGGCTCCGACAGCTCTTTCGAGCCGGAGTGCGCGGCTCGGTCGGACTGCTCGCGGCGCGCATCGTACTTACCCGGCCGGGGAACGTCTCCATTGCGCGGTGCGAGTCGTGTCCGTGCGAGTCGGTCGGTGCAGTTAGAGCCGGGATCGAGTCGGTCGGAGCGGTCGGGACGCCCGGACGAGTCGGTCGGCGATTTCGCATCGTACTCGCTCGTCCGGACGCGCGTACGGATCGGTCGGGAAATAGGGCTCCGAATTGGATCCGGTTAAGCCAAATCCGATTCGGAGCCCTACCGGCCGAGATCGGAATCGGCCCCTATGTGTTTTAGTACCATAGCGGGTTGTGGGTTTATAGGGGAATAGGGTGGGAAGTAATTTAATTATATTAAATTAATTTAAATTTTTTAGTAATTAGTAATTATTTTTAAGTACATTTTGCGTTTTAGTTCTGTAGCGGGTTGTGGGTTTATAGGGGAATAGGGAGGGAAGTAATTTAATTGTAATTAAGTAATTATTTATTTTCATTTATTGGTATTGATAAATAATTTTATGTTAATTAAATATTAATTGGTAATTAATTTTTATTAATTGGTAATTAATTTTTATTAATTGATTAATTGGTAATTATATTAAGTGTATTAATGTATTATTGAAGTGTGTTGTGAGTTTATAGGGCAATAGGGTGGGAAGTAATTTAATTGTAATTAAGTAATTATTTATTTGTATTTATTGGTATTGATAATTAATTTTATGTTAAATAATTATTAATTGGTAATTAATTTTTATTAATTAGTAATTAATTTTTATTAATTGATTATTTGGTAATTATATTAAGTGTATTAAGTTATTATTGAAGTGTGTTGTGAGTTTATAGGGCTATAGGGTGGGAAGTAATTTAATTGTAATTAAGTGATTATTTATTTTATTGTTGAGTATTGATAATTAATTTATTGTTAATTAATTATTAATTGGTTATAACTTTTAATAATAGATATTTTTATGTTTTGGAAATCAATTTGTTCATTAATTAATAATTGGTAATTAATTGCCATCAATTATTATTTATTGGTATTTATCAATAATGTATTGTTAATTAATTATTAATTGCTAATTTTTTTAAATAATTATTGTTTTTGGGTATTGAAAATTAATTATTTGTTATTTTATTATTATTATTTGGTAATTAATTGTTAATAAATATTTAATTGTATTTATCATCTATTTAATTGTTAATTAATTATTAATTGGTAATTATTTTTAAGTACTTATTTATTGGTATTGTTAATTAATTTATTGTTATTATTAAATTATTATTTATTTAAAAAAATATATTTTAATTATTAGTAAGTTATTTTGACCCCTACGCTATCCAACACTTTTCCTACTGTTGCACTCTCTGCAGTTGGAATAGTAATTTTAACATCTACACTATCCAGCACTTAACCTACTGTTGCACTCTCCAGAGTTGGAATAGTAATTTTAAACTCTACGCTATCCAACACTTTCCCTACTGTTGCACTCTCTGGAGTTGGAATAGTAATTTTAACCCCTACGCTATCCAACACTTTCCCTACTGTTGCACTCTCTGGATTTGGAATAGTAATTTTAACCTCTACGCTATCCAACACTTTCCCTACTGTTGCACTCTCTGGAGTTGGAATAGTAATTTTAATCCCTACGCTATCCAACACTTTCCCTACTGTTGCACTCTCTGGAGTTGGAATAGTAATTTTAACCTCTACGCTATCCAACACTTTCCCTCCTGTTGCATTCTCTGGTGTTGGAATAGTAATTTTTACCTCTACGCTATCCAACACTTTCCCTACTGTTGCACTCTCTGGAGTTGGAATAGTAATTTTTGTCCCTACGCTATCCAACACTTTTCCTACTGTTGCACTCTCTAGAGTTGGAATAGTAATTTTAACCCCTACGCTATCCAACACTTTCCCTACTGTTGCACTCTCTGGAGTTGGAATAGTAATTTTAACCTCTACGCTATCCAACACTTTCCCTACTGTTGCACTCTCTGGAGTTGGAATAGTAATTTTTACCCCTACGCTATCCAACACTTTCCCTATTTTTGCACTCTCTGGAGTGGGAATAGTAATTTTTACCCCTACGCTATCCAATATTCACTGTTTTAGTTAATGTAGGGTATAATTTATTTAACACATTTTTTTTAAATTTGTTATATATAATTTTTTATATTTTTATTTATATTATTGTTGTATGTGTATGTATGTATTTATAATTTATAAAATGTTTTTTAACAATTTATGTTATTACAATAATTAATTGTAAATATTATTAAGTAAGTATATATATTATATTTTATATGTATATATTAATTTTTTTTTTACATTATTTGTATTACTTATAATCTTAAACATATTTTTAACTATGTTCATTTTAAATATATGTATCATTTACTTTATTTTACATTATTTTTTAACATTAAAAAAACGATATTTTTAACAACGATATTTTTTTCCCGATATTTTTGTACTTACCATAATGTAGATAGGACTTCGATATTCTTGACATCGATATTTCGGCTCCGATATTTTTGACGTCGATATTCTGTCAGTGATTCGTCATTGAAAGCACCAGAATAAAGATAAATGATACTTTATTGACTAGGATTAAAAAAACTGAGGGCCTTAAAATGAGTTTGGCGGTATGTGGACTGACAAACTCGGTGGCGCAGCAGTGGCGATGCGGCAGGCGCTTCAACCACTGGGGATCCGCAATCTCTCGGCGGTGGCGCAGCATTCTGAGGCAGCAATATGCTGCTGGTGCTGCTGCAGCACTACCAAGCTTATTAAAACTTTCCAGACCTCCACACTTTTCATGCTGGTGTGCCCAATATTAAACTGCCTACGCTTCCTTGAGAAACTATCATCCAGATATCATGACGCTTTCCAGATTTATAAGGCCTTGGAAAAGAACTCCATGCCTAACACTGCACACACTTAATAGGTATGGGAAGACTCCTGCTCTAAATACAATATTAAACCCATTTCCCCGCCTCATGGGAGAAAATGTGGGACTCCCTCCTGCATCACAAAATATCCACCTTAATCCTTCAATGCAAATATTGGACTGCTGATAGATCTTTCTGGTCTCTTGTATAAACAGTTAAACAGAATCAGATGCTTTCTGGCATTGTGATTACCCCTCAGGTGAGCTTGATCACCTTCTCTTTTATTACAAACGTGTTAACCCTTTCTAGGGAGAAATCAGGAAGACCCTAAATAATATTTTTGACATGAAGCTCACCCTAAATCACTTAGGGTCTCATTACGTTGAGGTTCGGACCGCAACCTACGGCTTGTCAGTTGCGGTCCAAATTGCATCTACAGCTGCGGTCCGACCGACACATTACAATGTGTGCGGTCGGAGGGACTGACCGACACAATCCGGTCGGAAAGGCCTCATAATCCATTAAGGACGTCGTTTCCGCCGACAGGATTATGATGTCGGTTTCCGACAACCTTTCCATGTCAGCCTTTCCGACATGGAAAGGCTGTCGGAAAGTGATTTTGGGGGCCCCTAGCAGGGTTCCCTTCCCCCCTGGCCCTCCCCATCCGGGCCTGGGGGGCGGTGCCCCCCTGAACATCCATGCACCGTGTGGCTGGCACCTCATGGTGCCAGCCACACAGTGCAGGGATGTTTAAAAACTTCAATTTTTCAATGGAAGCTTGTGCTGCGGGCGGTTTCAGCCCACCGCACAAGCTCTCATTGAAAAATGGAAGTTTGGAACCGCACCATATGCGTTCACATCCAAATAATGCGATTGGAACCGCCAACCTGAGGTCGGTCGGTTCCTAATCAGCAACGGTGTCTCTGACTGACATCGTAATAGGGGCCTTAATTGTTGCACTAGGAATCAGGGCCTGTTCAGATGTCCCACTATTAGACTAACTAAACAATTGGGACCGTTTCCTGATTGATATTTTACTCTCTATCGGTGTAAAAACCATCCTAAGCAACTGTAAAAACTGCAATAACATCTCTTACCATACATGGTGGGCTTGGGTTTGTTTCACAAGAAGCGCGTACAACAGTTTACCCAATTGTGATTTTAACAATAAATCTTCCCACTTATTGTGGCCTAAACTGGATTTGTAGTTGTAAAAAGTTACATCTCCTTGAATAATTCCTGTCCACACCTTAGAAGCTTTGCTCTACATTCTTTTATTGTTTCTTTTTCTCTCAACAAATACTATTATCCAACCTCTTCTTCCCCGTCCTTCCCCTTCTCTACTTTTTTTCTCACTCTCCCTTTCTATTTTCTCTTTAGTGGGATCAACCTGTATATTTGACCATCTTCGGTTTATATTTTGTTTTGGCTCTATTCAACTGTATAGTGGGTTTTTTTGGTGTACGAATGCCTTCTTATAGATGCAAAAATTATTAGCTGCACAACTCTTGTACATTTGTCACATGTCTAATTCCTTCTGTATTATCATTTGCTGAATCTCTCCAAAAAAAACCTGTTGAAATAAATAAAATACTTATAAGTCACTCCTAAGTTAGGCACTACAGGGTCATAGGGTAGGATGCATGATATAAAAAGTAGGACATGTATACTTAGGTTTTACATGTCCTGGCACCGAAAAACCCTACACTCATTTTTCACTGCAGCAAGGCTAACTCTCCCATAGACTAACATTAGGTTACCTTATTACTCTTAGTAAATGATAACCTGAGTAAGGGAAAATATAGAGAAATACTCTTTTCAATCATTTGAATTGTAATTTAATATCCTCTATTATGGCAAACTCAGATTTTAAACTACTAATATGAAAATGTTACTTTTAGAGAGTTGGCATTTTTCTGCCTAAACCAAATGGTCCTTTCTGCCAGTGTCCAGGCTCACATGACTGTTAATGGCTCTCCTGTGGTGTGAGGTCTATTTTGTCCAGACAGGGGAAAACGCGGTATTGGATGTGGGAAAGGGCGTTCCTTTCCTGAGCAGTTTGGTATGGGGGTTGTGCTCAGCCCTTCCTTAACTTCAAAGGGTACGCCTTAGGGCTGTCCCCACCCCCTTCCTGACTTTGGAAGCTGCCTTCCCTTTGCCCCTCTAGACAGAATGGAGACAAATCCAGGAAAAAGGAGAGAACTGACCAGAACCAGTTTAGGATTAGACAAAGGTAGTGACCCCACTCACAGGCTGGCACCGTGTGTAAATGTGGCACACTCAGAACCTTTCATTAGAACTCTCCTTGTCCTGTCCATTGCCCTGCTGTGTGAAGCCTGAAGAAAGACTGGAGCTGCTGCCTTGAACTCAGGTCTCCAGAAGTGACTCCAAGGGTCAGTTGGCTGGCCTCCTTTATGAGCTGCAGGGACACAACAAGCTTACAGAGGCCTTTGCTACAACTGCCCTGCTGACCAGTACCAAGTGAACCTGACTGAACGCTGCTGCTGGCCTCTTCTGGAGTGAGTTCTAACTCCCCAAGAGGTGACCTAACAGGTCCGAAACCAATGGTTGGTGTTAAAGTGTATTCCTCCAACCTTAAAACTACAAGAACTGGACGACAGGTGGAAAACCAGAGGTTCTGGGCTCTTCACATTGAAAACAACCATCCCTGGTCTCCTCGGAATTTATCGAGGCCAATGTGGGACCTGAATCTGACTGCCGATGCTACCTGCCTGGATGCAGACCCCAGACTTCAGTCTGGATGCAGACCCCGGACTTCAGTGCCTGGAGCTCTTTGTGTCAACAACAACTACCCTGAGTTTCACACCAGTGCAAAGTTCTTTGCGACGACAACATAAGGTTCCGACCAAGGTCTGAGACTTAAGCAACACACCAACGACGAGCCTCTCTCTGGAGGCAGCCTGCAGCCAGACCGTCAATGACCTTGTCAACGAGTGCTTCTCACTTGAAAATTGAACTACGTTAGAAGGTAAACTTTCAACAAGGACAAACATGCTTCATTGGGGTCGTCCTGAACTTTTGACTTTGGCCCTGTCCAGCTCAACCACATAACCGTGATTGGAGCTTTGTGCTTTTTGGCACTATTTTAACTTAGAACTTTAAAAATTCATAACTCCACTTCTACTGACTGGATTTTGTTGTTTTTATGTCATTATATTTATATAATGTTTCAAATTTTTCTAAATTGGTGAGGCATTTCTCTTGTGTTGTGTTTTCACTTTAGTACTGTTTGAATTCTGCATAAATCCTTTACAAATTGCCTCTAAGTTAAGCCGGACTGCTTTTATACCAAGCTATCAAACGGTTAAGCACAGGTTTATTTATTGTCTTTTGTGATTCACCTGACAAATAGTATGGTTATTATCTGAGAGGGGCTCTCACCCTTCTCAACTAATAACCCAATTTCTTACACCCATATTCAGGCGTTCAGTACTGCATGCTCAGAGAGGAACAGGGCGGTTTGATAGAATGCACTGTGTTACCATAACTGTTTGTAAAGTCACTGGGCTGTCACTGCCTTTGCCTCATGACGTTTTTAAATTAATAGTATAAAAATTGACCTTTGCACCGTTGTAGCAGTTTGACAAACGTATATTTATCAGTACAACCGTTTCTAATAACGTGTTTTATTGCGCCACAGTTTTAACACGTCAATAGCAAGAGCTCATCTACACCAAAAGCAGAGGCTATTGGCAAAAGAAAAATATTGGCCTAGTAAGTTCACTCTTTACGAAAAGTATTTTTAGATCAACATAATAAAATATATAATTCTACGGCGTTGATACTTGTCAAGCTGATGCTGCAGAGATAACTCAGCAACCCTTTCAGTTATGAAAGAAGAACAGGAGCCATGCCGACTGAACTCATAAAATTCAACAATATCTGCCAAATTCACTCAAATGCAAAATATGGACTGACATGGTGCCCCCTCTTTTTTTTATATCTACTTTGCCTTACTGTATACAAATTCCAATGCTAGATACAAAAAATGAGGAGTACAATGCATACTTCTATTCATATTTATTCTTTATATTGACATATTCAAGAAAAATGAGACACTGGCTAATAATATAAGACTTGCTACTGCTATATTTTATTGCAGCATGAATTCATGACTTGTGGATTAATGTCAAAATAATGAAAGAATTGCATGACATTTTGAAGGGGTTTGAGGCCAGTTTATAAATAATGTAGGCTTGTTACTAACAGTTTATTGAATTTACTCAAGTTAACTAATCGATACATAGGTAGATTAGAACTGTGCTGAGCAGTACATATCTAAAGAACTTATGCTTGTGATTAGTCTAACTATGGGACGCATGGATAATGTGACATATGAGAAAACATATCTTTGAAGATGGAGCTGTGATTAAAGGAATGAATGTATGATGCTGAAGTTTGGATAGTGAGGATGCACTAGGATGTACTCCATTATCTAGTTGAGTATATAAGTTAAAAGTGAATCCACATTTATTATAAGTTGTTGAAAATAAGGTAGCATAACAATTTATGAATATTAGTGAGATGCTGAGTTAGAACTTTCTTATCTTGGGGAATGTGGCTTGGAAGCCCCGGATGGGGGGCTCCTGCACAGACAGAAAGGACCATTGAAATTTGGGGTCAAGAAAGCAGTTTATCCGTGCAAAAATAAACAGAGCAGTTATCTTAGTTGGTGAGCATGCTTTGCCTAGTTTCATGGAGGCGGAAGTGCCTGTTTTAAAAGTAGGCTTGTCTATATTTAGAAGCAGACTGCACGCTATTGCATTTCTCCAAGACAAGGCTGATGAGGGTAAGAGCTTAAAAGAATAATTCATGTGTCTTTTTTTCTTTCTCCTTGTTCAAATGATGCTTTGGGCAGAATATGAAATGAATGCTTTTCTGTGAACTGAAAACCATTAGAAATGTTTAAGATGACTTTCTAAGTCTGAGTAAAAATAGTAGCAAGATAAACAGCTCTCTGTGTAAAAGGCAGTGTATATGAAGGTAACCTTTATTTTAACCGCTGACAGGTTTTTTACTGCACTAAACACTTCAAAATAATTATTCTTTATAAAAGGACTACAACATTTTCTCTATGCATTACTTTTCAGAAAGTGAATTTTGACAAACAGGTTGCTTTACCTGTGGTTTTATTCCTCCTCTCAATTTTTATGAACTCATTATATAATACCTTTCAGATTATTTCCAGCACCCCTTTGCACACTTTTCAGTATTGACATGTGTCTGGGCTGCTGCTTAAGGTTATACTAATACTAAACCTGCCATTTCAGTGAACTACATAAGCTTATGGGCAGGAGCAGGAAGCTTTCTATAATTTCAAGTGAAACTACTCCTCCTTATGATGTTAAAAAGTCTGTCTCAAATGTATCTCTTACTCTGGACACTTCTTTCTCTGAAGTGACCTAACCTGACAATAGTGTTATTAAAATGTCTGCACAATCTTTTTGGATTTCAAGCCAACACAATACCTTTCTATCAGTTGTGCTACAACTAATAAGAGACCAAAAAAAGACCCACCTTCTACTGTTAGAACTCCTGATAACCTATCCTTGGAAGTTTTATTATAGGAGTTTAGACAGCTTCACCCTATTATGATTGAGACTAACAGAGTTCCACAAAGGCTAGATGGCAAGTGGTCCATTGCAGAAAGGAGATTCTCAGAAAGGGGGAAAACAGCCTTCACAACGCGGTCGTTACATCGCGTTATCTTTACAACGCGATGCCTTTACATTGCAAGTCATTAGATCGACTTGCTCTAGATGGCGCTCCAACCTAAGGAATAGTATAATTTACGATTCCAACACCTTCCCTACTGTTGCGCAGGCTGGAGTTGAAATAGAAAATTATACTATTCCTAAGGTTGGAGCGCCATCTAGAGCAAGTCGATCTAATGACATGCGTTGTAAAGGTATCGCGTTCTAACAACGTGGTCGTTGTAACGACCGCGTTGTAATGGAACGGGATGTAATAGCATGCGATGTGACATGTTATATTCCAGAAAGGGAGCAAAGAATTAGCAATGTGGAAAATGAAATTGCTAAAATGGTCAAAATGGAGAACAAAATATATTCCCTTAAACTTTAAGATGAGGATTTAGAAATTTTAAATTGCAGATACAACCTAAGGGTTTAACCCCTTCGATGCTCATGACGAGCTGGACTCGTCATGGCACACAGTGGTCGTGTGCTCATGACGAGTCCAGCTCGTCATAAGACCACCCACGGGGAAGCGCTGGCGCTCCCCGTGGGAATCCGATCGTCGGGTTTTTTTGGGGAAGGCAGGGGAAGGGCTTCCCTGCCTCCCCCGCCCCCCTCAATGACGCCAGCGCGCGAGGCGCGCTGACGTCATTGGGGTTTCCTTTGTTCCTCGATGCGCTGGAAGCCATTTGCTTCCAGCGCGTCGGGGAATAAGGTTAGTTTTGGCTCCGGGAGGGGGATTTGAAACAGAAGAGGCATCGAGGAAAGGAAAACCCTTTCCTTTCCTCGATGCCTCTTTATGCATTCCTGCTGCACGATCATGTGATCGTGCAGCAGGAATGCCCACGAGACGCCAGGGAATTTAAAAAAAAACAGAAAATACTGTTTTGGGAGCGGCCCCTTGGGCAAGGGTCGCTCCCTTTTGGGGGCCTTATGTTTTTGGTGCTCTGCCCCCTGGGGGGCAGTTTTATTTATATAGCGCGGGCTTTACCCGAAGGTGTGAGAGCGCTTCACAATAGGAACAGTAACATTACATGGATGAGAAGGTTACAAGTGAGCATAATACAAAAGCAAGCGTTACATTACATGAGGAAAAAGTGACAATTGTGCATGATACATGAGATACAAAATACAAATAGAGGTATAATACTGCAATAAGTGGCAGAACACACTGGGAAGGCACTTCTATAGGCATGGAGTACAGAATTTCCTATAGTGGAAGAACTTCCTTGAGGGAGTAGAGAGGGCGTGAATTAAATGAAGGGTACACAAATCCAGCACAGCACGCAAGGGTGAGGAATGTACAGGAAAAAGTACAAATTTACAATGAAGAGCGAACTTCCTAGAGGGGGCTGAGAGTGAAAGTATTAGTTCTGAAAGTGTCTTTGGAAGAGAAGAGATTTGAGGTCAGCTTAGAAGATCCGGGTAGAGGAGGTGGCACGGAGCAATGGGGGAAGCGAGTTCCAGATTCTCACCGCATTGCCTGAGAAGGATTGCGCCATCGATCTTTCTCTTTTGAAGACGGGGGGCTCAAGCAGAAGCTTTTTCGCATTGCGAGAAGGGCGAGAGCCACCGGACAATTTCAATTTATTCGCCAGGTAACGAGGGGAGGACGTGTGTAAGGCTTTGTGTGTGATGCAGGCAGTTTTGTAAATAGATCTTGCCTCGATCGGAAGCCATCGAAGAGAGGACAGGATAGGAGTGACGTGGTCGCTTTGTTTAGACCCTGAAATGAAGCGAGCTGCTGAATGGAGGATGGATTTGAGAGGGGAGAGGTGGGATTTGGGTAGGCCCATCAGAAGAGAATTGCAATAATCCAGTCTTGAGAGAACCAGAGATTGTACCAAGGTTTTTAAGTCTTTCTCCGGGAAGAACCGACGGATCCCCCATAGAAGGCGCAACTGGTAACGTGCGTTCTTAGCAATAGAGTTGATGTGGGAGATTAGGTTGAGTCTTTTGTCAAGAATGACACCTAGGGATTTAGCGCTGTCGACAATGATGGGTTTGTTGTTGAGTAGGTTCAGCTGATCCATCCAAGATTGAACAGGAGGAGGTGAGAGAGAGGTAGAGAGGAGGAGGAATTCAGTTTTGGCGGGATTCAGAATGAGTTGGTGAGCTAACATCCAGTTGTGAATAGAGTTGAGAGTAGAGTTGAGTAGTGAGAGATCGTGTGCGGAAGATAAAGGTATCTTCCCACTAGTCCACCAGGCATTTATTTGTGGAGAGTGACCCCTTGGGTGGCAGAATAGCAGTATGTTTTTAGGCCCATCTGCCCCCAAGGAGGGCAGAAGCCACTAGACACCAGGGTTTTTTAATTTTTGTGTTGGGGAGTGGCCAAAAGGGCAAGGGTTGCTCCCCTTTTACGGGGGTGAATATTTTATTTATACTCTTTGGCCCACCTACCCCTTAGCTTGGCTGGTGGATTGTGTGTGGACTGGTGCATTATTTGCATATGTGATTGTAATGTTTTTTTCTCCTTTTTATTCTAGTGTAAAGCTTTTGATTCCTGTTTGCGGTTTCGGCAGTGGTTGTTCTGCAGTTTTGCGTAATTGCATTTATTTGGTAAGAAAAATATTTTTGTTGTGTGTACTCCAAATGAGTATTATTGTCATGCATGAATGAATTTTTTTGTAAGTGGTGTCATAATGGCAGCATATTTGTTAGTGTTCAGAGCATGAAATTCTTTGCGATGTTTTGCATTGTCTTATGTGTAATTTTTTTTTCTTCTTTTTAGTGGGATATTGTTGATCCTTACTGTGTCTGTGCAGAGTAGGTGGTGGTGAGTCTAGCTGCTTCTGTCACGTGAGTGGTATAGTGTTGGAGTATATAGGTCTTTGTGATAAAGCTACATTTTGTTTATTTCTTTTTTACAAAGGGTTTGTTGTTGTTGACTTGTTTGACAAGTAACCTTTATTAGTAAGCATTATGGCTAGCCGTAGAATTACTGCTCAGCAGGTGGTTGGTTTGCTTCTTGAATCTTCCTCTGAGCAGGATTATGAGACTGACAGTGCGTCTGAGGGAGAGGAGGGAGGGGAGGGAGGGGAAGATTCAGGCAGTGAGTTTTCTCTCCACATGGAATCATCGGATGATGAAGGTACTCTCAGTGCAGATGAAGTGCCTGTTTTAGAGGAGGATACTACTGTGCCGATGGTGCAAGAGGCATCTGGATTGCAGCCTGGGGCTGCTAGGCTTCCTACTGGAAGTGCTGGACTCTGGGTTGATCCAAACATGGTGCAGCCGGTGTTGCCTGCCTTTAGTGGTTATGCAGGGTGTAGAGTGGATTGTGAACATTATTTGCCTATACAGTATTTTCAGTTGTTTATGGATGATGTATTTTTGGGTGAGATTGTTGAGCAGACTAATTTGTATGCTGAACAGTTTTTGAGGGACAACAGTGCCAGACTTAGGCCCCATTCTAGAGCTACCCGGTGGAGTCCCACAAATCTGGAAGAGATGAAGAAGTTTTTGGGTTTGACTTTTTTGATGGGTTTGATAAGGAAGCCGTCCATGGGTTCATATTGGTCTACCAGTCCCTTGATGGCAACGGCCATATTTCCTGCAGTTATGACTCGTGATCGGTATTTACTTTTGATTCGGATGCTGCATTTTGTTGATAATGGTTTGGCGTTGCCACGAGATCACCCTGAATGTGACCGTCTTTTAAGATTCGGCCTGTTCTTGATCACTTTGTAGATCGATTTTCAGAGATCTATACTCCAGGGAAAGAAATATCTATTGATGAGTCTTTGGTCCTGTTCAAGGGCCGTTTGGTTTTTAGGCAGTACATTACTAGCAAGAGGGCACGCTATGGAATTAAGCTGTATATGTTGTCTGAGAGTAGGACAGGATATGTTTTTAATTTGCGTGTGTACACTGGTAGGGATTCCACTATTGACCCCCCTGGTTGTCCGTCCACTTTTGGAGTTTCAGAGAAAATTGTGTGGGATCTTGCTAGAGGACTGTTTAACAGAGGCCACCATTTGTACCTTGATAACTTCTACACTGATTGTTTAAGGAATTGTTCAAAGTGGACACGTTTGCTTGTGGCACAATCCGCTCTAACCGTAAAGGTTATCCAAAAGAGCTTGTTTGCAAAAACTTCAGAGGGAACAGTGCAGTGCCTTGCGTAGTGAGGAACTGCTAGCTGTGAAATTTGTGGACAGGAGGGATGTGTACATGCTGACTACCATCCATGATGAGAGTACTTCACCTGTGGCTGTTTGGGGTCAGATTGCTGAAGTGCGCAAACCTGTGTGCATTTTAGACTACAATAAGCACATGGGTGGTGTTGATAGAGTAGATCAGAGGTTGGAACCTTACACTGCTATTCGTAAGGCTTACATTTGGTATAAGAAGTTGGCCATCCATCTCTTCAATTTAGCAACTTTCAATGCTTTTGTTGTGTTCAAGGAGTGTTCCCTGCGTCAAAGTTGACTTTTGTTCAGTTTCAGCAGTCTCTCATAGGCAGCCTTGTTGTTGTGGAACAGGCAAGTGTTCCTAGAGTTGGAGTGGTGGAGGATGTGGCTCGATTGAAAGATCGCCACTTTCCTGATCACATTCCTCCTACACCCTCAAAAGACTTTCCCACTAGGAGATGTAGAGTCTGTTGGCGAAGAGGTACGCGGAAGGAGACTCGTATGTACTGCCCTGAGTGTCCTTCTAACCCTGGGCTGTGTGTGCCTGCTTGTTATAGAGCGTACCACAAGCAAAATAATTATTGGGAGCAACCATGAGTGGTAAAGTGAACTGCCTGGTCTGTAATGTTTAAGAATTGTTGTTCTGTTTCAAGGTTGGCATTAGTGCAATGTATTTAGTTTCTGATTTTGTGTTAGTAGATTTGTATCTATTTGCAATTTGTTTGTGTTTTCTTTTTTGTATAAAAAAATCCTAAATGTGATGGTGGTGTGTGTAGGCTGGTGCTTGGCTGGCGGTCTGCGTGGAGTGGCGCTTGGCTGGCGGTGTGCGTGGAGTGGCACTTGGCTGGCGGTGTGCGTGGAGTGGCTCTTGGCTGGCGGTGTGCGTGGAGTGGCGCTTGGCTGGCGGTGTACGTGGAGTGGTGCTTGGCTGGCAGTGTGCGTGGAGTGGCGCTTGGCTGGCGGTGTGCGTGGAGTGGCGCTTGGCTGGCGGTGTGCGTGGAGTGGCGCTTGGCTGGCGGTATGCGTGGACTGGCGCTCGGCTGGCAGTGTGTGAGTAGTGACTTGCTGCTGGTCACTACACACACTGCTAGCCGAGCGACACTCCACGCAATCCATCAGCTTGTGTGGTTGCTGTGTTAGGAATGTGGGCGTGTGAAAGTGATGGGCCCTTGAATGGCGCTGTCTAATGGTGTGAGTGTTGTAATGTGATGGGCCCGCAGCTGGTGGTGTGAATGGTTTTGTATTTGTCACACGTATGAAAGGTGTATGAATGGCCTGTAAAGAGGTTGGTGCCTTGTCGTGGCTTTACAGCTCACGAGCTGTGAGTCAATGGTTCAGTTTCTCGTCCTTTCAATTATTAACAGTGCATTTCATTTTTGTGAAATCACTTGTTAATACAATTGTATATACTGAACCATCACTCACCCTCGTGCCAAATCCAACCAGTATGTGTGTGTGCTTGAGGATTAGATGGCTGTGCAGTAATATTTTTTTTTTGTCTTTCTCAAGCAGGGTGTACCTTGTCCCTTTTTGTGAATGTTGTAATGTGTTTGTTTCGTGCCTGGTGGTGTGAATGGTCTTGTGTGTATCACGTATGAAAGGTGTGTGAATGGCCTGTAAAGCAGTTGGGGCCTTGACGTGGCTTTACAGCTCACGAGCTGCGAGTCACTGGTTCAGTTTTTTGTCCTTTCAATTATTGACAGTGCATTTCATTTTTGTGAAATCTCTTGTTAATAAAATTGTATATACTGAACCATCACTTGCCCTCGTGCCAAATCCAACCAGTATGTGTGTGTGCTTGAGGAATAGATGGCTGTGCAGTAATCTTTGTCTTTTTAGTCTGTCTGCCAAGGTGTACATTCCGTCTAAGAATAACCTACCAACTGTAGATATTGTCGTAAACGAAACACCCATGAGAGTACATGGTGATATCTCTCTTGTGGATCCCAACAAGTTATGGTACCCACAATGTCCTGCAAACCTCAAAATGTCTGTCACATTTTCCCTGCAATATTGTGCCAAAATTTTCACGCTGCAGAAATAAACAACACATTATCTCAAAATGACCTGGTTTTGCAAGGGGGTCACCTGGGTTTTGGCCCGGGGCTCGGCGGCCACCTAGGGAAACCTACCAAACCCACACATTTCTGAAAAGTAGACACCCGGGGCTTCCAGGGAGGTATGGCTTGCGTGGATCTCCCAACGTTTCCTTACCCAGAATCCCCTGCAAACCTCAATTTTAGCTGAAAAATCACTTTTTTCAGAAATTTTTGTGTGGGAAAGTGTGGCATCACCGGGCTCACACAAATTTCCTACCACCCAGCGTTCCCCCAGGTCTCCCGATAAAAATGGTGCCTCACTTGTGTGGGAGGCCCAAGTACCCGCGACAGGCAAGGCCCCACAACGTATTGAGGCGACCTCAAAATGGCCTATCACAAAACGACCTGGTTTTGCAAGGGGGTCCCATGACGTTTTGGCCCGGGCTCGGCGGACACCTAGGGAAACCTACCAAACCCACACATTTCTGAAAAGTAGACACCCGGGGATTCCAGGGAGGTATGGCTTGTGTGGATCCCCCAACGTTTCCTTACCCAGAATCCCTGCAAACCTCAATTTTAGCTGAAAAATCACCTTTTTCACACATTTTTGTGTGGGAAAGTGTGGCATCACCGGGCTCACACAAATTTCCTACCACCCAGCGTTCCCCCAGGTCTCCCGATAAAAATGGTGCCTCACTTGTGTGGGAGGCCCAAGTACCCGCGACAGGCAAGGGCCCAAAACGTAGTGAGGCGACATCAAAATTGCCTATCTCAAAACCACCTGGTTTTGCAAGGGGGTTACCTGGGTCTTTGGCCCCGTGCTCGGCGGCCATCTAGGAAACCTACCAAACCCACACATTTCTGAAAAGTAGACACCCGGGGCTTCCAGGGAGGTATGGCTTGCGTGGATCCCCAACGTTTCCTACCCAGAATCCCTGCAAACCTCAATTTTAGCTGAAATAATCACTTTTTCACACATTTTGTGTGGGAAAGTGTGGCATCACTGGCCTCACACAAATTTCCTACCACCCAGCGTTCCCCCAGGTCTCCCGATAAAAATGGTGCCTCACTTGTGTGGGAGGCCCAAGTACCCGCGACAGGCAAGGGCCCAAAACGTAGTGAGGCGACATCAAGATTGCCTATCTCAAAACCACCTCGTTTTGCAAGGGAGTCACCTGGGTTTTGGCCCGTGCTCGGCGGCCATCTAGGGAAACCTACCAAACCCACACATTTCTGAAAAGTAGACACCCGGGGCTTCCAGGGAGGTATGGCTTGCGTGGATCCCCCAAAGTTTCCTTACCCAGAATCCCTGCAAACCTCAATTTTAGCTGAAAAAATCACTTTTTCACACATTTTTGTGTGGGAAAGTGTGGCATCACTGGGCTCACACAAATTTCCTACCACCCAGCGTTCCCCGATAAAAATGGTGCCTCACTTGTGTGGGAGGCCCAAGTAACCGCAACAGGCAATTGTGTGAGGCCAGTGATGCCACACTTTCCCACACAAAAATGTGTGAAAAAGTGATTTTTTCAGCTAAAAGTGAGGTTTGCAGGGGATTCTGGGTAAGGAAACGTTGGGAGATCCACGCAAGCCATACCTCCCTGGAAGCCCCGGGTGTCTACTTTTCAGAAATGTGTGGGTTTGGTAGGTTTCCTAGATGGCCGCCGAGCACGGGCCAAAACCCATGTGACTCCCTTGCAAAACCAGGTGGTTTTGAGATAGGCAATTTTGATGTCGCCTCACTACGTTTTGGGCCCTTGCCTGTCGCGGGTACTTGGGCCTCCCACACAAGTGAGGCACCATTTTTTTCGGGAGACCTGGGGGAACGCTGGGTGGTAGGAAATTTGTGTGAGGCCAGTGATGCCACACTTTCCCACACAAAAATGTGTGAAAAAGTGATTTTTTCAGCTAAAATTGAGGTTTGCAGGGGATTCTGGGTAAGGAAACGTTGGGGGATCCACGCAAGCCATACCTCCTGGAAGCCCCCGGTGGTCTACTTTTCAGAAATGTGTGGGTTTGGTAGGTTTCCCTAGATGGCCGCCGAGCACGGGGCCAAAAACCCATGTGACCCGTCTTGCAAAACCAGATGGTTTTGAGATAGGCAATTTTGATGTCGCCTCACTATGTTTTGGGCCCTTGCCTGTCGCGGGTACTTGGGCCTCCCACACAAGTGAGGCACCATTTTTATCGGGAGACCTGGGGAACGCTGGGTGGTAGGAAATTTGTGTGAGGCTCAGTGATGCCACACTTTCCACACAAAAATGTGTGAAAAAGTGATTTTTTCAGCTAAAATTGAGGTTTGCAGGGGATTCTGGGCAAGGAAAGGTTGGGGGATCCATGCAAGCCATACCTCCCTGGAAGCCCCCGGGTGTCTACTTTTCAGAAATGTGTGTGTTTGGTAGGTTTCCCTAGGTGCCGGCAGAGCTAGGGTTCACAAACTACAGCTAGGCACTTTGCCAAAAAAGGGTCATTTTTCACTGCGAAATTGAGGTGTGACCACGTTGCGTTTTGCGCCGTTTCCTGTCGCGGGCACTAGGCCGACCCACACAAGTGAGGTACCATTTTTCTCGTAAGACTTTGGGGAACGCGGGGTGGGCGGAAATTTGTGGATCCACGCAGATTCCAGAACTTTCCACCACAGAAATGTGGGGAAAATGTGGTTTTTTTTGACAATTGTTTAGGTTTGCAAGGCATTCTGGGTAAGAGAACCTGGTGGGAGGCAGTCAAGTCACCCCATCCTGGATTCCCCTGGGTGTCTAGTTTCCAAAAATGTATAGGTTTGCTAGGTTTCCCTAGGTGCCGGCAGAGCTAGGGTTCAAAAACTACAGCTAGGCACTTTGCAAAAAAGGGTCATTTTTCACTGTGAAAATGTGGTGCGTCCACGTTGCGTTTTGCGCTGCTTCCTGTCGCGGGCACTAGGCCTACCCACACAAGTGAGGTACCATTGTTTTCGGAAGACCTTGGGAAACGCGGGGTGGGTAGAATTTTGTGGATCCGCGCAGATTCCAGAACTTTCCACCACAGAAAAGTGAGGAAAATGTGTTTTTTTACCAATTTTTAGGTTTGCAAGGGATTCTGGGTAACAGAACCTGGTGAGAGCCAGTCAAGTCACCCCGTCCTGAATTCCCCTGGGTGTCTAGTTTTCAAAAATGTATAGGTTTGCTAGGTTTCCCTAAGTGCCCGCAGAGCTAGGGTTAAAAACTACAGCTAGGCACTTTTCAAAAAAAGGGTAATTTTTCATTGTGAAAATGTGGTACGTCCACGTTGCATTTTGAGCCATTTCCTGTTGTGGGCACAAGGCCTACCCACACAAGTGAGGTACCATTTTTATCGGGAGACTTAGGGTAATACAGAATTGTAGAGCAACTGTTATTACCTATTGACTTTCGATGCATTGCTGCCTTCCAAATGAAAGACAATGTGTAAAAATAAGTCATTTTGAAAAATGACCTATAATTCTCATGCTAGTATGGGTACTCCCAATTTCGGAAATGTGCAAATATCTACTGTTTCTAAAATCTACATTTTGTTCCCATTTCAGAAATACATAGGTGTCTTTCATAACAATTTTTCCATGTATACATTTTCCCAAAATAATTGCTATATACCCGGTACATAATAAAAAACCATTGCAAGATGCTGCTCAGTTATTGGCTCTGGGTTCGTCGGGTTCTTGGTGAACCTACAAGTCCTATATATCCCCACAACCAGAAAGGTCCAGCGGATATAACGGTATATTGCTTTCAAATAGCTGTCATAATTAGAAGAAGTTACAGGTGAAAACGTTGACACAAATGGCTGTTTTTTTCAACAAATTTTCAATTTTTCCTTCATTTAACTGTTAGTTTCTATAAGGAAAACTTTAAGGATCTACACAAATGACCCCTTGCTAAATTCAGAATTTTGTCTACTTTTCAGAAATGTATGGCTTTGCAGGATCCATTATTGGTTTCATACCCATTTCTACCATTAACTGGAAGGAGGTTGAAAGCACAAAAATAGCAAAAATAGGCTATGTCCCAGAAAAATGCCAAAACTGTGTAAAACAAGTTGGTTTTCTGACAAAAGTCTGCTTGTCCCTGAAAGCTGGGAAGATGGTGATTTCAGCACCACAACCCCTTTTTGATGCCATTTGCAGGGAAAAAACAAGATGCTTTCATCTGTAGCCCTTTTTCGCATTTTTCCCAAAAAAACAAAATTTTGCTGTATTTTGGTTAATTTCTGGGTCCCCTCCAGGGGAATCCACAAACCCTGGGTACCTTTACAATCCCCATGATGTTAGAAAAAAAGGACGCAAATTTGGCGTGGATACCTTATGTGGTCAAAAAGTTACAGGGGCCTAAGCGCGCACTACCCCAAATAGCCAAAAAAAGGCTTAGCACAGGGGGGTAAAAGGCCTAGCAGCGAAGGGGTTAAGGTGTTCTGCAATCCTCAGAAATAGGTGATTAATATAAATTCTTGACATTATACCACAGGGTTTGAGCAATCCTGAGTTATCGAAAGTGAATATTCAATGAGCTCATAGAATGAGGAGGAATGTTATGACACTAAAAGTACCTCTATGCCCAGATGCTGCATCATTTATTTTTTGGGGTATTAAGATCTTTTAAAAGTGGTTCTAGCTGCATGAGAGAAAAATAATTTGGATTGGACTGGTCAGAATATTTTTATTTCTCAAGATGTTGCTAGAGCTGAAGCTGTGAGATTCAGAGAGTTTCTAGACTTGAGACCTGCTTTTGAGAAAGCTTAATGCTAGATATGGCCTTGCCCACCCTAGGTTTTTTTTAAAGTCCCATGCAAGAATAAATCTGTTAGTTATTCTGACCATGCTAAACATAAAGAATACGGGGCATATTAGCAAGACCGGCGATAATGGCCTGCACATCTAACCTGGGCTTCTATTGGAATTCTATAACGCATATTAGCAAGCCCATTATCGCCGTTTTAGCTAAAACTGCGATAATTTTATCGCCGGTCTTGCTAATATGCCCCTACATCTTTAGTCAGAGAGTTGATGAAATGGATATTTCTAAACTGGGAATAGTTTACATTTTCTTCTGTTTATATATTCTTGTTTTTGTGACAATAATGGAATGCATTTGTAATTCTTCATGTGTAGAATGTTATCTTATTTATAGAATGTTTTATGATCTTTTTCAAATTTTTCTGTTCCTTTGTAGGTTTGTGTCACCCTTGTGACTCTGTTTTTGGATGATTTTATGTGACCTAATGAAGATCCTGGTCTGTTGCGGTGGAGTCTGACCTGTTTCTCTCTTAATGCGGTGTTCACCATGCCCTGTGGTAATTCCCTTCATTCTTAAGGTTAACTTTATTGTCTGTATCTTCGGATATTTGACTTTGTGTTGTTGTACATGTTTATATTTTTGTCCTCCCTTTCCTATTCTATTTTAGTATGTTCTTTGCTGTCTGCCGCTTTACAAATATATTATTTATTTGAAACGTTGTAGTGATGTTCTCCGTTTCTTGTTTAAGGGTATGAGATGCGATGTAAAACTTCATGGAAAGTCAAAGGTCTACTAACCGAGTTAAACTTTAAAGAGTATTAATTCATCTTTCCAGATCACATGTAGGCATTGCATTATTACAAGACATTCATTTAAATGATGTTGAATCGGAAAAGTTAAAAAGAAATTGGGTGGCTAATGTTATTTACTCTCCAGCTTTGGGTAAAAAAAATGGAGCAGCTATATTATTGGACATATCTCTTAATATTGTTGGGATTTCACAAGAAAATGAATCAGAAGGAAGATGGTGTTTAACTCGTGTTACAGTTAATGTCGTACCTCTATCAATATTTAATTTTTACGGTCATAATAGTGTTTATCTAATCTGTAAGTGAGATATTGACACTGTGGGCCTAATTCCGAGTTTGGTGGTCCTGGAGTGGGCTGCCACGCAACCGCCCTGCTCCAGGACCGCCAAACCTGTGTGCACACCACCCGCCAGATTATGACTTTTTCAGTCACTGGCAAGTGGTTCTTTGGCGTTCCCAAATAGGCACCGCAACGGGAACGTCAAAGGAAGTACCTACATGGCATGGACTGGTGCAGTCCATGCCGTGCAGGTACTGGGGTGCATGCACACAGGAAGGCACAACATGTGCCCCCCTCTATGCACCCTATGGCCCAGAGGCAACAGGGGGCCCTGTACGGCCCCCTTTGTTTCCCCTCTGCTATGGTTTTTCATTTAGGAGGAACCGCCATGAAAACCGTGGCAGAGAGGAAACTAGTAATATGCTTGGCGGGACCACAGCAGTCCCATCAAGCATATTGCAGCCTCAAGACGTTGCACCACTGCGAGGGATCTCTGATCGGCGGTTCAGTGGTGGTCTTATAGCCCAACTTGTAATTGGGCGGTCGGACTGCCGGTGACGCAGTGGCTGGACTGCCACGTCACCGTGAGTCTAGCGGTTCATGGACCCCCAGACTCATAATCAGACCCTTTGTAATGATGATAATATATTTGTTGCAGGTAATTACAATTTGCCCTTTAATTCCTTTTTAGATAGAAATCAGATATTAAATGTATTCCTAATAAAAAGCACAAATATTTCAACAAAATTACTAAACAGAGAGCAATCTGAGATGTTTGCAGAATTTGTAATCCCGATAAATTACAGTTTAAAATGTATTCACCAGTACACCATTCGCAGTCTAGACTAGACTATATTTTTCTAGTAGGAATCTCACTGCTTATTTATTACATTCTGAAAATTGTTGTTTTTTTCAGTTCGGACCATGAAGATTTAATCCTGCATTATTAAAGGTTTCTAATTTTAATAAAGAATTTCAACATTTTGCTAATGAATTTTCTGAAATCAATAAAGTTTCAGGTACCACCGTACATAAAACTTGTGATGCTTTTAAAGATGCTTCAAGAGATTTTATTATCAGATATGTGTCCATTAAGAAAAGGTCAGGAGAAAGCAAGGCAGGTGAAATCTTAAGAAACATTAAGAATTTGAAACATTTATACTACTCATCTAAATCTAAATATGCCCTAGAAAACCTGATTAAAGCCAAGGTAGACTTAAATATGTTTACTACAGAAAAAGCATGTGATAATTTATTCAGAATTAAAGCTAGATATTATGGCAGAAAAAACAAGATGGGTAAACTATTGGCTAAATATTCAAAAGTTAAAAAAGAGATTTATTATTCATTCAATCATTGATGACAATACGGGTGGTGTTAAGACAGCTCACAGAGACATTGCAGATATTTTCCTTAATTTTATTCCAACTACTCCTGATTCCTCTCCTTGTTTAAATGCAATTGTTAAAAAATATCAAGAGATAAATACCCTAATTTCTACTCCTCTCCTTTGGAGGATAATTTGTCATTAGAGGAAGCACTGAATGCAATAACATTATGTAAGAAAGGGAAAGACCCTGGGCCGGATGGTTTTTCATTATACTTTTTATTCTCATTTTTCTGACTTATTGCCCCCTAAGCATTTTTGTTCTACTAATAAATCTCAAAATACTTTTTTGCTTGCTATGATATGCCTCCTTCCTAAACCTGGAAGAGACACTTCCTATTGTAAAAACTATCATCCAATATCATTAATTAATAAGGATTGTACAATATTTGCTTACATTTCAGCCAGTCGACCAGAGAGTTTTGTTTTTGACCTCATTAAACCAGAACAGGTGAGGTTTGTTAGGAAAGGATTGCCTCAGATAATGCTAGAGATTTCCTAAATATTATCAGCAAAGCCAATCTGCTGCAGCTTCCTTTCGCAGCTTTGTTTTTGGATGCTGAAAAAGTTTTTGACCGCCTCAACTGGGATTTTTTGTCTAAGGCCTTCAATTGAGATTCTTTGTTTTAGGCACTACATTTTAAAATATGATTTCTTTATTATATAAAGCTCCCTGTGGGTCTACGTGTGTTAATAGTATTATATCATCTCTTTCCCCATTAAAGAGGCCCAAGGCAAGGCTGTCCTTTGTCTCCTGTTCGGTATATTTTATTTTTTAAGCCATTTTTAGCTAGAATGTGGGCAAAATTCAAATATTTAAAAGTTTCGATCTGGTTCTAAGGAAGTTCAGTACACTGTTTATGCAGACGATGTCCTGCTTTATATGAACAGTCCTGAGCATCCTTTCATAGCTTTTTATGAGGAAGTTGAAACTTTTTTTATGTTTCTGAATATAAACTTAATTCAGACAAATCAGAGGTTCTCCCTTTAAACAAATTATGTTTCTAAGATATGTTTAAAAATTATAATTTAATTTGGTGTTAGGAAAAATTAAATATTTAGGAGACTGGTTCTCTAGATCAGTTTTGGAAACATTCAGTCTTCAGTTAACAAATTGGTGGGGATAGATTGGATTCTAATAAAATTATGATTTCACCAATTAATGTCTATTCTTTTTCAATGTTACCTGTTAATTTGCCTAAGTCTTTCTTTCAGATGATTGATATTTTGTTATCTAAACTTTTAGGGCAAAATAAAAAGCCTAGAATTTCACTGTATATATTAAAATTAACTAAAGAAAGTGGAGGGGTTAAATTTAGGATGCCTTTCCCATAAGCAACTTTGATTTTCGTTACAGAAACCATGATTGTATGAATCTTCCATGTGGATAGAATTGGAAATATTCTCCATTGACCCTTTTTTCTTCTGATTTTATTTCTATTTCTCAAAAACCTATTTCTTTAGCGTTACCTGTTTTCAAAAGTATGAGTTGAATATATGAATCTTTTGCTGCTAATGGCAAAGAAGGTGACAACACACTTAATGCTTCACCTATGAGACACAATACAAATATTAAAATGAATAACAAAAACTATTGGCCTAATTATGATTTCGGTCGAAAGTGGTCGGAAAGTGGTCGGAGGCTATCTGACCGGCATGGTAGGTTTAAACTCCGACAGGCGCACTAGGATGGCAGCGGTCGGAGTTTAAACCGGTTCGGGATTCCGGCTCGGTTCTGACGGGCTCCTTCAGTCAGCACTGCGCCATAGTCCCTTAAGGATGGCATTTCCGCCAGTGAGATTATGATGCTGGTTTCCGACAGCCAATCTATGTTGGCATTTATGACTTTTCCCCCTGGCCCTCTGCATTTGGGCCTTGGGGGCACCTACGGTGCCCTTCTCAACATCCCTGCACCGTGTGCCTGCCACACGGTGCACGAATATGTATAAACTTCCATTTTTCAATGGGAGCTTGTGCTGCGGGCGGTTTTAGCCCATCGCGCAAGCTCCCATTGAACAATGGAAGTTTGCGGCCTCACCATGTGCGTCACATCCTAATGGGGTTGTCTGAACGACCGACCTAAAGTCGGGTGGTTCCTTCCCCGAAACGGTGTCGGTCGGAGGCAACTCTATCTGGCATCGTAATTAGGCCCTATATGTTTGAAAAGCTGGGCTGGCAGAGGTATTTATTGCTCTAATCAGCTTTTGATAATGGTGATTCGCTCCCTTTTGTCCACTTACGAGACAAGTATAATATGCCAAAATCTTGTTGGAAAAAATATATCAGATTAAATGAAGCTATTTTAAATTTTTTACAAGTGGTACCTATGGCAACATTTTTTAACTGTTTGCACAGTGTTATTAACTATGTAATTTTATTTTGCCCCCTAGAGCTTCAGCAATATATTCTTTATTAAGTGATGCTACATGGGTTGATGTTAAATCCAGATTAAAGGTCGAGTGCAAGTTGGGCTTTACAAAAAATATTTTTTACCTTTAATTTTGAAAAACATTTGGACATAGATTGCAGCCACTATAACCCGAAATCCATACTTTCATTATAATCAAGCTTTTTTTACTCCAGCTTCTAGTAATTCATTTAATACACTAATGCCTTCTTCTTGTTGGTCAAGTTCATGTTATCTTAGTACTTTTAAACATATGGGGCCAGATGCATCAAACATACATTTTGCGATTCTGAAATAATGATTTTTACTAAATCCCTATTTTCGCAAAATGCAATGCATGTAGGAATTGTAAAATATTTTGCGATTTCTTAACATTACCTAATAGCGATTCGGTAAATAGCGAATTGCTATTAGGTAATATGACTCCATTCATTCCTATGGGCCGAGAGGCCCATAGGAAAGAATGGTTTTGCATTTGCAAATTTGCGATAACCAAATTTTGTAATCACAATTAGGGAATGGAAAGCAAAAGGGGCCTGGGGGCCTAAGGCCCCCCTGAAACAATCCAAAAAAAGAAAGTGTGCACATGTAAAGAACACGCATGCCCTAGGGGCATGTGTGCATTACATGGCACTTTGAAAAATGCATTTTTGTGCATTTTTCAAAGTATGCACATTGTTATCATCAACTTGAAGTTCATGGTAATTAGAGTTTCCTAAATGCACAGTTCGCATTTAGGAAAGGCTTCTTGCATGTGCAATAGGGATTCGCAAATTGCGATTCCCTATATGCATTCGCAATTTAGGGAATCGCAAAAAATTGTGATTCCCTAAATTGCGTATCAAAAAACCTTTCATACATTAGGAAAGTCCATTTTGCGATCGCAAACGGACGATTTTTGCGAATCGCACTGTTTGCGATCGCAAAATAGCTTGATGCATGTGCCCCATGGTGTTTGAATGTCATTTAGTTTAACAATGTTGGAAACTAGTCTGAGAAATGATTAATATTAAGCCATTTTGGTCAGATATGTAACTCAAATAATGACACTTTATTACCTCACAAAAACAGAACATTTGTAACGATATACTGCCCAAATTTGGCTTCTATTACTCTCAATGAGATAAAAGCTCCACTAGATAGATGTGCCAATTGGAAGGTGCCTGGTCCTGATGGGGTACCCATAGATATGTTTAAATCAGATATCGACTTCTGGGCCCAATTCTACTAAGAGTCTGTAACGCATCAGCAGTCAGCCTGGGTGCAGTTCGCAGAGTTCCACGGAGCTCCACGAAATGACAAAAAAACTCAGCGGAGTTCCGCAAGCGGCGGAGTGCGGGCGAACTGCCGTTCGTGCTGATCTTCCTGCCGCTCGGGTAGAAATTCTACCCGAGCGGCATCTCGCGCTCGCCAACTTACCATTGGCGAGCGCAAGTGGAGAAAAAACTCTGCTGTGCTACGTGGAGTGGAGTTTTCTGCACTCCGCAAGCTCTGCAGAGCGCGGAGTGCAGAAAGCTCCGCAAACTCTGCAAACTGAGTGGAGTTCACCGCCCAGGCCTAATCAGCAGGTGGTTTTCTTCCTGTAACCTAGACAGAAAGTGTCATTGTACCAATCTTCAAGAAAAGTGACAGGGGAGACGCAAAATGCTATCGCCCCCCTATCCCTTCATGATCCATCCTCAAAATTGATGGCCAGAGTCCTTCTAGAAAGGCTAGAAAGCTGGGTGGAAAACAACTCAGCCCTTACAGAATTCCAGTATGGATTCAGAAGAGATATAGGGACTATAGAGCAGTGTATAAATCTTCATTTAATTATTAGCAAATACACTCTTTCCAAGAAGGGCCATCTGCACTTTTGTTTGTGTGCTTTCGACTTGGTTAACCACGCAAAATTATGGCAGACTCTAGACAAGATGGGTACCCCTAGTGAAATTATTATCTACTTATCACATATATATAAATTATTAACTGCTAGAGTACGGTATGGGCCCAAAGGCGAGTGTACTCTGCGCTTAAGGGTAACACGTGGGATTAGAAAAGGCTGTGTCCTTGCTCCATTATTGTTATCCCTCTATGTCAATGGTGTTGAAAATTCCTTGCAAAAGGTGAATGCTGACGCCCCTAAAGTTGGTAGACGCATAACTCCTGTATTACTGTATGCAGATGATGCAGTCCTGTTATCCAGAACCGCAAATGGGCTCCAATGTCTAATTGAGAACTTAGCTGAATATATGAAGAAAAGGACTTAAAGCTTAATCTTAAAAACATTCACTATAGTTTGTGGAAAAGGGAAACCAAAAACTAGAATACATCATGTTTAGGGGGTACCGATAGCAGAAACAAACTTTATTACGTACTTGGGCATACTCTTTACCTCTAAAGGGCAATGAGGGCCACAGATTGAAATATGTAAGTCCTAATTTTTACGGTCAACAGAGGCTATTTTCAGATTCTCTGCAAAGATAGGGAATAAGCCAATAAGAGAAATCCTGAACCTTTACAAGTCTAAGTGCATATCTGGAACATGCTATGGTGGGAATGGCTAATTGTGCGTCACTTCAGACCCAAGAAAACATCTTTCTAACGAGATTATTAGAAGTCCCTAGTTCAACCCCCTCATCCCCCTCATACATAGTACACAAGGAATTGACAGTTCCCTCCATTGATGAATACATCAGTGTAGCCTCACTTACCATCTGGCATGGGATTTGGAGTAAAAGTGGAACTAAATTCACCCGGGATATCATAATGGACTGCCTTGCTCTAGAGTGCAGCAAAGAAATCCCATGGCTTGCATTTGTCCACAAACTCCTAAACGAATTCAATGAGAATATTTATATTAATGTCCCCTCAAAAGTTCTATGCCTTAGCAAGAAGGATTTAAAAATGAGATACATAGGGGCTAGAGAACTTTCAAGGGAAATTGATGAAAGGTCAAATTGACAATTAAGACATATAGCGAAGGGCCATGTGAGATAGGCATGCAACAATATTTACTTCGGTATTATCAAACTTACAGCATAGATTTTATTTAACCAGACTAAGACTGGGCACTCTCTATTTTCTAATAGCTTATCCCAATATGGGCAAATGGAATCAAAATCTACCAAGTTGCCCCTGTGATGGGAAGTCGCAACAGTCGACTCTACATTTTATTATCTTTTGTAATTTTTATAAGGACATCAGGAAGAGTATTTTATGTCATCTCTTTTATAGTGGAAAATGATATTCCTATAGAGCTGCTTACAACTTTAGCTGTAGCCTAGAAAATGAGAGAGTATGTTATGCTGTGGTCTCCTATGTCCAACTAGAAATTAAAAGAAGAAAGGCTAATTTACACCTCAAGGCCCTAGTTTACGAAACCACATAAGATATTCACTCCTAGGGTGATTCTTAGGCTTGCTATGCCCTATCTAAGCACTGGATATGATCAAATTCATTTTACATTGTCTGTTACGTTAATTGTTTTGTCTTTTTATTGCTTACCTTTTTACAAAAATTATATCATGAGATTCTTGTGCTAACTTTTATCTTGCTTTTTTTATTTTATACTTTGATATCGGTGAACTGATGTTTCATGTTTTTGATGTCTTTTTAGAATGCTTTTATGGTTGTTTTTTAACTGAATAAAGTTGATTTGAATTGAATTGATTAATATTATCTTTCATACTAATGCTCCCCTATCATTGCAAAATATTTTTGTTGGAAGTATATCTGACAATTTTTCTTCTTACCCAATGAAGGGTAACTAATTAAATATATTTATTGCAATTGTGTTACAACAAATCTGACTGAATTGGAAATATTCTACTAAACTTTCATATAAGGCTTGGTGGAATGGCATATGTTATGCGCCTAACATTAACTTTGAAGAGCTGTTAATTGCTCTTCAAACCAGATGTTCATAAAAAATAGCAAACTGTGGTTACTTTTGACAGAATATTTACAAAAACATCTTTATCTTCTGATTGTTATACAATTGCAAATTGCGAAGTTGCTGTACCTCCTTGAAGACTTTGGTAATTTCTGTAGTCTTTATCCAGAATTAAGAAAGAATCTGATATTTTATTTTATTACATTTCTATGTGTATATTATTATGCTATTCTATTAGATCTGCAGTTTTCAGTAACATCTATTATCTAGTTCCTTCTCCTTTTCTCTTTTTTTGGCTGTCCTTACATACATATATATTACAGTTCTGATTGTTATAGTACCTTATTAATAGTTATCATAATAATTGGATTTTTTGTCTTCTATTGAATCACCATTATAGTTATGTTTGATTTCCTGTAATGATTATTCTTAATACAATAACAATTTATGAAACTCAAAAAGAACTTGTTTAACTTGTTGGATACATGGGAGAAACATATGGGACTGCCTCAACAGGGTAGGTGTAATTTGACACTATGAACGCCTGAGGGGTTTGTGCCAATATAATCTAAAAGATTTGTGTTTAAAAGTTATTTTGTTTTGAGTCTATGCATTCTTGCAAAATAATCTGATGAATTAGATTGAGAGTTCAAAATCAGGGTTACTATTTTGGATCAGGTTATGCTTAAATTAGTTAAACTGCAAGAAAACAAAAATCCAAACGTATAAATCATAATGTTGATGTACTAAATAATGATAACGTGGGAACTAGATAACTGATATAAATGCCAATAGCAGTTGTGATTAATAAAGATATGTTGCTTCAGGAACATGAAAGTTTAATCCAATGTTCAGATACGAAGTTAAGCCAACTAGATGTTGGTATGGAAACATGAATCTTAAGAATCTATTTTGATCATGTGTATTACTGATTTTAGCATTATTTTTTAATTTTGTGTGGACCTGGAAAAGTGATGGGAAGTCAGAAACACCAGTTTCAGCTTTTACTGGGGCATGTCTCACAGATCATCTTTAAATCTAGGTACTGTTACAAGGATGCAATTATAACCCTTTAAATTCCTGTACAATAACTCAGTGGGATGAGTGTTTGCTACAGAGATGTGTGTGCAGAATAGAGCTGATAGGGTGAACCCTGGTATGGACATCTCACTCTTTCACATGTGTGAAACTGATAAATGCAATATTAGTGAGTTTGGCAACAAGACCTAATAATAAGACAGCAAGGCACTATTTGATTTGTGATTTGAAATGTGTGAATGACCACAAAAAAATGTTGTTATGAAGAATTTAGTACTTTGTGTTTAGGCACTAAAGAGACAAAGCAAGAAACAAAACTCTACAGACACCAAGAAAAAAAATAACACAACCAACCTTTACAAAGACCATTTATCACAAAAGTGTAAATCGAGAATAAAGGAAACATGAAAGTTTTTGGAGAAAAATTATAAGTTTCAAAGTGACAACTAAGACACATTAAAGAGAACATATTGTAAAGTTCTTGATACTTTGTGTTTCACACTAAGGCCCTCATTATGCGAGACCTGGAACATAGCCTGGATTTTCCCCACTTTCTGAATTACTGATTAATTCAGAGGGACGGGGAAAATCTCGGCCATCGCATGTTTGTCCCTGAGAGTCTTCTTAGAAATTCCCACAGTAATTCCTCATCCTAAGAAACACTATGGTTTTAATAACTGCAATGGGGCCTTTAAATGCTGAGGGACTAAGGAAAAAACATTTCAGTTTTGCATTGTCAGTTTTCTTTTAAATGGCCAGGTACTGCACAGGAACTCATTGATTTCCAGCCACTTTCATCTTTTCATGGTGATTATGTGTAACATCTAACAAACACAGGGCCTGATTTAGAGTTCTGCAGTAGGGTTACTCCATCACAAACTTTATGGCTATCATGTCCGCCTTTTTACAAGTGCTATAGAAGTTAATACACTTGTAATACATTGAGCGGGATACCCGTCATGCTTGTGATGGAGTAACGCCATCCACCAAACTCTAAATCTGACTCTTAGAGTGAGATGACCATTACAATACATACATTGATCCTTTAGTAAGGCTCAGTGTAATATATGCATGCTCCTCTGCCTTTGCCATTCAAGCACCCAAACTCCTGCATTTAAATAGGGGCAATACCCTGCCATGGCCTCCCATACTCCACACTGGCCCCTCATAAATGCATCATACATGCAGCATCACAGGTCATGGATGGTGTGATAAAGTGGATTATTAGGTGGGGTGGATGATAATTGACCACAACTTGCAATGTCACTATTCTTGTTAGGTCCAGTAAAGTTTTCAGTAATTTAAATTTGAGCTCAACCCCAGTAGCTGTGCCACAGTACTTAAGAAATTGTGTAAAGCATTTAGCAGTAACAACATTTTTAAACATTCAAAAACACAACACAATAAAGATCCCAGTCTAATTCATAAAAATAGAGAATATTTTAATGAACTAAATAACACAATAACAACCTTGCTACAGTGAAAATAGCTATTAGGGGATTGTCACTGTAATGTTTTGTTTAACTTTTACCTGTGCTAGTTTTAAATATCATGCACCATGCCTTACGGGCTTTTAATGAGAAATACCACAGGAGTAGTCCACAGACCCAACTAAGTCCTGGATAAAATGTATATCATGCAACAATGTCTAGCAGGGTATCAATAAAAAACATGTGCTTTATAAGTCACATAGGGCCTGATTACGAGTTTGGCAGTGCTGCAGCGGGGCACCTCACCAGCCCCCTGCTGCAACACTGTCAAACCCTTAGGCAGACCGCCCACCAGTTTACGACTGGAATCCAGGTCGGGCGGTCCTGCTTTGGTGGTCCCACGGCGGTGCCTTTCAAAGGCTCGTATGTGAGCCTTAGAAAGGCATCGCTGTGGAGGCGCCAAAGCACGTTCCTGCATTGCATAGACTGTGCAGTCCATTATGTGCCCCCCTGCATGCACCCCCAGGAACAGAGGTAGCAGGGGGCCCTGCAGAACCCCCTTAGTTTCCTCACCGCCACCCTTTTCATGGCGGGCTCGTCGCCATGAAAAGGGTCACAGTGAGGAAACTTGTAATATCCTTGGTGGTGCTGCAAGAGCACTGCCAGCATATTACAGCCTCACACCGATTCGCTACCGCCGAAGGATCAGGGACCCCGGAAGTTGTGGTGGTCCTGTGGTGGTCCCACCGCCATTGTAATACGTAAATAGGTCCTAAGTTGAGATAACACAAAGAAAATATAACAACAAAGTTGAAAATCAAAATGTATTTGAACAATTATAAATTGAATAATTGAAAGCAGCAGTATCAATTATTGATCATAAATGTGCTCAAGATGCAAAAAGTGAGCACACAGTGCTTGTGAAAGACAAGTGAACAGCGCAAGGTGAAACACATATAAGAACAATGAACTGCAAGTAGGACCAAATTAATAAATATTCTGCATGACTAAGGACAGCCCAATATTTCATTAAGATATTATAGCACAATAAAGATTCATTTGTCTGCTGGTGTATGTCAACAGAGTTTCAACCTTCCTTAATTCAAGGTCATCATCAGGATAAAAGAAGCACAATACATATGATTGCTGCCTGGGAAGTAAATGAACAAAAATGCAACCATGGATCTTTAGAATAGAGACAACAAAACACAACATTTTGTAATCATATTTCTAGTACCTGTAGTACATCCAGGAGATCTGTAAAGTGGTAACTAGAGAAAAGGAAAAGGGTTAACTAGTTTATAACAAATTGACAAGGTGCCCAAACCACACCATAAAAGTGTACAAATTAAGCAACAGTTACGGTCAATGGTCTGAATTGAGGAGCCTGATAAGGTAGAGAAACCGAGGAAGGAGTAAGTATATGAAATGTCAGAGGGTCAGTGGAATGAATTAACAATGACAAAAGGGCTTTTACAAATTAATTGTGTCAAGTGGCATCTTACTGGAGAGGGCTTTTAAGGCTTGCTTAGAGGTGACTTCTTAGTATTTAAAAGGAAGGTTTAAGCCTATCAAAAGGGGTTATTTTGACAGGTTGAATTTGCAGTTTAAACCTGCACATTCAAGTTACTGGTGGCAGGCCTGCAGTCCTATTTTGCATTGTCACTTTAGTTCAGGCACAATATGTGCTGCAGTCCACTAGTGGGATTTAACTTACAGGCCATGGGTATAGTTTGTACATTATAGTAGGGAATTATATTTAAGGTAAGTGTGCCAATTCGAAGTATAGCCAATTTCGACATGTTTTGTGGGTCAGAGCACATGAACTGGGGCCTGGTAGCAGAGTTAAAAACCCAATAGCATCAGTCCAAAAACATGGGGGTGATCTTGCAAAAAGAGGCATTTCCCTACAAAAGACCTGACAAAATATGATCACAACAACCACACCCTGATGGAAGTCCACTAGCTACCATTTCCATCCTGCGCAATCTTCAAGACCAACTGCTTAATTTACAAAGCATCATGGCTGACATTCTTGTCTAATCAGCTAAAAAGGTCACTATCCACAGTGGCTCTCGGCACGCCCGCAGCTATCAGACAGGAGAGAAAAACAATAGACCTTCTTCATCGATCCACCTAGGATCTGAAACAACATCTTTGTATCCATCAGGGCTCCGTAACCCTGTTCAACTTTAGGAAAGAGCTGAAAACATTGGGCATGACAAAATTTGGTGGGCAGGGTACTCTGTCACAAACGCAACGTACTACCCAGTCCGCCAATCCCTAGGTCTGCCCACCTCATTTAGAGATGGGCAGACCTTAAATCTCCATTGACTCAGTTGATGTAAACCTTTCTCCAATAGCTCGACAAAGTAGAGGCTATCAGAGGAAAGACATTACACCACCCGCCCTAATTAGGGTGAACTGTATAAACATTTTTGTTTTCTGTCCATCACTTCCAGGAAAATCCTGGCATTGAGGGACATAAAAACAATAATAATCCCCAAACCCTGAGAGAAAATTCCCAAAATGTGGGGCTAGGGATATTTTTGTTTTTGTTTTTCAGAAACAGTTTGAGAGTTTGTTTTCTGAAAAAGAAAAGCATTGGACACGTTTGGTGAACAGCCATCAAAACCGACAGCGGCCTTCCAGCGATCTTTTTATGCAGTGAAAGGAACCGCTGTGACAGCGGTTCTTTTCAATACATGAAGATGACTTATTGCCAGTGTCGTCACTGTGTTTGGTGGATGGTAGTCCATCTGGGTGATGGCGATAATGTCCTCTGGGACCAGACTCTTAATTGCTAGTAATTGTTCGGAGGCATCAGATTGAGAAGCTGATTTACATATCTTTGTCTAGAAGGGTATGTCGTCAATCTGCTTTGAAAGTGTAAATAGTCCTTTTGGAGCCACATGTAAAGACACTTTGGGTATCATTACAATGCCGGTCGGACTATGGTCCGACTGGCACCGTAATGGAAGCTGGACCGCCCGACAAGGTGTCGGCGATCCCGCTGCCCTTATTGCAATGCGACTGCTTTCACAGAGGTCGCAAAGTATATTTTCGATTGCGGCTTGTGCTGCGGGCTGCACCACAAGCCGCAATAGAAAATGTATACCTTAAAAACATCCCTGCACAGTGTGGCAGGCACCATGCGGTGCCTGCCACATGGTGCAGAGATGTTTAGGGGGGCGCCATCGATCCCCCCCAGACCCCATAGCGGAGGGCCAGGGGGCAAGGGGGAAGTGAAATATTCCCATATGCATTACAATGGAAGGGCTTCCTAGTATGTTGTTATATCATTATGTTATTCAAGTAAATACATCAAACAGCAAACAGTTGCTTCATTACAATCTGCACTTCGTGCTCCATCAGCAGTCTAAACAAATGGCCTACTTGTTGACACTTTACTAACAGCTAATGAGAACACAAATGAAACAATGTAACCATCCTTTAAATACCACAGGCTTCATGGACAGTCCATCAAAACAATACCAAGGCAAAAACACATAATAGCCAACGGCTGAAGGTTTTAAGGTGGCTGACCCAAAGCCACACTCTCTATGTTGCACATTATTAAAAAATGGATGACATGCGGTTGTCCAGACAGATAAGGCTGACTGTAGCCAGAACTAACATGTGATGAATGGAAGAAAGTACCCCAAAATTATGCAATCATGATATTGCAAATCATTGAGGAGTTCGGTGACCATAGTGAGGCAGAGAACTGTAGGCCAAGTGCCTCCATGAGACCATAGACTGCCAAGATGACTTGGAGTACCTTTATAATATAGGGTTGTGTAACACAAATTCTTATGATACATATTTGTGTGCTAACGTGCCACTTCTGGTGGCCTCTGACATTTGGTGTTATTGTGTCAGCACTTAGGGGCCGAATCCGATTCAGGCCGGAAAACGTACCGACCGACTCGGTACGGGATTTTAGTCCGACCGACTCGGACCGGCGCCGTACGACCCGGGTAGTACGATGAAATGCATGTGAAACCCGACCGAATCGGACGGAATACAAAACGAACGACCGAGCCGGACGGAAACAAGCCATCCGGCCGGAAAATCACTCGAAACGAACCGACTGACACGCTCCCGGATTGTACCCGAACGAAACGTACCCGCGAACTCCGACCCGCGTAGTACGATGCTGTGCGTGCAAAACACGACCGACTCGCACGGAGCTCAAGCCGTACGACCGACACGCATACAAAACCCAGCCGAAGCAACCCAATACTCCGCGACCGACTCGTACGCCGCATATGAAATATAGCTGACACACAGCGGGAACGAGTTGGACAACATCGCACCACACAACAGCAGCGTCCGACTCGGACACAAGAACGACACCTACATGCACCAAAAGCACCAAGGAAAAAAAGGGCCAAACAAGCAACCACTAAGCCAATAAATACTGGGGGGGGGGAAATGGAACAAGGACACACCTCCAACTCCACCTACATAAAGGCCACAAATCCCTACCATGATCCTTTGCAAATTCCACTGACCTGCCAGCAAACAACACCATCACACAGCAACCACAGACACACTCACAGCTCATACATCACACAAGCCACACACCATTACCACACCTACAAATTGCACCCTCACACACACCCAGCTAAACCTACACACACACACCCCCACTTGCACACACACACACACATCAATCACCACCACCACCATTCCCCAAAAGAAGAATCCAAAGTTCCTAGATAGTGAATTGGAAGTCATGGTAGATGAGATCCTCAGGGTAGAGCCACAGTTGTTTGGTACATTGGTACAACAGACCCCCTTGTCGCAGAAAACCAAGATGTGGGCGAGGATTGTCGACAGGGTGAACGCACAATCACCATGTTTGCGCACAAAGGAAGACATCCAGAACAGGTGGTATGATGTGCGCAGGAGGGTCAGGGACCTACTTAAAAAGGATTACCTCCTGAGCCAGCACACCGGCAGTGGCCCTCCTGCAAAACCAGTATACCTCAGGCCCTGGGAGGAGAAGGTGCGGGCCATCCTACCACCAGTGAGCGTATACGGACTAACAGACATCCCAGAGCCTGGTGAGTACACAACTAATATACACAATATGGTGTGATAATACACACACAGCACTCTCAAAGGGATAGGCAAACCATGCACCCTTAGCAAATACACAGCAACCAAAACATATTCATCCCAAGATGTGAATGCTAGTCAGACAAACACAATACCTGCCATCTCATAGTGATATCTAACTGTGTCATGACATGTACAAACCTAACAACAAATACAGCAAGGCAGTGCCACAAATAGAACCAACAAACACTCTCAGATATTTTGACACCACTAGAACACCACCTCACAGGGAAGATCACTGAAAGGAAGGAATTCTGTGTATGCTGGTCAAGTCAGTGTAGCCAATAGCATGATGGGAGTTGGAGTCATAGATATTGCTCAGCCTCACAATTGGCCCATCAACACCACCCTGAAACATGCTCACATCACAGGGAGTGGAAAAGGACACACAAGATGGCTGACACTGGGTACTGCTGGGGGAAGCACAAGGCCCTGCTGGGAACTGTGCAACAACCAACAGCAGGACACCACTGACTGACATCCTGAAAGACAACTTGCACTCCCTGCAATGGAAGCATGGTCCATGGTGGGATATCTGGCTGGGTGGGAAGGAGGACTCACAGCTCTGACCATAGTTACAAGCACTTCTCCTCACACACCCCCTCAACACTAACTCCACATAACCCACCTGGGAGAATGCAATGCCTCACATTCTAACTGAAGATCCCACAAAGAATCACCACCCTGGGTCATGCTGTGTGAAGCACAGGGACACTCTTGGGACTTGTAGCCAAACAACCGCAAGGAGAACACTCACAGCCATCCTGTCAGCACAGGCACCCCACCCCACAGGGAAGCAGAGTCAGAAGGAAGGATGGACATGCTGGGAAGGGTGGTGGAGGCAATAGCATGATGGGAGTGGTAGTCACAGATATTGGTCACCCTCACAATTGGCCCATCAACACCACCCTGAACCATGCACACATCACAGGGAGTGGAAAAGGACTCACAAGATGGCTGACACTGGGTACTGCTGGGGGAAGCACAAGGCCCTGCTGGGAACTGTGCAACAACCAACAGCAGGACACCACTGACTGACATCCTGAAAGACAACTTGCACTCCCAGCAATGGAAGCACAGTCCATGGTGGGATATCTGGCTGGGTGGGAAGGAGGACTCACAGCTCTGACCATAGTTACAAGCACTTCTCCTCACACACCCCCTCAACACTAACTCCACATAACCCACCTGGGAGAATGCAATGCCTCACATTCTAACAGAAGATCCCACAAAGAATCACCACCCTGGGTCATGCTGTGTGAAGCACAGGGACACTCTTGGGACTTGTAGCCAAACAACCGCAAGGAGAACACTCACAGCCATCCTGTCAGCACAGGCACCCCACCCCACAGGGAAGCAGAGTCAAAAGGAAGGAAGGATGGACATGCTGGGAAGGGTGGTGGAGGCAATAGCATGATGGGAGTGGTAGTCACAGATATCGCTCACCCTCACAATTGGCCCATCAACACCACCCTGAACCATGCACACATCACAGGGAGTGGAAAAGGACTCACAAGATGGCTGACACTGGGTACTGCTGGGGGAAGCACAAGGCCCTGCTGGGAATTGTGCTACAACCAACAGCAGGACAACACTGACTGACATCCTGAAAGACAACTTGCACTCCCTGCAATGGAAGCACGGTCCATGGTGGGACATCTGGGCTGGGGGGAGAAGGAGGCCTGGATGGCAACCAAATAGCACCAATGCTGGTCAGGCACACACCTCAACATTCACATTGACATGCCACAGGTTGGCAGGACAATGTGCTACACCAATATCACTCTCTGACTGTCACAATTTAGGAGAATGCCATGGACAGGTCCGCATCCAGAGGTACAGTCACAACTGTCAGGTGTTTGAACAATTGATGCCTGTAGAAACATACCATACAATCTGTGTCTCTCCCCAAAACAGGTGATGATGGGGACTCAGCAGCAGACCAGGAGGAGTCCCTGTCCCAGGCTCCGGGGGACACTGAGCTCACTGGTGTGGATCAGCCTCTGCACTCCTCGGATGGCGAAGAACTAGCTGGACCCTCCGGTGTCAGTCATCATGCAGCACCAGCAGGACCAACATCTGCACCCCCTGCACCCACCCCTCCAACAACTGGCAACACACAGGCCACCCCTGCCAACACGGACACACCAAGGACCACAGGTGACAACAGCGCAGGGACCCAGGCCCAAACTGGAGCTGCTGACAACGAGCCCACGAACAACACCCAAGTGGGCACACGGTCACCTGTGCGTGCCACCGCAGGTCCCGCACGTGTCGCCAGGGGTGGTGGGAGGGGTGGTAGACACAGGTCGCTCTTTGCAGAGAGGTCGGGACTGCATGATGACCCACAACTGGCATGCATCGCGGATGCGTACCAGACTAGCACCGGAGAGGTCAGCCAGGTAGTGGGGATCCTCAAGGACATACAACAGCAGCAGGCTGCCCATCAAGCCCGCTTGGACTCCCACATGTCCCGTGTCGAGACACACATGTCACGTGTCGAGACACACATGTCACATGTCGATACACACATGTCTGGCATAGAGTCCAAGTGGGACATATTGGAACAACTAACAGCGGTGCATAGGGACATACTGACATGCCTCCGCCAGATTAGCACCAACATGGCCTCACCTCCCTGTGTGCCCACAACATCTGCTGCTGAAACAACTGCAAATGCCACAGGGAGGGCGGAGGACTCTGGCGGAGAGTCCCCTGCACCGCCGCAGCCTGCACCTGAGGGTCCCCCCCCAAGAAGAGGGGCCGTTCGAGGAGGCCAAACTGAGAGGCCGATGGCCAGCTACATCCCCCAGGAAGCCAACACCTGTTCTGGAACTTTTCCTCTGTGTGCAAACTGCACGCCCTGTCGAAGGCAACCCAACTCGCCCACATGACATGGGGAGCTCTAGTTGTCCACATTCATCAGATGACTGTGGACTTTACTCTGGACATTTCAGCTACCAAGACTTCCAAATCACATGGGAACTTTGGATTCCAATTTCTATGTACAGCACCCACCATCCTGTGCACCATCCCCACACCTTTTGTAAATAAACTCACCAATACACGATATCTGCCTCTGTTGTGATTCCAACGTGGTGTCTGTCATAGAGATGGTGATCAGAAAAATTACACTGTGCATGCTAACTGCTACAGCAAGTCCAACACCGTCATGTCAGTCATGGCGACGTGACACATATGAGGGAGACACACCACTAGGGCCACACAACACATACACACCAGGGCCATCAGACTCATCCCCTACACTGATGTTGCCAGGAAATACAGTGCAATGCACAAACACCACACCTATTCACAGTCTGTGTTAACTAGACTACAGGTGCAGTAAGCAAATGTCACTCAGATGTGTGACTACAGACAATGCACATCCCAAAGTAAAGCACAGGTTTATTACACATTAGCAACATGTTGTTTCCACTACAAATGCAAGCTAATCCCACCTGGCTGTGGCCACAAAGTCAAACAATGCAGAAGATAGAAAGTCCAGGGGTGTGTGGCACATCACCTTTAGGTAAAAAACTGCTGCCACCTTGGAAGTTGAATCATGGATTCGGGGGATCCAAGTTGATCAAACAACTCCGGCAGCACCCTGTGAAGGACAGACATGACACACAGTCAGAACCACTGAAGAACAGCACAGAACGGCAATACTCATGTCTAATACCTGTCACAAGATAACTACACAAAAGCAAGTTAGCATGTCAACACTGTTGGGCAGTACAGACCACCTGCAAGGACACATTCCTGTACGCATCCAGTCAAGTTGCACATGACCACACTCAAACAGCACCAGAGCACCACACACACATATCATGCAAATCAAAATCATTGACATCACAACCCTCTGGATACTCACATTCAGCTGAAGAAGTTGGTGATGAGCTGTGTGCGGACATCACCATCATCATCATCACTGGCATCGTGGCCCAGGCCAGGATCCTCCACAGATGGCGGATGTTGGTCATCGTCATCCAGGATGAGAGGCAACTCCTTCCGCACTGCCAGGTTGTGTAGCATGCAGCAGACGATGACAATCTTGCACACCTTTGCTGGGGCATATGGGAGGGCCCCTCCTGTCTTGTCCAGGCAGCGGAAGCGGCTCTTCAGGAGACCAAAGGTCCGTTCAATCACCCTCCTCGTCCGACCATGTGCCTCATTGTAGCGCATCTGGGCTGGTGTCACAGGGTTCCTGAGGGGTGTCAGCAACCACGGCATGTTGGGGTATCCCGAGTCACCTACAGACAGACAATTGCACATTACCCGATTTGGAAAAGTGTGCGGAAAGCAACATAGCAGAACACACACAATGGTATAAAGTCAGTACACACCGACAAGCCAGGCACGCTGGTTGTGCATCTGTGACATCATCCTCGGGATGCGACTACTCCTCATCACGTAGGCATCGTGTGCCGAACCGGGGAAACGGGCACACACATGTGTGATGGTCATATCTGCAAGACATACCACCAGAGCATTTATAGAATGGTAATGTTTACGGTTCCTGTATGCCTGCTCATGTGCCTGTGGTGGTACCAAAGCCACATGTGTCCCATCAATGGAGCCAATGACATGTGGCATCCTCCCCAGGGCATAGAAGTCACTCTTGACGTCAGTGAGTCGTTGACGTGGTGGGAAATAGATGTACTGGTTAAGGCATCTCAACATTGCCAACAAAACATCGCGTAGCACACAGCTGAACATAGTCTGTGACATACCACCAGTAGATGCCACAGTGTGTTGAAAGGTACCGGTGGCAAAGAAGTGTAGGGCTGCCATCACCTTCACCTTGGGGGTCAGCGCTGTAGGATACGGCCGGCCAGGCTGCAAATGTGGGTCCAACCGCACTGCCAAATCCTCAATCAGCTGCCTGGTGAAGCGGTACCATCGGATGCTGTCACGTTCCACCATCGTTGCCAGGCCTGGGAATGGTCGATGGACAGCAGGAGCCCTGCAGTGCAGAGGTGAAGAAAGCAAGATTGCCAGTCACCCCACATATGTTCCGTTCACCATACTCAATTTCACATGATACAACATTACCAAACACAAGTACTTGATGTGTGTCTCGTTCTGTTTGGACATATATGGCACCTACATGGACATCATCTAACATCTCTGTTCAACAAGTGTGGACAACAGGTCCCAGGGTGTGCAATGTGAAACCATTTGGCTGTGTCACAGTACCCATTTACTGCTCTCACATTCCACACACATACCACAGTGACATGTCTGGACAGATGCGCCACAGGCATCACAACTCATTGACAGGTAGATTCCCAGGGACCCTGTCTTGCCACATGGACACTGGCATGACATGGCGTATCATGTACACGTCAGAAAACCAAACATGACACCCACAGGTGGTGGCCCCTGTAGCCTCTGCAGGACAGACATGGACATCTGTGACACACACACACAACATCTAAGTCCATGCACAAACAACGTGGATGTGGATACTGTCTCCCATTGTGCACATGGAGTCAGACATGTGAAACACAACATGCACACAGACTGCGGAGGGACATGACTATTGTGGCAATTGGCCACCCTGTGACGTACATGCCTTCCCACGTGAGCCTGGGGGTATGTGACATGTCATACACATACACAACCTGGAAATGTGACCATGCCACATGCTCCAAAATGAACAGTTGCACATCACAGTGGTCATGTGCACAACACACAAAGGACCCTGTCCCCATGAACACGTGCACAGCCTGGGTGTGTCTGCCCCCAAGTGCCACCCCAAAAACAACATGTACACCCCCATACACAGATAAGGTTATGCTGCCAAACATGCCTTAGATACAGTGTGGACTGGGTGTGGTGTAGTAGGTGTGCCCCTGAGTCCCTGGAAAGTATATGTGGCTGGCATAGGTTCACCAGTGACCAGCATGGTGACATATGCGTGTGGCCTGTCCAGGCACGCGTTGTACACCAATGGTCCGATCGGTGTGCCCGCACGGACCATTGCATTGAATGTGAGCTGGTACGCGTTGTATCGCGGGTACGCGTTGTACAGCAATGGTCCGATCGGTGTGCCCGCACGGACCATTGCATTGAATGTGCGCGGGTACGCGTTGTATCGCGGGTACGCGTTGTACAGCAATGGTCCGATCGGTGTGCCCGCACGGACCATTGCATTGAATGTGAGCGGGTACGCGTTGTACAGCAATGGTCCGATCGGTGTGCCCGCACGGACCATTGCATTGAATGTGACCGGGTACTCGTTGTACAGCAATGGTCCGATCGGTGTGCCCGCACGGACCATTGCATTGAATGTGAGTGGGTACGCGTTGTATCGCGGGTACGCGTTGTACAGCAATGGTCCGATCGGTGTGCCCGCACGGACCATTGCATTGAATGTAAGCGGGTACGCGTTGTAACGCCGGTACGCGTTGTACAGCAATGGTCCGATCGGTGCACACGCATTGGCTGGGGCCTGGCATGGCAACGGACGCGTTTTTGAAGCTCCAACGAGTCTGATGCAGTGAATTCAGTTGGCCAGCCACAACAATGTTGCAAATTCATGGGTGTCATGAAGTTGAATTTTTGAAGGATGCTGTGGGCGTGTATTGGTGCTGCAATTCCATGGATTGGTCAGATTCAGAAGATGCAAACGACTTGGACCTATCACTTTGGACACATGGCACAGTATCTGCCTCTGCAGCACACATATAATGCTGGCTGGTCCCCTGAGGGCTCACTTGCCTGCACTACATGCTCCAGGATGACATCTGCCACTACACTGCTGCTGTCTCTGCATCCTCTGGCTCCTGCAATGGCACGTACTGTGGAGAGAGCCCCAGCATTCACCCATGAGGAGAACCAGGCCCTGCTGGACAACCTCCTTCCACAGTACAGCAAGCTGTATGGGACACCAGGGGAGCAGGTGAGTGTGCTGTCCACTGCCTTACTAATTGTGCATGTTGTCTGACTAGCAGGATTTACAGTGTGCACACCACTGGCTAGCATGCTCACTGAGTAGTTCGCACCCCCAAAGTGTGTAGTCACATGCACTGAACAGGTACAGTGGAGTAACAGTGCATTCAAACAAGGTTCACTTCCCATGCAATGATACCATGTAGTAACTGCTGGCAAACTGTCCATAGCCCTCGTTGCACTGCCTGTGTACATCATATGCCCCTGTGATTGAGACATGTATTTCCAACTGTGTGATGCACGGATATGTTGCATGTGTAGTAATGGCATTTTCACTTTGTCATCCTCACAGGTTGATGCACATCAGAAGCAGGATATCTGGCTGGCCATCGTCCAGGCAGTCAGATCCGTGGGGGTCTACAAGCGCCGGATCCGCAACTGCCAGAAGAGGTGGCAGGACCTTCAGGGCTGGACCCGGAGGATCGCAAGGGTCCAGCTGAAGCTGTCGCCTCCTCGCAGGCGGGGCGGACACCGGACCCTGACCCCCCACATGCTCCAGATCCTGCCGGTGGTCTTCCCGGAGCTGGATGGGCAGCTGAAGGGCAGACAGCCTCAAGGAGGGGGTGAGTCAAAGACTGCACTGTGAACTCTGTCTAACATGCTATGTGCACTCCTCTGGCGTGGTTAAACTTCCCCAGTACATCAGTCTTGTTGTCCAGTACCCATGTCCCTCTATTGTGACATGGCCACTACCCATCTGATAGGCCGGTGTGCTCCTTACGCTCAGGTTAATTGTGTCACTCGGGTACAGGGTCCTTGCATTTTGCTTTGCTCAAGGTGGGTGACAGCTTTTGTTCCCGTGATATTGTGTTTGCCTTCATGGGTGGGTCAATTGCTCACACAATGCCTGAGTCGTGCAATGTAGTCTGGGTGTAACTTTGATATGTGATCCACTTGCAGATCAGAATCACCACATGTCCCTGGGGTATTTGGCACACCCCCATGCTGCGGGTGGGTACAATGTTTGGGCCTCAGGAGTATGTATGTCAAGTGTGTCACACATGCTAAGCCACCTGCCTACTGACCAGGGCTCATCCCTCTTGCAGGTGGAGCCAGACAGCCATGCCTACTCCAGGGCATACAATACACTCTGTACTCCCACTCCCACTCCCGTGTATCAGCTGAAATGCTGTGCTCAGTGAAATGTTCCCTCAGGTGTCTGCCTCTGTGTCGTTGTGCTGTGACTACGTTGTCGTGACTCCTGTGATGTTTATCGGTTAGGGGTCAGCATGCCATCTGCAATTGGACCATGTGAGACAAGACTTCTGTGACTTATAGGTGTTTGATCACTTGACTGTGCAGACAGGTGTATGCGACTGTGACTTTCAGGCAGATGTTCATCATTCACAGCACACTGTGAGGTGCTCTGGTTCAGAGAGTTGTGTTTCATGTCCCCATATGTCCAATTGGTATGACGTGGACAAATAGTAGTTCTGATGATGTGGTTTATGGGGGCTGGACATGTGCACTTGTCAGTTACATAACTTGCATTCCCCATTTCCTAGGATTGTGACACAGTGCAGACTGTTGTTGGCTGGCTGCCATGGCCATGTGACTGGAGACAGTGATGTATGACTTTGCACGCATGCCTGTGTCATGGCATTAAACTTCCTAAGACTGATCCTGCAGGGGAGTGACATGTGCAACATGCACCCCATTGTGGCATTGACTATCCGGACATGGGTGCATCATGGTGTCTGGTGCTGGTATGCATCACATGCATTTCTATTTCGACTCTGGCCATCCCTTCATCCGGACACCTGCACTGACTCAGTGGCAAGAGATGTGTTGTGTGCATGTTCACATACTGCACCGTGTTCCCTGCAATGTCCAACGACTGTGTAGGTGGTGCATGTGTCCACACTGGGGTCTTACCATCAGACAGGCACCAGACAGATGTGTGCAAGTGCAGGAGGGGTGTGAGTCCCATGGTTGACCATCAGATGACAATTGGCTTTCCCAAATCTGTGTGAGGACTTTAGGCAATGTTCAACTAAAGATGCCAGGGCTTGCTCTGTGATGTGCTGTATTTACTGTGGTGTGTGCGGTCAGTGCAGGTGACTGATGTTTGTCTGTTTCCCTAATTGTTTGCAGATACATCCACGGCCACAGGAGGGGACAGCTCCACAGACCAGGAGGAGCAGCGGAGCCAGACTGGGTCAGCGTCCGAGGAGTGGTCAGAGGGACCCAGTGGCACGGAGGGCGAGGGGAGCCACACCGAGGAGTCCTCAGCACCATCCACCTCAGCTGAGGACCACAGCAGCTCGGAGGATGACTCCCTTGTGGAGGCGGGGGTCAGCAGCCACCACACCCCAGCTGCTCTGTCTGGCCTCGCCACCACCACCACCACCACTGCCCTCCCATTGGCTCCCATTCCTGAGGTCCGTGGAGGCTCCCGTGCTCGGGAGCGTGTCTCCTTCGTGCCAGGCACCGCACCCCCTGCCCCTGTGTCCCCTGCTGCCCTGAGTGAGGAGTCTGTGTACCTCCTTCGGCAGCTCCATGTAGGGCAGACAGCAATGCTGACTGTCCTCCATGCACACACCACTCTGTTGACACAGCTGGTGTCGTTCATGGAGGGCATCTCAACGGGTATGTCTGCCCTACAGAGGAGCAATAGGTCCATGGACTCCTCCCTGACGGCAGCAGTGTCCCTCCTCCAACAGTCCCTCACCCCTCCCACCTCTGCCCCATCCACACTTCCTACCACCCTACCTGTCCAAAGCACATGCACACCTGCACATTCACCCAAGCACACAGACACAAGCAGCACAGACACACCCAAGAGAAAGGCAAGACGTGCACACAAGCATCCTCAGGGGACTGATACCACAGACACAGGGGATGGGGAACACACACACACACAGGCATCCACTTTCACTCCGCAGTCCTCCAAATCCTTTCCCTCCAAGACCCCTTCCCTTGCCTCGCCTGCTACCACACCTACAAAGAAGATCTTCATGTGTGACCTCGGCCTCTTCCCCTCCGATCCTGCTGATCCAGCATACCGGGGGAAGAGGAAGTCCACCCACACAGAGGGGAGTGCCCCTCGCCCCCGGACACCCTCCCCCAGGCGCAGGCAGACACAGAACCCCATTAGGAGGTCCCGCCGGACCAGGAAGAGCAAGAACCCACCACCACCACGCAGCTCCACCACCCAGTCTCTCTCCTCCATCCCCCAGGCCACCACTCCCCAGGTTTCCCACACACCGATACCGCATCCCCAGACTGCTTAGGCCCTCCCCCCCTGCCACTTGCTCTTCCACCCCCAACCCAGACGCTCTGCCTGTTAGTGGCACTGGTGTGGGGACTGGGTCCCCCCCCTCTGTCCTGCCCACCTCATCTGCCCTCCCTTCCACTCCCTTGGAGTTATGCACTGCAGTGGAGTCCGCTACCACCCCGTCTGACTCGGGCACTGCAGTGGGGACCCAGTCCACTTCATCAGACCAGCCCACTGCAGTGGTTGCACCACCCACACCAACTGTCTTGTGTAGCACGGTGGTGCTGGCCCCCGCTGAGTCAGACACCTCCACTGCAGTTGCCGGTGACACTCCTGCACCCACCACCCCTTCACTGCCTCACTCTGCCATCCCCTGATCCTGTCCCTGCGGTGCCTGGCTTGCCCCTTGTATGCCCCTCCAAGGGGATGTCCCCTGTCCCTACCAGTGCAGGCAAGCAATGGATGACCAGTTGAGACTTATCACCCTGTTGGGACTGTGTTTTGGACTGGCCATTGGCCTTAGTTTCTTTTGGACTTCGGACTTTTCTACTCCATTTGCTGAATAAAGCCTCCTTTAGTTTAATTGTGGTTTTTCTTTTGATGTACATAATGTAGATGAGTAGCATCCTGCATTTGCAGTTGTAATAGTGTTCAGATCAAGAAAATGAAGTGTTGCTGTGATGGACTCCATGTCGTCCATGGGATATGTGTCCTGTTGTTGTGTGGATCTATGCCATCCTTTGCTGCAGTCTGAGGGTGTGATGTTCAGCATTTGACACAGGGATGTACGTTTAGCATTCGTAAATGACCATATTTGTCTTACACTGATGCACATCTGGTGGGCTTACCACTGTTCAATGTTTCAATTTCCCTGACTGTGTGCCCATCTCCACTGGACATGCAGTTTTGCACATCAATGTTGAAGGACTCATCTGTGTATACAGTACAACTGGATTGCCACGTGTTTTGGGTGTATGCAGATGACTGACGTGACACTCCCGTACCCAGGCTGATGTGAGCAGAGGCTTCTGTGTGTTGTAGTTGTTTACTCACTGACGGAGTGTCCTGCTAACATGTTTGAGTCGTGCACAGACAAGGTTTGGCATAGCGGACCTTCCACAGGAGTGGAGTGCCCTCATGGCAGTGTGTATTCTGGTGACAATGCGTGTGCCCGTGTTGTGTGTTGTGTGTGCATGTCTGTGCATGTTCCCTTCCCTTTTCATACACAGGCTGTGTCCCTAGGGATGTTCCTGTTTGTGATGCTTGCAGAGTTGGTATGTGTTCATCCAGCATCTTGGACCTGGTTTCTCCGTGATGTGGGTGCATGGCAAACTAATGTTCATGAGGTTCTCATCCCAGATTGTCTTTGTTGTCAGGGCTGGGGATGTGGGCAAACGCTGATGGGACACATTCAGGATTCCACTTGGCACTTGTTGTTTACACAAGTAATGTTATTTTGAGTTTGTGGTAGCTTTCAGTGATTGTGACACGTTGTGTATGTGACTGCTGCCACTCCTCAGGGTCAGAGCTGCAATGTTGGAAGTTGTGTACGTGTGTTCTTTGTGTGTCACCTTGGCTTCTTCGTTGGTGTGTGACTATGGCCAGGATCCCATTGTTTGTTGTGGATTTCACATCATGCGCATGTACGGCGTACTGTGCTGTGTGTCAGACATAGACGAGTCATGTTGAGTGGGCATGTGTGATGGGTTTCTGCACCTTAGTACCCCCCAACACCCCTGGGATTGTCATGGGTGCATGTGCAATGTCACCAGTCCATGTGAGCTTCACTGCTGCACATTGGTGGAGATCAGGGTGTGTGGTGTTGAGTGTGCAAATGTGAGTTGTTGCACGGCTAGACCCCTACCTCCATATTGGCCTTGGCTGGCAGGCCGTGCAGATTGATTGGAGCTTGTGTAGGTGTGATGGTAGTTTGTTGCTCAGGACACATGGCTGTGGTTCACAGTGTGAACGACATCTACCTTTGTCATCACAGTGGAATTGTCATGCAGGCTAGTGTCAGCACAATGTGGGGTCCCTGGGGGTAGTGCTGTGGTGGGTCTGTCTCTTGCTGTGTTAGTTGATGTTCCTACAAGCTTGTGACATGTCTAATTTGGGCTCCCTCTCATCTAACAATGCCAGATTGCCCACATAGGGGAATCCAATCCATGAGTTACTTGTGTATGGCACTGTATACACATCTGTGTAATTGGGATTCAGGCCTCCTCATGTGTTGTGTGGTTGCCTGGGGACACTGGCACACACCCCCATCACCTGTTGTGTTTGATATGCAGTGTGAGTCTGCCTGTTTGTGTTAGTGCATTTGCCTCACTGCATTAGCATTTCTGTGGTGTGCCATTGGCTGTATGTAGTTTGGTGGTTTTCCCCTGCTCTCCCTGGGACTCCTAGGTCATCAGTCAGCACAATGATCATGGTTTGTATGTCCCATTGCTGCCATGGTATGGTATTTGTTCACCTGACATCGACAGTCTCCACAGGATATCAACATTTGTGTGTCCATTGGTGCAGATATGTGGGTCAGCATCATGATGGTCACTTCTGTCATTGTGTTATTGGCTGAATGTTGACAATGTGGTCCACCATGTGTGATGTTTGTATGCACATGGCCAAAACGATGTTTCTGTGACACTGCACTGTTAGCCTCGCCCAATCTATGTTGCAATGGGACACAAGCACTACTATGCCACAGATGTTTTAGTTGTTGTGTAACCAGGATTCATCCCTACAGTTTGTCTTTGGCAGCTTTTACCATGCCTACACTTACCTTATGATCACCGTGGTGATGGTGCTTTAGGCCCCATTGCCACACTGATCAAAAGGTGCTTCAGCCATGGACCCCACACTTACCTTTTGGTGACTGTGGTGATGGGGCTTTAGGCCCCATTGCCACACTGATCAAAAGGTGCATCAGCCATGGACCCCACACTTACCTTTTGGTGACTGTGGTGATGGGGCTTTAGGCCCCATTGCCACACTGATCAAAAGGTGCATTCGCCATGGACCCCACACTTACCTTTTGGTGACTGTGGTGATGGGGATTTAGGCCCCATTGCCACACTGATCAAAAGGTGCTTCAACCATGGACCCCACACTTACCTTTTGGTGACTGTGGTGATGGGGCTTTAGGCCCCATTGCCACACTGATCAAAAGGTGCTTCAGCCATGGACCCCACACTTACCTTTTGGTGACTGTGGTGATGGGGCTTTAGGCCCCATTGCCACACTGATCAAAAGGTGCATCAGCCATGGACCCCACACTTACCTTTTGGCGACTGTGGTGATGGGGCTTTAGGCCCCATTGCCACACTGATCAAAAGGTGCATCAGCCATGGACCCCACACTTACCTTTTGGCGACTGTGGTGATGGGGATTTAGGCCCCATTGCCACACTGATCAAAAGGTGCATCAGCCATGGACCCCACACTTACCTTTTGGCGACTGTGGTGATGGGGATTTAGGCCCCATTGCCACACTGATCAAAAGGTGCTTCAGCCATGGACCCCACACTTACCTTTTGGTGACTGTGGTGATGGGGCTTTAGGCCCCATTGCCACACTGATCAAAAGGTGCATCAGCCATGGACCCCACACTTACCTTTTGGTGACTGTGGTGATGGGGCTTTCGGCCCCATTGCCACACTGATCAAAAGGTGCATCAACCATGGACCCCACACTTACCTTTTGGTGACTGTGGTGATGGGGCTTTAGGCCCCATTGCCACAGTGGCCATGGTCGGCTTGTATTGTGGAGGCCACACACATTTATGTGTGACACATGTGATAATGGGTCACATTGTATGTTCATTGTCATGTTCAGTGTTCTAGGCATTTGACATAGACTACACACGCTTGTCATGTTGTTTGGGTGGATGTAATTTTCTGTAATTCCTTATGTGGGAGTATGCTGGTTGTGTCATGCATTACCCGTCCTATGAGTAGGGGTGGTGGTAGTGGCAGGCATCCAGCCCCCCATGAGTGGGGATGGTAGTAGTGATAGGCATCCAGGCCCCCCTGGGTAGGGGTGGTGGTAGTGGCAGGCATCCAGCCCCCCCTGAGTGGGGCTGGTAGTAGTGATAGGCATCCAGGTCCCCCTGAGTGGGGATGGTAGTAGTGATAGGCATCCAGCCCCCCATGAGTGGGGATGTTAGTAGTGATAGGCATCCAGGCCCCCTGAGTGGGGATGGTAGTAGTGATAGGCATCCAGCACCCCATGAGTGGGGATGGTAGTAGTGATAGGCATCCAGGCCCCCCTGAGTGGGGATGGTAGTAGTGATAGGCATCCAGCCCCCCATGAGTGGGGATGGTAGTAGTGATAGGCATGCAGGCCCCCCTGAGTAGGGGTGGTGGTATTGGCAGGCATCCAGCCCCCCATGAGTGGGGATGGTAGTAGTGATAGGCATGCAGGCCCCCCTGAGTAGGGGTGGTGGTAGTGGCAGGCATCCAGCCCCCCATGAGTGGGGATGGTAGTAGTGATAGGCATGCAGGCCCCCCTGAGTAGCGGTGGTGGTAGTGGCAGGCATCCAGCCCCCCCTGAGTGGGGATGGTAGTAGTGATAGGCATCCAGGCCCCCCTGAGTGGGGATGGTAGTAGTGATAGGCATCCAGCCCCACATGAGTGGAGATGTTAGTAGTGATAGGCATCCAGGCCCCCCTGAGTGGGGATGGTAGTAGTGATAGGCATCCAGCACCCCATGAGTGGGGATGGTAGTAGTGATAGGCATCCAGGCCCCCCTGAGTGGGGATGGTAGTAGTGATAGGCATCCAGCCCCCCATGAGTGGGGATGGTTATAGTGATAGGCATGCAGGCCCCCCTGAGTAGGGGTGGTGGTAGTGGCAGGCATCCAGCCCCCCATGAGTGGGGATGGTAGTAGTGATAGGTATCCAGGCCCCCTGAGTAGGGGTGGTGGTAGTGGTAGGCATCCAGCCCCCCATGAGTGGGGATGGTAGTAGTGATAGGCATCCAGCCCCCTGGGTAGGGGTGGTGGTAGTGGCAGGCATCCAGGCCCCTATGGGTGTGTTTGGCATTGGTAATGCCCATCCCACCCCTATGATTGTGCTGTTCAATCAATCAATCAATCAATCATGTCACTTATAAAGCGCACTACATACCCGCGAGGGTCTCAAGGCGCTGGGGGAAGAGGGGGGTGGTGCTGCTACTGATCGAAGAGCCAGGTCTTGAGGAGTCTTCTGAAGGCCAGTAGGTCTTGGGTCTGTCGGAGGTTGGTGGGGAGGGTGTTCCAGGTCTTGGCGGCGAGGTGGGAGAAGGATCTGCCGCCGGCGGTCGTTTTCCAGATGCGGGGGACTGTGGCGAGGGCGAGGCTGGTCGAGCAGAGCTGGCGGGTGGGGGTGTAGAAGCTGAGTCGTCTGTTGAGGTAGGCTGGTCCGGAGTTGTGTAGTGCTTTGTGTGCGTGGGTGAGGAGCTTGAAGGTTATCCTCTTGTTGACAGGGAGCCAGTGCAGGTCTCTCAGGTGGGGTGTGATGTGGCTGCATCGGGGGATGTCGAGGATAAGACGTGCAGAGGCGTTCTGGATGCGTTGCAGTCGTCTCAGGAGCTTAGCCGTCGTTCCTGCGTAGAGGGCGTTTCCGTAGTCCAGCCTGCTGGTGACGAGGGCCTGGGTGACTGTTTTTCTTGTTTCGGTGGGGATCCACTTGAAGATCCTGTGGAGCATTCGGAGGATGTTGAAGCAGGATGAGGAAACGGCGTTGACCTGCTTAGTCATGGAGAGGGTGGGGTCGAGGATGACCCCTAGGTTGCGTACGTGGTCGGTGGGTGGCGGGGCTGTTCCCAGTGATGTTGGCCACCAGGAGTCGTCCCAGGCTGAAGGGTTGGAACCAAGGATGAGGACCTCCGTCTTGTCCGAGTTCAGCTTCAGGCGGCAGGTCCTCATCCATTCGGCGACGGCCTTCATTCCTTCGTGGAGGTGGGCTTTGGCGGTGTGAGGGTCTTTGGTGAGGGAGAGGATCAGCTGGGTGTCGTCGGCGTAGGAGATGATGTTGAGGTTGTGCTGTCGGGCGACGTGGGCGAGGGGTGCCATGTAGATGTTGAACAGCGTTGGGCTGAGGGAGGAGCCTTGGGGTACGCCGCAGATGATCTTGGTGGCCTTGGATCGGAAGGGGGCGAGGCGGACGCTTTGTGTTCTGCCGGAAAGGAAGGATGTGGTCCAGTCCAGGGCCTTCTCTTGGATCCCGGTGTCGTGAAGGCGTGTTCGTAGTGTGTGGTGGCAGACCGTGTCGAAGGCGGCTGATAGGTCCAGGAGGATGAGGGCTGCTGTTTCTCCGTTGTCTAGCAGGGTCCTGATGTCATCGGTGGCGGCGATGAGGGCGGTTTCGGTGCTGTGGTTGCTGCGGAAGCCGGACTGGGAAGGGTCCAGGATGTTGTTCTCCTCGAGGTAGCGGGTCAGTTGTTTGTTGACGATTTTCTCGGTGACCTTCGCGGGGAACGGGAGCAGAGAGATGGGTCGGAAGTTCTTGAGGTCCTTGGGGTCTGCCTTGGGTTTCTTGAGTAAGGCGATGATCTCGGCGTGCTTCCAGCTTTCCGGGAAGGTTGCTGTCTCGAAGGAGATGGGGCGCGATGGCTGTACTGGCTTTGTTGAAGATGTGGTGAGGGCACGGGTCTAGCGGTGAACCGGAGTGGATGGTGTTCATGATCTCGCTGGTGTCCTCGTCGTTGATGTTGGTCCAGGAGAGCAGGCGGTTGGTGGTTGTGAGGGCAGTGGTCTCGGTGGTTGCCGGGGCGGTCGTGGTGTTGAAGCTGTCGTGGATGTCGGCGATTTTGCGGTGGAAGGAGGTGGCCAGTGAGTCGCACAGGTCTTGCGACGGCTGGATGTCGTTGGTGTTGGAGCTGGGGTTGGAGAGTTCCTTCACGATGTTGAAGAGCTCTTTGCTGTTGTGTGCGTTGTTGTCTAGGCGGTCTTTGAGTGAGGCCCTTTTGGCGGATCTGATGAGGTGATGGTGATTGCGGGTGGCGCTCTTGTGGGCGGCGTAGCTGTCCGCTGTCCGTTCGTGGAGCCAGATCTTCTCCAGTTTTCGGCATGTTCGTTTGGAGGCCTGGAGGTCTTCGGTGAACCAGGTGGCTTTCTTGCTGGTGTGGCTGTTGGGCGGATTCTTGAGCGGGGCGAGGGTGTTGGCGCAGTCGTCGATCCACTGTCTGAGGTTGCGGGCGGCGGTGTCGGGGTCGGAGGGTTCGGCGGGTGGGCTCAGGGCGAGGGTTGTGGTTAGCTGGTCTTCCGTGACTCTGCTCCAGCAGCGGCGAGGCATTTGTTCGGTGCGGTGGTGCGTGTTGGGCTTCCTGTAGGTGAAGTGGATGCAGTGGTGGTCAGTCCAGTGGGGTTCGGAGGTGTGGTTGAAGGAGACGTGTGGGCTTGCGGAAAAGATGGAGTCTAGCGTGTGGCCGGTGGCGTGGGTGGGTGTAGTCACGAGCTGTCTGAGTCCGAGGGTGGCGAGGTTGTCGATCAGGGTGGTGGAGTTGGTGTCCTTGTTGTTCTCGAGGTGGAAGTTCAGGTCCCCGAGGAGGATGTAGTCCGTGGAGGCGATGGCGTGTGTGCTGACGAAGTCAGCGATGGAATCGCTGAACTGTGGTCGGGGTCCGGGGGTCTGTAGATGAGGGTTCCTCTGAGGGTGGTGTTGGGATCGGTGTGGATCTGGAAGTGCATGTGTTCGGCGGTGCTGAGGGTGTCGTCGGTGTTGGTTGAGACTCTGAGGGTGTTCCTGTGGACGATGGCGATGCCTCCTCCGACTCCGTTGGTGCGGTCCCTGCGGGTGATCTTGTATCCGTCCGGGATGGCAATGGCGATGTCGGGGGCTGAAGCGGGATTCAGCCAGGTCTCCGTCAGGAATGCGACGTCTGGGGAGGTTGAGTCGAGAAGGTCCCAGAGTTCGATGGCGTGTTTGCGGGCGGAGCGGGTGTTGAGGAGGATGCATCTGAGGTAGTTGGGTTCTTTCCTGGGCGGTGGTTTGGCGGGGCGGGTGCTGGCGAAGCTGCAGTTCCGGCAGGTGAAGGGCCCTTGGGTGCGCTTCGGGGTTTCCTGGTAGCAGGCGTGATCTTTTCCGGGGTTGAGTGCGTGGAGGGTGCTGGCGTCGTATCGGCGTCTGTTGATGTGGCGGGCGCGGGGGATGCCCGGACCAGGGGGTCTGGCGCTGGGCGCGGCCACGTCGCGGACGGGCGCAGACGGGCTTGCCTTAGGCGCGCCTTTGGCGCGGCCGCGCAGCGGCCGCCATAAATGGGGAGGTGGGAGGGAGGAGCAGGGAATGGGGCAGCGAATGGGCAGTGAGGGGGCGGGGCCGCAGGGACGCAGCGGCGGGAAACAGGCACAGAAAGGAAAAAACGAGCACAATCAGGGGCAGCAAGGGGGCACAGAAAGGAAAAAACGATCACAATCAGGGGCAGCAAGGGGGCACAGAGAGGAAAAAACGATCACAATCAGGGGCAGCAAGGGGGCACAGAAAGGAAAAAACGATCACAATCAGGGGCAGCAAGGGGGCACAGAAAGGAAAAACGATCACAATCAGGGGCAGCAAGGGGGCACAGAAAGGAAAAAACGAGCACAATCAGGGGCAGCAGCAGGGCACACAGACGGAGCTGTGTGGTGGGGAGCGACCTACCAGTCAAGGTCAGGGGTCGCTCTCTTCACCACGCAGCGGCCGCCATAAATGGGGAGGTGGGAGGGAGGAGCAGGGAATGGGGCAGCGAATGGGCAGTGAGGGGGCGGGGCCGCAGGCGCAGCGGCGGGAAACAGGCACAGAAAGGAAAAACGATCACAATCAGGGGCAGCAAGGGGGCACAGAAAGGAAAACGAGCACAATCAGGGGCAGCAAGGGGGCACAGAAAGGAAAAACGATCACAATCAGGGGCAGCAAGGGGGCACAGAAAGGAAAAAACGATCACAATCAGGGGCAGCAAGGGGGCACAGAAAGGAAAAAAACGAGCACAATCAGGGGCAGCAGCAGGGCACACAGACGGAGCTGTGTGGTGGGGAGCGACCTACCAGTCAAGGTCAGGGGTCGCTCTCTTCACCACGCAGCGGCCGCCATAAATGGGGAGGTGGGAGGGAGGAGCAGGGAATGGGGCAGCGAATGGGCAGTGAGGGGGCGGGCCCGCAGGGGCGCAGCGGCGGGAAACAGGCACAGAAAGGAAAAAACGATCACAATCAGGGGCAGCAAGGGGGCACAGAAAGGAAAAACGATCACAATCAGGGGCAGCAAGGGGGCACAGAAAGGAAAAAACGAGCACAATCAGGGGCAGCAAGGGGGCACAGAAAGGAAAAAACGAGCACAATCAGGGGCAGCAAGGGGGCACAGAAAGGAAAAAAACGATCACAATCAGGGGCAGCAAGGGGGCACAGGAAGGAAAAACGATCACAATCAGGGGCAGCAAGGGGGCACAGGAAGGAAAAACGATCACAATCAGGGGCAGCAAGGGGGCACAGAAAGGAAAAAACGATCACAATCAGGGGCAGCAAGGGGGCACAGAAAGGAAAAACGATCACAATCAGGGGCAGCAAGGGGGCACAGAAAGGAAAAACGATCACAATCAGGGGCAGCAAGGGGGCACAGAAAGGAAAAAAAACGAGCACAATCAGGAGCAGCAGCAGGGCACACAGACGGAGCTGTGTGGTGGGGGAGCGACCTACCAGTCAAGGTCAGGGGTCGCTGTTGCTAGTGTACGTCATTTGTGCATCCCTATGTGTGTGTGACATATTTTGGGTACGTGTAGTTAGTTTGTATTGTTGGAGTTTGACTTACCGTCTGCGCCGTACGCGTCCGAACCGGTCCCGGTAATAGATGTAGAGTATAGGTAGGACCTGCGCGATGGGATTCATGGTTGGGTCGTCTCGTTCGGGTTTCGCGTGTCTTCGACTCGTACTCGTCACTGGCTTGTTCGTCTCGTAGCCGTGGATCTTCTTGTGGCGCGAATCGGAGCTTATGTGCGGCTCTCCCGGATGCTCAAACGTGCCGGACATAGCGACGAGTTCGGCGCGTACGGAAGACGCATCGTACTAGTCCGGCCGGAAGGTGCTGTGTATTTGCTTCTGTGCGACTCGATTCGGCGTTTACGGATCCGGCTCGGGCGGAGAACAGGAGCTGGATTGGGTAAGTACGGCTCGCTCGGAATCCGGGCTGTTATGCGCATCGTACTTGTTCGTTCGGACGAGTGTTCGAGTCGGTCGGAAAACACGCGTTCGGCTGGTATTTTTTCCGGACAAATACTGTTAGGTGTGCTTCCGGCCGACATCGGAATCGACCCCTTAGTGTCTGATTTAGACTTCGGTGGAGAGGGTACTCTGTCGCAATGTCAACTGGGTACTCTCGCTGCCAAAGTGAAGTTCCACCGGTCTCATTTAGAGTCAGATGGAACTTCAGTATATAGACAACAGATGCTACTCTGTCCCCGCTGCACAGATACACCTGTGACAGCCTGAGTAAGGGTAATTCCAGTTTACAGCTTTTGTCAAGTTTTTTATGTTAGTATTTTCAGTTTCATTCAAGAAAAAAGTCTTCAACAAATGCTATCAATATGTAGGTCTCAGCAAGTCAATGTTGAAATAAGGGTCCTGTAACATTAGAATGCAGATAAACTTTACTTTTTACTGAGATGTTTCACCTGGATATGAAGGAAAGTTACCACAGGACACTGGTCTTTCGTTGCTACAAAATAAGGGTAAGACGGTTGCTAGAACATTAAAGTGAGGTTTTTTTAAAAGTGTGCATTAAAAATTCAGCCTTTTGAGCTCCATTAACATGACAAACAGCCAATAGGGGGAACCAGAGATATACATTTTTAAAGTTTTAAACACAAATAGCACCAAAAAGCATTAAATGCCAACCACGGTCATCTGGTTGCTGTTGATGGGTACCTAGGCACAGTTTAAGGCCAACTGCAATGGAGCTTGGGACAAATAAAGAGACCAGGTTTAACCCAATCAGATGTTTTACATTCATACTAAGGCCCTAATTAAGAGTAAAGGTGCTATTTATTGCACCTGATAAATAACAATACAATACAATATTTATCAGGTGTGATAGATAGCACCTATTGTGAGTTTGTAGGGAATGTCAGAGGGATTTGGGGGTTCAAATCATCAAAATCTGTATGATACATTAAATACCATATGCTTTCCTCCTATTAAAGTTTTCCAGGTTTGACCTGCCGAATTTTACCGAAAGTTGAGGTAATTATTGGATACATTAAATACAACAAACTTAGTGTGTAGGCAGGGATTTACGCATAGGTTGGAATACACTAACCCACTCGGAATCAGGTCCTTAATTTCTGACAGAAAGTCAAAAATCCCCATCAGGGCAAGGCAGCAAGCTATGGCTGAGAAGGGTTCCTCAAGGCTGGATAGCTGACGGACGAGATCCCGATGAAGCTTTTGGCTTTTGGAGGAAAAGCTCTGAGTGGGAGAAATTCAACTCTGTGACATGTCAAAATCAAGGAAGGTACCTCACTGGCAGGATGCTTTTGGTGCCTTCACCTGGTTTGAATTTTTTTGTTCCGACTGCCAAACTCGGGGTGGAGATGAGGAGGCAGTCGGGGACCACTGCACCAATGGTCCGACCACCGTATTACAACTATGGCGGTCGGACTGCAATAGGACTGCCGCAACCGCCAGGGATCCGCGATCCCTGGTGGTAGCACGGCAGTCTGAGGCCCCAATATGCTTAGCAGTGCAGCTGCGGCACCGTCAAGCATATTACAAGTTCCCTCACTGCCAGCTTCTTCATGTCGGTGCTCACGCCATGAAAATGCTAGCGGTGGAGAAAGTAAGGTGTCCCTACAGGGCTCTCTGTTCCCTCAAGGCCTGAGGATGCATGCAGGAGGGCACATGGCATGCCCCCTGTCTGCATGCTCACCCTTTCCTGCACGACATTGACTTCACAGTCCATGCGGTGCGGGAACGGACTTTGGAGTTCCCATTGCGGTGCCTTTTTAATAAGCACCACTGTCGGTACGCCAAAGGACTGCCCGCCAGACCACGAAAAACCTCGTAATCTGGTGGGCGGTGAGATTTAGAGGTGTGGGAGCAGGGCGATGACATGCCATCCCGCTCCCACACCGCCAAACTCATAATCAGGCCCACAGTCACTTTTATAGAATCCTCCAGAGGGGCAAGGCTGCATGCTGTGGCCAAACAGGGCTCCATGAGGCCATATACCCTCTCTGTGATGTCCTGCTGAAACAGATTTGCTCCTCGTAAAATCACTGAGTGGGAACTACCAGAATATTTGCCCCAGTGTCAACACACCTGAATCGGATTAACTTGGCAGGTTTGTCCCCGTCCTCTGGAGCCAAAAAGTTTCTAAGTCCAAGATTTCTCAGGATGTTAGGAGAAGCACATTTTGACACAGCCTATGGCCCCAGGACCTCAGGAATAGCACTTGGCAGTCAAGATTCATTCTAGCAGAAACTACCAGGAGGCGTCCAGGGCAGGTCCACTTGGAACTGGTCAACTGGACTCTTCATGGAAAGAGGCTTCTTATAGATTTTTGTGTCACTATAGCTTAACAGTAGGTCAGCCAACTCAACCTCGGAGTCCACTCTTTTGCTGGGTACAACAGGGATCAGGACAAGCAGCCAGCCTTTCAGGTCTCCTCACAGGTCTCATCAGCAGATGCAGTCCTTTGTTTGTCTTCCATAAGAACTGTGGTGTTAAGAAGAGGGGCCCAGGGGTGTCACATTTATGTCTAGCACTAGGCTGTGGGTAGAGGTGATTCCTGGCCCCTCCCTAGCCAATAGGGAGAGAATTCCAGGGGTTAATCCTACCCACTTTTGAAGCAATTCTTGTGTGCCATATGGCAAAACATCCCATAGAGCACCTCTCTCCTCAAATCCAAGATGGTGAAACCCTTCTCTCTGTGTGCAGGGCTGGTGTGCCCACCTCAGAGGTGTGGCCAGGGAAATGAGCAACCCCTGCTCTGTGGTCCCTTCGAACCAGTTCTGGTGGCATCTCCTGGTGGAAACTGCTCCCCCACTAGGATTTGTGCGTACCTGCCTGGGGGAACAAAGAAAGTCCCTGTTCAGGTGTTAGCTTACATATACCTGGGGCGGGGTAGGCGTTTTTGAAGGTAATCAGTTTCTGGGACACAGCCCAGATGGTCACCCTGCCAGAGGAACAGAAACACCTAACTACACCCAAGGCCTTTTTCCTGCTCTGGGAACAGTTTACACACCTCATCAAGGGAGCTATTCAGCTGCCAGGTGACAACTGGAGCTCATGCAAATGTGCCTCCAGAGGCTTTAGGCAGAAAAAAGGTTACTTTCTAAGAGTTCCTTTTCCTTAATAGTTATTACGAATCCAATTTTACCATTCAATTGGATTTGAAATAACTTTTAAAAGGAGACTTTGAATTATATTTCAAGCTGTTTCCTAACCGAAATTGGCATTATTAAATGTAAGAATGTAATCATGTGCTTTCCTATGGAACAACTCGCCTTGATACAGTGAAATTAGCTTTCGGGGGAGTTTTCCACTATAAGGACATGTTGTAACATTACATGTCTCCATCTCCTGCTGCCCTAGGACTTATAAGGTCTGCATAGGGGTGCCTTATTCATATTTAAAAGACAGTTTTGACCGGTCAAAAGAGTTTATTTGGACAGGTCGAATTGTAGTTTTAAAACTTCCTTAGCCAGGCTACAATGGTAGACCTGCAGTCATGTTTGCTCTGTCATTGTAGTGGGTGGTACGATGGGTGCTGCAGTCCACTAGTCACACTTATTTTCCAGGCCTGGGGACACTTTGCACCATATATTAGGGAGTTACAGGTAAGTTAAATATGCCAATTGGGCAGTTTATGTAGGTTTTTAGGGGCCAAAGAACATGCAAAAAAACAGCAGCACCAGTCCAAACAAATGGGGGTGATCCTACAGAGAGGCATTTCCCTACAGCCCCATTCCTCATAACACCCCAATCTACAGAACTCCCCGACTATGTGAAATATCTGACTGCAATCCACTGGATGAAGTGGCTTTCCACACACATTGTTTTGTTTACCTTGGTGTCCTGGTACTGGAGTGCTAATATATAGAAGCCCAAGTTTCTTTCAGTAAGTGAAACTGAGATGACTTTATGAGTTCTGGTGAATGCTCATACCATGGGCTGGGAATGCATTAAGAAGAGATCTCTCCATGCTGCGTGTTCCTGTTAGGTATGTGGCTTATTGAAGAAGTGCTACTGTTATATCGTTGAATGACTGTAATTAATTATTACAAGCAACTAATGGCCTAAGGGCCAGATGTACGACCCTTTCATTTAGCGCCTCGCAATTTGCGACTCATTGCGAGACGCAAATTGCGAGGAGCTAAACGAAATGTACAACAGTGTCATTACACTGTTTTGCGATTCCCAATGGGGTCGCAAATTGCGAGGCTCATTAATATTAATGAGCCTCTCGCAATTTGCGAGCCCATTGGGAATGCCAGCCCTCCCAGGAATAGTGGCCTGCTGGGCTCAGCAGATCACCATGTCTGGGACTGCTTTTTAATAAGCAGCTTTTCTTTTTAAAATGCAGCCTGTTTTCCTTAAAGGAAAACGGGATGCATTTTTTTGTTAAAAATGAAACGTTTTCGTTTCATTTTTTAAGGGCAGGCAGTGGTCCCTGGGACCACTGCCTGCCCTTAAAAAATATTTTTAGAGACAGTCACAAAGTGGAAGGAGTCCCCCGGTGACCCCTTCCAAATTGCGACTGCATTACCACCCTGTTGTTGGTAATTTGCGAGTGTTTTGCAACCGCAATTGTGGTCACAACACATTCACACATAGCATTGCGGATGCAATTAGGAAGGGAACGCCCCTTCCTAATTGGGACTCGTAATTCCTAAATAGCGAGTCGCAAATACATTGCAACTCGCTATTTAGGAATTGTACATGGCCAACAGTGATTTTGCATGCGCAAACGGGTTCGCAAACCCGTTTGTGCATGCAAAATCACGTCGTACATCTGGCCCTTACTTTCTTATTTCAAGTGAGGACTGATGTCAGAACACACTTCAAATTACAAAATAAAAATGAAGAAAAAGAGTTTATATATAGATATTACGTTTCAGCTATCTACTATAATTATATCTATTTTACAGTGAATATGATTGTCATGAGTATATAACACTGTTTGTCACGATAAAAAGTCCACTTCTGGATAATTTGTTGTGCTTTGTGTCTGCTAAAAATTGTTAATGGGTAGTAAATACTTTCATACACGACATTTTACATTATTTCTTTATTTTCTTTCTGGGAGTCAGTTCACCTTGGTACTAATTTTTAAGAAAAGGAGAGCATGAACCCCTCTGCTTGTTATGTGTATTATATAACATCTCCAAATGCACAGGTTTTACTTTCCCACTTAATAATTGCACTGACTTCTGGAACAGAGAAATGTTTCTATGAAAGTTATTTGAATTTGAATGGACCTTTGACTATAATGTAAGCTTCAATTGAAACAACTCCATAAAGGTTTTTAATGAAACAGATGAGTTCACATCACCAATGATTGATGTTTCTAAAAACGCACCTTATTGAATTATTTGGGCACTCTTGGTCTAAAGTGTATTCTCATGCGATTTACTGTTGGGGGCTATAAATTCTCTAAAACAAAGCCCTGGACATATGTAATACCACAACAAGCTATGTGACACGTATTTGCTTTGTTACTGTATTTTAGCCATGTCATGCAGCAGCGCGGCTGGTGTGCATCATGGCGGAAAGTTAGAAAAAAAACTCGTCTCTATGTAGTGCCATAGTGCTTTTTATTTCTAGCGTGACGGGAGGGAGAAAGCAACAAGGCCGGACGGGGGTAGGGGGGATGGAGCAGGCAAGAACTGTGCAGGAGGGGCTGTAGGGATGGGATAAGCAACAACAACGATGGAGGGCTAGGGAGGGGCTGGGCAAGGAACAACAACACAGAAGGGACAGAGCAAACAACAATAATGTGGGAGGAGGGGAGGGGAGGGCTGGGGCATGCAACAACAACGCCAGAGGGACAGCAACAACATGGGAGTGGGGAGGTTGGTACAGAGCAAGCAACAACAAAGCAAAGTGGAGTGGGAGGGACAGGACAAGCAGTAACATGGGAGGAGGCAGGAGGGACGAAGCAAGCAAGGAACAACCTGGGAGGGGGACATAGGGATGGGGCAAGCAAGCAACAACAAGGGGGCGGAAGGGACAGGGCAAGCACGCAATGTGGGTGAAACAGAATAAGTAACAACAAAATGGGAGGAGGGCGGGTGAGACTAAGCAAGCCTGTAACAATGGGGGAAGTGGTAGTGTAACGTGCCAAACAACTACAGTGCAAGAGGGGGAGAGAGGAATGGGGCAATGCTGGAGGGATGGAGCAAGCAACAGCATTGCTGGAGGAAGTGGGAGGGATGTGACAAGCAACAACAATGTGGGAGGCAGGAGGAACGGGGCAACAACAACAATGCCGGATGGTTGGGACAAGCAGCACAAAAGCGGGAGGAGGCAGGCGGGAAGGACAAGAAGCAACAACGTGGGATAAGCAAGTAATAACACAGGAGGGGTTGGAGGGATAGGACAAGCAAACAACAACACAGGAGGGGTGGGAGAGATGGACAAGCAAGCAAGAATGTGGGAGGGGGCGAGAGGGACGGGACTTGCAAGCAACACAAAGCAGGAGAGGGGAGACAACCTACAAACACATACACTCTTATGAAGTGCTGCATCTAAAAGAAAAAAGTAGCTCCGGAAGCACAAGCCGTGGAAGGACAGTGGACAAGGAAGCAGTACTTGAGCAATGCTCCCAGGGAGGAACAAACACACAAAGGTGAAGTGTAGCTGGCACACGTTGACCAAAGGGAATTAAGGAATTGAAATTGATTATGAAGCTAACCAATGGGTAGCAATGGCGGGCTCTAAGCCCCCTTTGCGATAACAGGTGAGACCTAAAATTTCCCAGAGACCATACCCATGGAATGCACCTGCCCTGCAAACCTACTACAGAAATTGAAACCAAATCAGTTAATACTGGCAGTGACAAAGACTTTCTGTTATAAGTGTGGGTTTTAGAAAGGGGATGATGTGTGATCATACATCAACATAAGTAGCATTGATGGCGAGTAGATATCTTGTTGTCCCCCATTTTCCAGCTTTTTCACTTTCTTACTGTACTGCAGGTTTCTTACAACATGTTTATCAGACGAGCAGTACAAGCCTGTGAAATTAAGTTCAGGGAGGGGGGCAATTAAATCACTTATAGTCATAGTTCAGTTCACCAGTGCTGTTCAGGCAGAATCCTTTGTTGTTGTTTGAGAAGCTCTGGGCTCTTTCATTGTTTTTTCTTTGTTTCATTGCTGTATATGGCAATAACATTCTACATTTTATCTGCTGCTGAATACTTTGTGACACAGAAGCCATGCAAAATGTGTAAAACAACAGCTAAAATAACAAGCTAAGCATTTAGCCATAGAGGGTAAATACTGGTTCTCCCCTAGTGACTTTTCTAGAAAATTAATGATGATTGTACATTTTAAAAATATTATATGAGGCCAGTAATTTACATGAAATCGGAATGTGAGGTAAAGACAATGTAATAATATATTCCACCTTTAAAAGGTTTATGGATATAGGTATCAAATAGGGGATTTAAAGTACATTATACCTATAACATTTATTTAAATCCTGAATTTTTTTTTAACGTGTCTACAGGTGAGAAGGAGGGAAACAGTGAGGGTCTGGGTTCACTCAAATTATTTTTTTCAAATAAAAGTAAAAAAACACTGCATTTTAATGCATGTGTTATTATAAGCAACTTTACAGCATGAGTTTTAAACCCAACTCAAAAGGGGGCTAGATCGTAAAAGGTAAGAATGTTTTCCATTGGTACACATCAGTGTTACCTTGCAAATAGGCACCTATAGTCCATAGTAATACCTAACGGTGAGCACCAGTGTGTTCTAACATATTCCTCTGACGGAACCTGCCAGGAATTGGTGGTAGTGGAGTGAGCATTATGGGGACAGAGTTCATAATGGGTGGTCTATTGGAAACAACATTCTCAGCTGAAAGTGAAGGAGTGTGTCTCCTATTTTGCCTTCTACCTGAAAGAAGTGAAAAACTGAACTGGCTATTGAGTATAAATATAAAGGATGCTTGGGAGCCACTGTAGGTTTTACGTGATAGAATCATTTGAGGCTTCATGGCGTCAAAGGTTTTTTGGGGGGAGAAATACTGTAGGAGTGTCACCAGTTCTGCAATGCGTCCTTGTTGCTGAAATTTATAATGAAGACTGCACTAGGTACAGCCTAATTGTGATTAGGAAAAATATAATTTTTGAAAGCACTGTAAGCACTTAAACGCTGAGGGGCCTATTCACAACGGTAAATGTACATGTGGGTAAATCTACACAGATGCACTTACTCTTCTACTTTCTATTAAACTTTGCTGCTTTTGGCTATTCATCATTTCCAAGTGTAAAGTTAATTCAAAGTGTACACTTACATGTCACCGTCCTCTTTATTCAAGGGCTGAGACCTAACTTATGAGTGTTTAGCTACCATTAGTAACTTTTTAAATATAGACAGACGTAGGCAGAAGCCTCCACCACTGGAGTAGAGATCACCCTATGGTAAAGTATAAGGAAATTTTAAAACATTTTTAAAATTTAACAAAAAATACTAAAAACATTTCTATGTTATATATAATGGAAATTCATTTTAGATAATTATTTCAAATGTAGAATAAATAAAAAGAAAATCTGCACTACTAATACAATTTTGAATTAAATATTTAATCAAGCTTAATATATTAAATTATATTTTTTACAGATTTATTTTAAAAAATAATCTATCTACTTATAAAGTAAAATGTTTATATTTATTTATTATGTATTAAGCATATATATAATGTCAATGACTTAAATGATTTTTATTTGTTTCAGTTGTATGTATTTAAAATTTTAAAAGTGCATAACATTTTAAAATAAAATAATTATTATTTGGTATTTGCATAAAATATTTTCACATTCAAATTATATGAATATACATTTTTAAAAAGTAGAAATAAATTAATGTATTTTAACATTAAGTCCCATGTGCCTTATTCTAAATCTCTGCCTCCTTTGTTTTCCCTGGGAGGGTGTTACAGTACCAATGGTTGTCTAAGTGTGGTGCTGGACTTACTCTGGGTCTAAGCTACTGTACCATTACAACAGTTTTGGTTTGTTTTGTCTGTAGTAACTTTAGAAGTGAAGTTGTGAATTTGATTGAGCTTACTCATTTGTAGGTGAGGGCATGTCTTTCCCTAAACCCCTCCCTAAACCCCTCAGTACTCCTGCCTGAACCCCTCTAGTTTTGTGGCAAGTATTCCCCATTTTCCAATTACTCCTCTCGTCCTTCCATGATTACTCCTAAAATGTAGGAATACATGTATGGGGATCTCCACAGATGGGGTGTCAATCTCTGTACAGAAAAGATAGGAGAGGCAGAGGCATCGACTTACGCAGAAAAGTTAGTGAATACCATTCTCCAGTATTTGAGCAAAACTATTATATTGCTACTAAACTTACTTCTAAATGCAGTTTGTGAATAGGCATCTGAGTATTTGTGTCAATTTCAGGAGTCTATTTTATAATATGTCTAGTACATTATTAGGTCTGACCTTTTAGACAATTTAAGCGGTCTCGCCATACTATTGTTTAATGCCTTTTTTGTATTAATATTTTAGTGTATATAGTAAGGAGAGCTTTTAATCTATAATTTCCTAAAAAGGTAGCTATGATTATGTGAAAGGATTTTCAATCTGAAATGAATTTGCAAATAAAACAGGCATAGGTAATTACAATAGTTCTGGTTTAAAAATTAAATTGACGTTGCTGTTATTGATGGATTTAGCCGCTCAGTAGTCCAACATACATGCTACCTGTCAGCCATTTTCCCATCCACTAACTCATTCTTGTATTTACACACTTACAAAAGCACAGTGAAACACAAACACAACAGCATATGGAAAATAAATATGTGAGTTGTAGTAAAACACAAACACAACAGCATATGGAATATAAATGTGTGAGTTGTAGTTACTTTAGGGCAAGAACTATAGTGACTTGAGATTTAAAAAAAACATGCATTTCAGTGTTTTTGTTCATTTAAAATAGTATGTTTTAACTGATGTTTTCACCAAACTATATAGCTCATTTACCTTTTGTGTTTTTTTCATTGAATTTCTATGTTTTTTTATGTAATGTAGAGTAAGATGTCCATCCTCATGTGCAGCGAGGGTTGGGCCCAGGGTCTTGTCTACAGCCAGGTCCTGTGCACAACCCCCTGCTTGGGAATTGATTGCCCCGTCATTCCCAACCCTGGCTGGCATGCAAGGCTGACTATGTGATGTATCAATATATGGTCTGACGTTTCAGGGAAGGCAGAGCTACTGACTTTGTCAAAGGATCAGAACCCTAAAATATAAAAAGTGAGCCTAATGATTTTATCTAGGGGTCTGCACATCAACAGAGGAGCTATTGTGTTTGTCAAAAAGTTAACACTAATTGATTAATAAATTCATGTATTACAACATTTCTATAAAATTGATTATCATAAAATGTGTTTAATAAATCTATATAAAAAAACTATTTGTGTTCGAGTCTTTCTTTTAGCATTTTTCAGGCCACTAAGTGCAGCCATAAAAACAATCATCAGGTGTCTCCACACTCCAGATGAAAAGCTTAGCACTCCAGCCTGGAGTGCTTTAAATAAATATGGTAAGCGTTCCTGGGGTATTGATTTAATGACCTATGATACTTACAGTTGTTTTCAAGTTGTTGGGTGGTTGCTGCACTCCCTGCAGCCCTCACAACATTAAAAAAATTCTTAGTGGTCCCCATGCTCCTACTGGGGGCACCACTAGCCTCCAAAAAATATATGAAAAAAGTATTTGATGGGCATTATGGGGCACTCAATGCCAGAGCAGTTAATAATAAGTGAGTGTCTCCTGTTGCTCATTTATTATTCTTTACTCTTCTTTATTTTTGGGTTCCCACCCAGGACACCCACATCTTTATTTATTGTTGGGGCTGCAGGGGGGAGACCCAAGGCCGCCATGGGCTGCCGGCTCACTGCAAGCAGCCCCAATGTCTGCGCAGAGGCCCCACCTGGGCCATCCTGTAGAATTTGTTTGCGAGGGTCGTGGGAGGTGCCCCAGCCCCCAGTGGCCCTGCCAGCTCCCTGCAAGCAACCCCATGAGCTGCGCAGGAGACAGCAACATGTTTTTTACGTTTTTTAAATAACTGAGGTGCCCAGCCATTCTCCCCTACATATGAAATATGGACCCAATCCCCTATTGCAGTCTTCTTTTTAAGAAGAGGGAACATGCTTCCACCTCTCCCCAAGCCTCTATTGGGCACGGGGACCCGAACCGCCTGGGACATTTTGTTTTTATGTGGAGGGGGAGGTAGGCTCCCCTCCCCAAGCCTCTATGGGCCCCAGGGATTCCATCCTGTGGGGCCTAATGTGGGTGCCCCAGGGCCCACCTTGGGCACCCACAACAAATAATGTTGGGGGCTGCATAGGGAGCCCTATGGTCTCCATCAGCCCCGCCTGCTCCCTGCATGCACCCATCCTGGGTGCAGCGAGAGCCAGCATAGCTCCCACATAGCGAGGGCACATATGTTTCCCTGGTTGCAAGAGTGCGGGCAGGGAAACTTATGACTACTACCTCCCAGCGGGAGCATTTTTGCAGCTCCCGCTGGGTGGGAGCAGACACGTTTTCCCTGTCTCTCGCAAGCAGTTAAACAGTGTCTTATGGGTGGGCACCCTGGGACACAGTGAGTGAGCGTACCTTTGTTTGCTCAGGCAGGGGGGCCATGCACCCCTTCCCATTTTTTTAAAAATATTGACCCCGGTGGATGGGGTACCTGGGCCCTTACCAGCATTGGGGAAGGGGCAGCATGCCCCCTCGCCTTTACTTTTAACCATTCTCCCTGGGGATGGGGTTCCCTGGGGCATCATGGGCCTCAGGAAGTTGGGCCACGTGTCCCCCTCTCCTTTCAAAAAGATTACGGGCCCAGGGGATGGGGCATCCAGGGCTGAAATCGGATCAAGGAGGGGGGTCATGTGCATACCTCCTCCCCAAATACTAATATATATTGACCCCGGGCTAACTATAGCAGGTGAATTTCTGTGATATTCAGAGTTTAAAAGGTTATGTTGTTACTGAACATTTCACCTAACTATAACGTTACTTTAACCTTTGTTTTTTCAACGTTTTAGTTTTTTTCTTACGTAAAGTAATGTTTTATTACCTTACGTAAATCCAACCCCCAGCTGCACACTGAGCCTAGCCTGTGGCCATGCCCCACGGACAACTCCCCACATATAGCCAACCTCCACACTGCGCACGGTCTTTGGCCATGCGCGGTGAGGGTTATGTTATGTTATGTTAAAAGTATTTGTAGTGTGCATGTTCACCATAAGGTTTCATGGCGCTTTATAAAGAGGGGTGGCCAGCTGCTCATTAGATCATTCATTTTTATGCCTGAGAAAACAACCAAGTTCTTAATTGTCTCCTAAAATGAGAGTAGCATGTAGAAGATCTGATGCGAAGAGGAAGTAAATTCCAAAAGTGGGGGGCCAATACCGCTAAACGGGATCCGCCAAGTCTTTTCTGTTTAAAGGTGGGGATGGCCAACAGGATCTGGTGGGATGACCTAAGGGCCCGGACAGGGGCATACCTCTGAAATAAATTCCGGCCATGTGCCGTGAAAGGATTTAAATATAAGGCATCTGACCTTAAATGCACAGCGTTGAGTTACCGGGAGCCAATGTTATTTCCTCATGAGGGGAGTGACGTGGTGCCATCTCGGCTGGTGATAGATCAATCTCGCTGCCTGATTTTGCACCAGTTGCAGTCTTTTCATTAAATACCCTGGGAGGCCAACGTAGGTAGAGTTAGCATAGTCAAGATGTGAAATTACCAAGGATAGAATAACTTGAATAACTGCTTCCAATGTGAGGAATCTACTGATTTTCCTGATCTTCCGAAGTTGGAAAAGGCAGGTAGAGACTACTGTTCCAATCTGGGTCTTCAACGTGAGATCCCTATCAATTGTGACGCTGAGGAGGAAGGAAGTGGTGGCTCTCCCAGCTCTGATGGCCAAAAATTCGAGGTCCAGGGATTCCGAGAACCACCGGTTAGGATCAGTTCTGTTTTGTCAGGATTTAATTTTAAGTGGTTATTATTCATCCAATTGCGGATGTGTAACAAGGTGGTCTGAAAATTCAAGATAGAGTCAGGGCTGTTGTCGATGGTGAAAATCAGTTGCAGATCATCTGCATAGTTGAAAGTACACACCTTACTTTCACCCAGGGACTAAATAAGAGGAAGGAGATACAAATTAAACTGGTGCGGGGACAGAGAGGAACCTTGCGGGACCCAACAGGGGCTGTGGCCAACCCCCAAAGGCAGCCAACCCCACAATGCACAGGGCCTTCGATTATGCATGGTGGGTGTTGGCCAGAGGGCCTGGCCTGCGCCCAGACCCTGCAGCCAACTCCCTGCATTCAGCCAACCCCACACTGTGCATATCCTTTGGCCATGGATGGTTAGGGTTTGGCCACAGGGACTGTCCATGGCCAACCCCCCCTAAAGGCAGCCAATCCCACGCTGTGCGGAGTTCTCAGTTGTGTGCGGCAGGGGGTTGGCCACATGGCCTGTCCTGTGCCCAGGCCTGCGGCAAATCCCTCACAGTCAGTCAATCCCACGCCGTACATAACCTTCAGCCATTCATGGTGGGGGTTGAGCCTTTGCCACAATGCATAGGATTGGCCTCTGGGCCCCGGAGACCAAATCCCTGATGCTGAATACAATTAAACAGGTTACGGCGGTGTGCGGCCTCATCCTTGGGCTCCAGGAACATCATCCCTGTGGCCAAATATAATAAAAAGGGGGAGGTGGCCAAGAGGCCCCCATCCCCGTGCTTTATTTGGGCACGGGGAACTCATTCCCCTGGGCTGAGTAATTAAAAAAGGGAGGGGGGCATTCGGCCACCCTACCTGAACCTAATTAGGCCCAGGGGACCCCATCCTCTGGGGCTGGAATATCAATAAAAGGGGAGAGTAGCCATGCAGCCTCTGTCTCCAAGCATTTATAGGCCCCGGGGACCCCACCCCTCGGGCCCATATCTTTTTCCAAAGTGGATGGCGGGCTGAGCGCTCCCCCTCCCTGAGCCTATTTTGGCCCTGGGGACCATCCCCCAGGGCAGTATTTCTTTAAAGGGGCAGGGGGCTCAGTGACCCTACTCCTTGAGCCTCATCAGGCCTTAGGGACCCCATTCCCCAGGGCTGTGCTTATTTTAAAGAGGAGAGGGGCTGCTTGGACCCCCTCCCTGAGCTTCATCAGGGCCTGGGTATTCCATCCTCCAGGGCTGTGGCTATTTTGAAGGGGAAGGGGCACACAGCCCTCCTCCCTGAGCTGATTATGGCCCCACAGACCCCATCCCAGAGGGATTATTTTAAGGTGGGTGCCCTGGTCCCCACCCAGGGCGCCCACCATTGACAAGATTGGGGGTTACGGGGGCCCTAGTAGTATAGGAGATGCGCTATACATGTACCCAATGAGGTATCACTTACTAATTAGGCAGTAGAAAGTACTCCACTTGGGTAGAGGTGTTGCACAAAATGGTGGCCTCTTCTTGGATAAATACGCAGGGCAGGATTCATTCTGGCACGATGCTCATTTCACAGAAATTAAACCTCAGCAGGTTACAGTTAGGAAATAAAATGTAACAAAAAAGCTGGAATTTACTGGAAAAAAAACAAAGATTACATGGACGCTATAGTTAGGAAATAGAGTTAATAAAACCTTTGAAATTCACTGACAAAACCAAAGGTTACAGGGGTGTTATAGTTAGGAAATATAATTTTAAAATCCTCAGAAATTCACTAAGACATTATAGATAGGCTCACATTACACTTGTACAAAACTTCAGCAGTTATAGTTACCTCAGCTAACTATAACTTATGCCCCTGAAATGCACTGCTTTTGACCTCACATATTACATCACTCATGACATTGTCAGTGACATCACTAATGACATGTCAAATGACATCACTGATGACATCATCCATAGAACCACTCACACACATATTCACACCCCATACAACCTCTCATACACTCACTCACACACAGACACAACCACTCACATACCCATTTACAGACCCATACAAGTACTCATACAACCACTCACTCCTCCATCGAGCCACGCACACACCCACTCACTCACTCATAAAGGCACTCACACAACCACTCACTCACCCCTACAGCTACTCATACAACCAGTGACATACCTATACAGCTACCCACTCACCCATACAGCTACTCACACACCCACTTATTCACCTAATCAGCCACTCACAAACCTACTCACTCACCCATATAGCCTCTCAACAGAGCCACTCACTCAGCGATACAAGGACTCACACACTCACTCCCACACTAGCACAACCACTTACAAACCCATTCCCACATCCATGCAAGCACTCATACCGCTGCACACTCACCCATACTCCCATTCACACAGACACTTACTCCGCAATACAGCCACTCACATACCAACTCACTTAACCCAACAGTCACTGAAACAGCCACTCACTCACCCATACAGACACTTTCATACCCAGTCCCTCACTCATACAACCATTCAGACACACACTCACTCACCCATATAGTCACTTATACACCCACTCACTAACTCATACAGCCACTCACACATCCATTCACACAGCCATTCACACAGCCATACAGCCACTGACACACCCACTCACTCACCAATATAGTACACTCACTCACCCACACAGCTACTCACATACCTACGTATACACCCATACAGCCACACACACCCTCATACAGGCACCCAGATACCCACTGACACATGAATACACAAAGTCACACAGCCACTCACATAATATATGTTAGAACTGGTATCACTCATTAGTAGTACAGAACATATACTAGTTTAACTTTTGTAGTACCTTGGTATATATGTTTAACACTCATAAACATTTAGAAAACACTCACACTCACTGGATGATGTCATCAGTGATGTCATTTGAGATGTCATGAGTGATGTCACTGACCATGTCATGAGTGATGTAATATGTGAGATCATAAGCAGTGCAATGCGGGGGCGTAAGTTATAGTTAGCTCAGGTAACTATAACTGTTGAATTTCTATGGTGTTGTGCATGTAAAATCTGAACCTAACTATAATCTTTATTTTTTTCAGTGAATTTCTAAGGTTTCTTAAATTCTACTTCTTCTATTTCCTAACTATAACGTCCCTGTAATCTTTAGTTTTTTTAGTGAAAATATATGAAATATATATCTATATATATATCTATATATATATATATATATATCTATATCTATATATATAAATATATAGATATAGATAGATATATATATATATGGATAGATAGATAGATAGATAGATAGATAGATAGATATTCACTATCTATATATTCATCAAATAGGGAATATGTATAGTGTTGGAGAACTGGTGCTGTGAATAGGTAAGATTGATAGAAGTGTTTGTGTGTTCCCTGTGTGTGACACTAACAACATATTTCCAAAAGATTGCACAGGAATCAAAAGTGTTGTTACACATAATCTGATACATTGTATAGGCCAAACTAAGGCACTGATGCATATAGCACTTTGATACTGTTTAATATTGCACAGAATCCAAGTACTTCTAAATATTTGCACATTATACTGTACATCTGCAGCATAGTTTCATTTTTGTAGGCTGCATCTAAACATTAATGCAACCTGCTCTTTTTTATTCCACGATCATGAATATAAACGTTTTCACAGCTCCTGTATTGTTAAATATTGCACTGAATCCAGGAGCTCTTAAATATTACACATTGTTCGATATAACCATTACATGCCTCCAACTTTATAGACTGCCCACAAGACATCGACACAACCTACTCATCATCACTCCACAGTCATGAAGTGCTGCTGTCTTTGTGCAACATCACAAACAAATGACTCAATAGCCTCTGTTCCATAAGTTCAATCAACCACACTCACCTCCTTAAGATTAGATTGAAGCTCTCTGGAACTAATTATGTAAAGTGCTATGTACATTAAGCAGCATCCACACCATGATATCATTGTCATCTGCCAAAAAGGGATCTAATGAGGATATAGCTGCTCATACATATGGAGCACAAATTATATACCACCTGTCCAAGTGTGCATAAAAATTGTCTGCACCATAATTTTATAAAGTACTATGTGCTCTTGTGCAATCTCCCTACCATGATATCATTGCTATAAAGCGCCATATACGAAATAGGTCTCTTGAAAATTTCATGAAGTGCAGTCTGCTTCTGTTGTAGCTCTCTACCATAGTTCCACAGTGGTAAGGTGCCAAATGCAAAATGTGTCTATTAGACATGAAATTGCTCATACATTTAAGTAAAGACTGATCCACTAAAAGATCTGTGTTCAAAGAAGGAGCAAGCCTCTAATTTCTTAAAAATACGACAATGCCAGAAGTAGCATTCCTAGAGACCCGTAGGTTATAATAATAATTTGTGTGCAAAATCCATGCTCAAAAAGTGCTATTGTGCAATCAATCAATTCAGTTTATTGTCCCATACAGTACAGATTATTATGCTTCTGAGTGCTGATGTGCTTTTCCGAATGTTCAAATTGATGTTCACAAATAAATACTCATACAACATTTCTCCCAATGAGGGCATTCATTATCAGTATAATAAGTCCCTTTATATCTCCCACCAGGATGAAAGTTTCAAAGATGCACATGCAGTTCTGCATCATTATTGTGGCCCCATGGAGTTTCAGTTCCCAACATCACAATCAGTTTTGATTCTAGTCTTAACATATTTTATACCATAGTATCTAAAATCTTTCAATGAATTTTGGTGGACTTCCATGAAGTGATTAGCTCTGGGATAGTTCATATCACAGTTCTCAGAGGTTCTTATATGTTGTAGGACTGTTATTCTCAATTTTTTGATCGTGCTTCCCACATACAACTTGCCACAACCCCACTAGAGGACTTACACTACATATTCCATGTAATTCTTTCCTGTATTTTGATTTTACCTCCTTCAAATGTCTGTTATTCCTTCATATGTTGACTAAACGTTAGTGATTTACACACTTCACATTTCATGAAGCCATTTCCTTGGGTTTTTAGCCAATACATAGAGTTCTTTATATGTGTATAGAAACTATGTGTTAATATATCCCCAAGATTTGCAGTTCTTTGATAGTTGACGCTGGGATGTGGGCCCACAATTGCCTTTAAATGTTCGTCATGCTGCAAGATATGCCAGTTCTTTACCTAATTTTTTTCTACATCCAGATCCGTCAAATTGTATTCCATAAATAGCCTGCATTTAGTTCCTTCCACATCACCCTTGCTTTTATAGTCATCCTGCTATCTTTGTTTTGATATAGAAGGGATTCCCTGTCCTTTGACCTGGACCTTCTTAGGGCATCATCTAGAACACTGATTGGATACCTTTGGAGATTAAATCTATTAATCATATCACTTGCTTCCTTTTCAAAGTCTTTTTCCGTGGAATATAAATAATCTCAGGGCCCAGATCAGTTGGCCATATAGGATGCTCCACTTCAATGTGTTTTGGATGTCCACTGTTTACATGGAGCCTGGAGCTGGCAGCCATGGCCTTTCTGTGGATGGTTGTACATAATTAATTTTCTTTTATCCTGAAGTCCACATCTAAAAATTCAATATGCTGCTGACTGTGGGACTAAGTGAATCATATATTAAACTGATTATCATTGAGTGTTCATACAAATTCGTCTGGAATGAAGTGTTTGCCATTCCACAAAATGGACAGGTCATCGATGAAGCGTGTCCAGATTACTACATGCTCTATGAAGGGATTGTTTTCTTCGGCCCATGCAACCTACTTCTCCCACCACCCCATGAATACATTTGCATAGGTGGGGGCAAAGGAGCTCCTCATGGCTATGGCTTGATGTCAAACATAAAAATGATATGCGTAAGCAAGTACTCCAGCATCTGGACAATTATGTTTGTGTGCTCCAAATATTCAATGAGCCTAACCTTCAAAAAGTATCAACAGGCAGTAATTCTATGGATGTGGTTGATCGTAGTGTACAATGAAACTACATCAAGCTTCACCATAATTAGCTGGTTTTCCATGGTATATGATGAACCTTTTTTTAAGAAATCAGAAGTGTCCTTGATGTAGGATAGCAAGCTGTACACATATGGATATAGAACCAAGTCCAGAAATCTGGAAATGTTCTCTAATAGGGCTCCAATGAAGCTGACGATTGGTCTCCCTGGTGGTCGCTGGAAACTTTAATGCACCTTCGGAAAGAAATAGATGGTTGATGATACCTTGGCATGAGTGACTCTTAAATATTGATATTCCTCCCATTCAAGAAGACCAGCGTCCAGCCAACTGTGAAGTAATGCATGATACTCTGCCTCTGTTGTTTTCAATCAGTTCTCTTTCAATTCTTGATAAGGTTTAACATTCCTCAATTGACAATACATACAAGTCCTTGCCCATGACTCTAACACTCCCCCCCTTAGCTGAAGCTTTGAATATGAGGGAGTCATGATTCCTCAAAATATTAATAGTTTTCTAATCCTTATATGTTAGATTGTCTCTTCACTTCCATCTGGGTTTTCTCCTCAGTCTATTGATGTCCTCCTCCACCATCACATGAGGGAGGTTAATCTTGTTGCCAGAGGGCAGTCGTGGACAGACTTTACTCCTTTGTTGGCATACATTCTGAGTATTGATGTTGATATCAAATCCCATGCTTGGAAGAGTTTCTGCTTCAACCCTCTAGTATGGTTCTTTTCCAGTGTCCTGGCCAGATGGTCGTATTGCTGTTGCTGATGTTTCAATGTCCAATTGATTAATATCCATCAAAACAGGAATATCCTTGATGGTAAAAGTATATGTATTTTTTAGCTCAGCTGGTGTTTTGCCTGTTTAGGTTTCATTAAAATGTTCTAACAGAGCTCCAAATTTCTGGTGAACTTGTAAATTTCTACGCAAATTGGTGAAAGGCTGTGGTAGTCAGGGGACAGAAGCCTACGTTCAACAATCTCTATTGGTTTTGAGTCAATTTGACTGATGAATGGCTTCTCCTCAATGTCTTTTATATCACTAGAGGATAATACTCTTATTTTCTTGTTTGCCCCTGCCCTTTCTTTTTCCTATTACCCCTTCTTGTCCTGCATTTTCATTGTCTCAATTTGTGTATTTGCCCTTTCTACTCTGTTGTGTCATCATTTGGAAGAGGTGCATCTCCGCTAAAAATCCAGTTTCCCAGAAGGACCCTCATCCGCACTGGAATCAGCCCCAGAGCTCAATTTAGTCTCACTGTCCGTGGACAGAGCTGGTTTTCAACCTTTTCCTTCATTCTCAAATAAATCAAAGCATTTAGCAAAAGTGTAAACTCTTCTGTACTAATAATCTAGTCTAACACAAATAAACTTCCTGGATTTTCTGTCTCTTATCTTCTCATCATTCTTCTCCAAGTTTTTCTCTATTTTAGTCAAGAAAAAACATTACCCCTTCATCCTGTTTATTGGATTCTATTTCCTTTATCTAGAGTTCAATCCTTGATGTTTGCGCATCTACTGAATTAAGAGTCAGCTTCTCCACAAGGGCAACCATCCAGTATAGTGTAATAATATTATAAATGTGTACCCATTCACATTGTTAAAACAACATAAAAATCTATCCTAAAAGGGCCTGATATAGAAGGATTATCCAAAACTTCCATTAACATCGGAAACGTCGGTTCCCTGGCAGTTGCAGCGGGCCTGCGGCAGTCCGACCGCCAAGCTCAAAATAGGGCAGTTGGACCTCCGGTGCGGCAGTAGCCGCCGCGCCACCAGGGGTTTGGCAGTCTGTGGACCGCCAAACTCATAATCACCCCTAAGTCTTGGTGGAGGAGGCATGTCTTCAAGGGGCATGTCTTTCTGCTGTATTATTTGTGGATAATTGCCAGCACAGATCCCAAGTGCTAACCCCAGGCTCCAGAAACCAAATCACAAGCACCCCTAATGAGCAGGTGACTGCTGCAATTAATTAAAGTGGGTGGGGTTGCACACCTGTTGGCAAGACTGCCCCAGTTCTCATCAAATGTATCATGGTCCATGCAGTCATAAACGGTCTTCAGTCATTGTAAATAAGTGGTTGCCTGAATGTTCACTCACAGCCATGTGCTTGAAAGCTTTGACATGTGTTTCCTATGTCCATATTCATCAGAAGGTTAAGACTTGGGGGGAGCTTTTGTTACTGCTCTATTATTCATGTTTCATCCCAGGTGGTAACCACAGGCCCCAGAAGCCAAACCACAATCTTCCCTATTGAGCAGGAGCCTGCTGCAATTAATCATAGCAGTTTGGGTTGCTCACTGGCTTATAGTATTGGCCCAGTTCTTACAAAATGCATGATTCTACATCTACTCAAAATCTTTACTCCCTGTTAGTAGCATATTCAAGGGCAGCCGGGTACTTGTTAACATTTCACATGTGTTTCATACTTTCATATTCATAAGAAGAGTAAGTCATGGTGATGGGGCATGTCTTACTTCTGTGTTATTCATGGATAAGTGAAGTAACTGCCACTAGACACACTCGCAGGACGTATCTTTCTGATAAATGGATCTAAGAAACACGTTTGGCAGAATCATGTTAAACAAGCTTCACAGTGCCATTCTAGAAGAAAAGTAAAATCTCCAAACCCATCTGTTTCAATTAGACTAATTGACAGAAGAAATAAATCTACTAAGGTTACCTTAGAACAACTACATTCCTGGGCTGATGAGAATTACATTCAGAATTCCACCCAAGGGGAATTGACCAGGCCAGATCGTCATCGTCCATCATGTCATCCATGAGTTCTCCGCCAAGAAACATTCACCCTTGTTTGCAATATTCTGCCATTTCTCACCAGTATTTGACCTGGTAAACAGTCAACTGCTTTGGTGAAAAGTTGACAGTCTAGGTCTTTCTCCAGCACTCCTCGGAATCATCGTCAGTCTTGTTTTAGAGTCAAAAGCAAGAATGAGTATAGAAGGCACAAGTAGACTGTTCAGCACAAAAAGAGGAGTGAAGCAAGACTACATCCTGGCCCTCGACTTTTCAATCTTTACACAAATGACGAATGATGGAATAGTAACAGTCTTCCATATGTTCCAAGGATCAACCAAAGGTCCTACTGTCCTGTAGTTCCTACTAATCTGTAGGACCTGCAAATTGTTCAGACAACATAAACTAAGGGCTTGGTGTCAAGACTGATTCCAGACACCCCCACAAGATATGTTGGCCTATAGACCAGCTAGCTCACAGTGCCAACGTAAGCCCCCCTAACCTACCAGGGAGCTAATGGTTTCTGGCAACCACTGAACATGACAACCCTGACCCCACAGGGATCATGAAAAACAGTACAGAACCTTTTGCTCAGTCACTTGTGCTCACTTATTCTCATAGGAATATACAGAGAATACGCAGTGGGACGTTTTCAATAATATTTATTGAACCAACATTTTTCTTTCATAAAATGCGTGTGCTGCAATGATTAGGAGACAGAAGCAGATAAAGGGAATTACAAGCACCAAAAGTGTAAATAGTAGGTAGAGTTCTACTATGGTTCTAAACAATTGTATATATGCAGGCATATAAACAAGGCAGTAATCCAGCATACTCCTACTATGCAGACCCTACTTTAAGTGTACCTAGAGGGTGTGTAGGTGTAAGGCTAAGAATCCCCCAAAGGGACGATCCAACCCCATTGCCTGATGGGATAGAGTAAAGGACCCCGTCTTCGTCACGAATTGGACACCCCTCACAAGACGTCAGACCGGTGCGTAGTGATTTCTCAGCATGCAAGGACCCTCTGTGTCAGCGGAAGTACCTCCTCTACTAATCTGTCAGGATGCTCATCTTTTATAACAGAAAGCAGCCTTTTCGATGCACACGTAGATTAGTGATGTTGTGGATGTGTAGACAGCCCTGTCCCCCCGTGAATGAAGATAAGGATGACATTTGTATGTAGTAAGGTACGAGACCTTGTACACAATGTTCAGGGCGCTGTGATAATGTTGTGCAAAGCTATATGTAAAACAAGTTTAGTTTCAGAGAAACTAATCCAACATTGTCGTGCGTGCAAATATATGCAAAAAGTCACAGCTTGGAAATGTTATTCGTGAGGACAATGTAAGAAATACGTTGCATTGCTACATGGGCCTAACCCGGGAATATAACACTACTACTCCTGTACATGGATGACTCTATCCTACACATAAAAATGCAAACTTCCTTGCAGTCTCAGCTCCAATCAATGGAACACTATATTACCAAAAACAACTTACAAATTAAACCTGAAAAATCAAGTGATGATTTGGGGCTGAGAACAAAGACTACTCACAGCCCCATTAGTTCTGAGCAACCAGACACTACAAATTACAATTTCCTTCAGATACCTCCGTGTAACAATAATTGATTCACTTTTTTGGAACAGCCACCTCGAAGTTACTCTAACCAGGGCACAAGGTGCCAGAAAGAGAATAGTTCAGTTCACTAAATGTCAAGGCAGTGCTGACCCAAAGATTATCAATTTAGTTGTTCAGGTAAAACTAGGAGGCATCCTATGCTATGAAACAAAGAGTTGAGGAACTTCTATCAACCAGTCAGCCATAGACCACTTGGAGAGAGCCTCTGGAAAAAGATAATCAACCTCCCTCTTGAAAGAGACCTAGGTTATACATCCATTGAGGACAGAGTCACACACAGACCTCTATTTTACATCCATCCAGACAAGCTAGAGAAGCTCATTATTTAGTTATAGACCTGCAGAACAACCACAAACAATTAGCACTAATGGGACAGGTGGCCTATATGTAGATGCACCTGGTCCCAGTGCTACAAAAGATAATGGCACTAATTGTAATAAAATAGACAGCTCTTTGGCACTTGATGCCGGCAGGAAGCACGCCCATGCAGCAGTGTCCTCATTACTAGGTAAGCTCCTGTCCAAGCCCCACTATCAGTCTCCGTCTGAGACTCACGCACTGGTCCTAACGTAGACCTTCTCTTTCCTCCCAACAGGCCAATTCAGACCTAACCCTTCTAATTGATATAGTGACCGCGCACGCGGCGCCATCTCCACCAACCTCTTGCAGCTCTGACTGCACCAGGTCCGGACGCTTAATCTGCCCCAGCCCGGGTTGCTCCCGCCCCAGTGGCGTATCCATGGTGCTCTCTTCTGGACATTAGGTAATTCACCATCACTTGCTGGTTCTCTGTCTCCTTCACGGAGAGGTGAAGGGTCATGTTTCTACATTTAATGACTACTCCCTGGTCACTGCACGCTCGTAACCATCACTTAACTTTAATGCGCTGATCACCAACGTCCATCTTAGTTCTCTAACAGTTCAATACCCTTGGTTGCTCGATCGGGTCACGCTGCGCGTATTTCACACTTGGATTGGTTGTCTCCTAGGCGACTGTGCGCCCTGGTTTTCCTTTCATTATAATACAATCAATTGTATGGTTGCTTTTTACTTCTTAAAGCGCCGCTCCCCTGCACTTCTATTTTTTATAGTTCACGTTTGTTCCACGTACGCCGCAATTTTTATTCGCCGTTGCAAGATTGTATGTCCTTTCTTCAATTTCCACCCAACCTAATCCTGTGTCCCTCTCCTTTCTCCTATCTTCTCTCCCAAACTCTTGTCTTTGGAAATTACAGGCAAATGTACCCAGGCATGCTTATGTAAATGTCCTGATGATGATCCTAATATGTTTTGTAAGGATCGAAACGCCGTCGACTTATGCACACCATATACACTTCTCAACTAAATATCGCTCATGTGTAATGGTGTCCCACTATATTTTGTTTGTAACATCAGTATGTGCTACATACAAACAACTTACTCTGCCTGAGCCTTTTCTGTTACACGTTGTTCGTCCTATTTTGCTGAGTTGGATGCAGGCTTGTGTCCCACTTCAAATGTTTTTCGTTCATGTTTTGGAAACTAATTGAATATTAAAGTATCTGTCCGGCTGGACAGCTTCAAATATAGCACTGATTGAGTCTATATTCATTGTTTGTTTAATCTTCTGTTTAGGGACCACTGTGTTTGAAACAAGACAACCATCAGAGGCATCCTCACATACCGACACCCGGGCCCGCCCTCCATCTTTTGTAACACCATTGCAGATTTATTTGTACCCCTAGCCCTGTACTCCAAGGACTGCATCTTCCTCGGCAACCTACATTTTTACATTGATGACCCCAATGACAATAACATCACACACCTCCTCAACAGAATGAGCAGCTTCAGACAGACCCAGCCATTACAACCCCACACACACTGCAGGACACATGATGGGCCCCATCTTCACCTCCAGCAAAAGCGTCAAATAGAGCCATGTCACAGAACTCACATGGACCGATCACTTCAGGGTCTACGTCAGCATCTCCAGCCCCCACACCGCCACCCCCAAGATGACCAGCACCCCCACCACAGCTAGAGCAAAATGTTAGAGACCAGCTGAATGGACACCCTCAACACCTCCAACTCTGCTGCCACCACCAACCTGGAACAGGTAATTAAGAACATCAACAGCTATATCACCAACTGCACTGACAGCATCGCTCCCATTAAGAGCAACAATCAGAAAAGATCCTCCAAAAAGGCCAGTTGGTACACCCAAGAACTCAGAACAGTGAAATGTGACAGCAAACAGTTGGAGAAGAGATGGCGGGCCAGCAAGGACACCTCTGACAGGACAGCCTTCAAAACCTCCCTCAACCTTTACCACTGCCTACCGAAGGGGAAAAAAAGACAGCTCTAGCTGCATGCATCGAAACTAGCACCAACAACAGCAAGGAACTTTTCAACATCATTAAAGAATTTTCCAACCCACTTTCCAGCGAAAGCAGCATCACACCCCCACAAGAGCTGTACGACAACTTAGACGACTTCTTCCATGACAAGATTGCAACCATCTGGAGAAACTTCGAGCCCCAACCTACACCTATGGACTTCCTCAACAGACACGCCACCGCCACAACCTACACAAACCACAGACTGACCACCTGGAACCCCTCTCCACCCAGGACACCACCTCCTTCATGAAATCCATCCCATTAGGATCTCCCACAGACCCATGCCCACATCACATCTTCAACCTCGGAAACCAAAGGATTGGCCAGGAACAACTCACCACCCTGCTCAACACCTCAGTCACCACCGCAGCATTTCCCGATGCCTGAAAGCATGCCAAAGTCAAACCACTACTCAAAAAAACTTCTGCCTACCCCATCAAACTCAAAAACTGCCAGCCAATCTTCCTGCTCCCATTCACAGCCATGGTACCTGAAAAGTAACTCACGACACACCTGGTGCAGAACCAGCCACTCAATGCCTCCCAATCTGGCTTCTGCATAAATCACAGCACTGAGACCGCCCTGATCGCAGCCAACAACGACATCAGAACTATCCTCAACTGAGGAGAAACAGCAGCTCTTCAATTCTGTACCCCACCACATGCTGTTTGAAAGACTCTACCACATTGGCATCCAAAGGGACGTGCTCAGATGGAACCCCTCCTTCCTCACCGGAAAAACCTTTCACCTCTGAACCCAAGGATATCGCCTGCGGTGTACCCCAGGGCTCATCCTTCAGCCCCCCACTCTTCAACACATATATGACCTTGCTGGCCATCATCATCAGATCTCACAGTCTCAACATATCTTACCACAGACAACACCCAACTCATCCTCTCACTCACGGATAACCCTACCACCACCAGGGCCAGCTCCACAGATGCATGATAAGATTCACCGATTGGATGAAGAACAACTGCCTGAAGCTTAACACAGACAAGGTGGAAGTACTGATCTTCGGCAACACCAGCAATCCATGGAACGACTCCTGGTGGCCATCAGACCTAGGTCCCGCACCCACACCCTCCGACCATGCCAGAAACCTCAGAATCATCAGTGACAACAATCTCCCCATGAAATCACAGATCAACTCTGTCTCCTCCACCTGCATCCTCAATCTGTGCATGTGCCTTAAGATCCTCAAGTGGCTACCCCTGCTCACGAGACACCTCATGACACAGGCCCTTATCACCAGCTGACTGCACTATGGCAACGATCTTTTCGTAGGAATAGCCGCACACCTCTGACAGAGACTTCAAATCATACAGAACACACCAGCCAGACTCATCCTCACCCTCCCCCGATTAACCCACATCACACCCCACCTCAGGCAACTTCACTGGCTTCCAAACAAAAGAGATGTCAATTCAAGCTGCTGACCCACGCACACAAGGACCAGCCTACATTAATTACCACCTGAACTTCCACCAACTGTCGAGAAGACTGCGCTCCACCTCCCTATCACTTGCTCGTACTCTCCACATCTTCTGAAGCAGAAGTGGAGGACGCTCCTTCTCCTACATCGCAGCAAAGACCTGGAACAGCCTCTCCATGCAGCTCCAGACCATCACCTCACTTCCGGAATTCCGAAGGCCCCTCAAGACCTGGCTGTTTAAATGAGCCTCCGGGACCTGCAAGCACCTGGATACCCTATCAGGTGATTAGCTGTGCTTTATAAATCCTGATGGATTGATTGATCATGAGAATGATTATTGAATCAGTAATACCAAGGATATTCAGCTCTTACATTCCATTCATCAATATAAAGCTAAGAGCACAAGCCATGATCTCACTAAGTAATATCACTTCCAGTAGAAAGCCTATAGCTAGCATCTCCTAGACTGCCCTCACGTTTCCTGTTATCCCATCTCAGTGCAACTGCACAGGCCCAGTCGCACAGAAAAGGACCCGCTATTCCCAGGTCTGTGCTGTTATCCCCATTTCTGGGGACAAAACTCAGAAAGGCTCAAATTTGGGCAGATTGTGACCACCCACTAACACCACAACAAATTATAACAATCTTGTAATGAAGGCCCCAGTGGTAGTCCATACTGTGGACTCAATAGTTTTGCAGGCCATTATTTTGACCATGATAAATTGGCCTTCCCATCCTTTGTATTGTGTTACTATGGAAAAAGAGGCTAACCTGTAGTTTCCCAGTGCTTTACCAGGTTTTAATAGAACATTTAGTGAATATTATTAATAATCATTTATCAGAATTCACGACACTAAGCCTACATTTGTATTAAAGGGTATATGGACTTTGTGCTGCATTTTTTTGTGCTGACTGATATTCTCCTCCTGCACAGCAGCACCTAATTACATAGCGCTGCAGTTGAAGGTAGTGATGGCCATGGACAGGGTTGGGAGGGGAGTGGGGGCTCAGGAGGGCACTCCCTCCTGTAAAATAAAAAGCTAATTACCACGGGGCAAACACCGGCGTCGAGAGTGTGTTGGTGTATACCCCGTGGTGAAATATCCGCAAATTGAATTAAACTATGTCACCTCAATTTGGTTTCAGGTTACCCGCACACCTAATGACAGCCTTGAAGCTGTGACTTGGAGGAGTCATCTGGGTCTAAGGCAGTCCACTCTTTTAGGATTGGTTAGGCTTATGCATGTGTTAAAATCGAGAATTTGGTGGATGGGATATGCCATCAAAAAGTAGGTAGATGTCCCCTACACCAAATGTGCAGTTCTTCCACTTGATTTAGAATCCGATGAATCACCATGTATTGGTTGGGGTAGCCTATATGGCTCTGATGGCAAAAACCTTTGCCGGACAGCCCGTCAAAAATTGGGCAATTGGTCCAAAGTTTCTCAGAATGTGTGTGGCAGACATTGCAAAGTACTTTTTCTTACTCAAGCTTGCCAGCCTCGAACAGAAAAAAAAGAAATGACCTCCCCTCAATCCCATCTACCATGCACTGGGACAAAACTCTCGGCATTTCATAGCCATTTGTTTTTTGTTTTTCACTTTCAAAATTCCTCTTTGGGAGTTTTGTTTTCAAAAACACAAAACTTTGCTGAGTGAGAGCATTGAATATTCCCTTTCGTCAAAGTTTCAGTGTCCTCAAAGGTGCTGCCCCAACTCTTGCTTTGCTGAAGATACTAAGATCTCCATCTGCCTGAGCTCTCCACATAGGGCAGTTGGTCTTCTGCCAGGTCCGCGGACTAGATCCCTTTGCTGCCGCAAGGGGACTGGCTTCCCCTCATCCAAATCTGGCCCTTAGACTCTTAAAGTCTGATTACATATGGGATGTCAAATTCTGATATGTGGGGTAACTCGTTACCCCACATATCGGAATTCCGAGTTCTGCTGTCATTACTACATACCACAATTTTCATCACGTAAATTTTGGCTGTCATAGACAGCAGCGCTATATAAATCATATCGACTCACACATCAGTGCTGCTCCTCAAATACAGGTGGTCTCATGATTTTAAAGTAGACATATTACACAAACAGTACATGCTCAGGGTTCAGAAAGCAGTAGTGAAATATAATTTATAGCTGTATCAATATAAGTGACAAAATTCGTCCATAAAAGTCAAGCACTATCAAACTATGCCCTGGCTGAATAAACATTTTGCTCACGGAATTGGCAGAATTTGGGTTACTCCAAGTATCTACCAAATGCTGCCAATTTGTGTATGGTGGAATTATTCTGCCATTCATGCCTCTCAAGAACAATGTGAGGTTCCACAACATGCGCTTGTGAGTGTAAGCAAAATTTTCCAGCCCCTGGTGCAAATTCCAGTATCCATGGAGCCTACTGGAGCCATTTTTTAATGCTGGTGGACTCGAGCGGTCACAGTCAAAGAGGGCTGCCATTCAGTCAGATTTGCTGCAGCTCGAGTACATTTTCTATGGTGCCATTTGCACTGATTTTCAGCGCTGCTGGACAGGGCCGGTTCTAGGATTTTTGGGGCCCTGGGCAGAAGGGGAATGTGTGAGGCCCCTCTAATTTGCATAGACTTGAGCTATTCAGGGCTGTCTGCATCTCAATAGATGCCCCCTGGTCCTAAAGTTGCAGCCCCTCCCTCTCAGCCACCTACAAGCACCTCTTAACAGCTCATAAAGGGCTGAAGGTGTGAGGGTTGCTTATCTTCAGAGAGTGTTAAGACTGCCAGAGAGCTAAACAGCTGGACAATAGTCCTCCCGCTGTGCCTCTGCGTGGGTAGGGGGAGGAGGCCTAATTGCAGGACAAAACTGAGGAATGTGCCTTCTGGCAACTGGGACTACCCCCACCCTTGGTTCGCCTCCCTACACCATAGCAGTGAGGCCGGGGGAGGGGCCCCCCTAAGGTGGTGCACTGGCACCTTTCATGCCATGACCTGACTGTGTCACATTGGTGCGAGCCCCCAAGTTGGAGGGCTGACTGCGGAGCCCTGGGCAGCGGCCCACACTGCCCATGCCCAGCGCCAGCCCTGCTGGTGGAGCTACAGACACTAAGGGGCCAATTCCGATCTCGGCCGGTAGGGCTCCGAATCGGATTCGGCTTTACCGGATCCGATTCGGAGCCCTGTTTCCCGACCGATTCGTATGCGGGTCCGGCCGAGCGAGTACGATGCAAGCGCCCGCGAAATCGCCGACCGACTCGTACGCGGCTTCAACACGCTCCGACCGACTCGCACGGACACAACTCGCACGGCGCGATGGAGTCGTTCCCCGGCCGGGCCAGTACGATGCGCGCCGCGAGCAGTCCGACCGACTCGCGCCGTCCGGGCGAAAGAGCTGTTGGAGCCGGACTTTGGGGGTCCGCGTCGGACCCCCCTGTATGTGTGGCCGCGCGAGTCGCACACAAGGGGGACCCATGGGTCCCCCCTACCTGTGCATGTACGGCGCGATGTGCATCGACGCGTACCCGCTGTAGGGGGCGCCCCTGTGCGCCTCGCACCCATTGAGCCAATGGGAGCCAGCGTACGCGTTGTACGACCGGCTCCCATTGACTTCAATGGGAGTCCGACCGAATCGAGTCCGGGTGCATGCGTGCGCATCGTACTTGTTCGGTCGGACTGCCAGAGTCCGATTCGGTCGGAAATCTCTCCGGGTCCGGCTCGGTCGGAGAGGTTCCGGCCCGAATCGGAATCGGCCCCAATATTGTAGGGCGAGCAACATATTTTCTGCCTGTTGGCAAAATTCCACAGAATCTTGTGGCGTTTTTCTGTAATACCGCTCCACGGAATTCGGAGGAGTGAAACTCAGGGAGTTCTGCCAACCCCTATAAAACATGACTGGAGGTGGCCTCTGGTGCCCAAAAACTAAAGTCAGCATGATTTATTACTAAATTATCAGATGTAAGTATTTTCTAGAAATGCCGTGATTTTGATCGAAAAATCAACTTGCCAATTTCTGATAATTGAGCCATTTTAACCATGAAGTACAGCATTTTCATTTTGCATGAAGGGGCTCAAATGTCCCAAACAGACGCTTGTCCATGAAAAATGCAAATTTTTGTCCTGAAATACCAGATTCTTATTTTTAGAAAATACATTATTGAAATATAAAATTCTAGTGGATTTTAAACTTTTCACATGGCAGTGCAGAATTGGGATAAGGCATCAAAAGTGAATCCAAGCGAGATGAGATGATCTTGCCCAGTGAGTTCATAGAGTAGGAGATCCAGGTAAAGATCCATCGGTAGGGAAGTGGGAGCAGAGGAAAAGGAGCACAACGATTTATTAAAGGAAAATGTGTACCAGGCTAGCACCAGGACAAAGGGAAGAAAGAACGGTGGAATGAACTCATAGGGGCATATTAGCAAGACCGGCGATAAAATTATCGCCGTTTTAGCGACGGGAAACTGCCGCTAAAACGGCGATAATGGGCTTGCTAATATGCGTTATGGAATTCCAATAGAAGCCCAGGTTAGATGTCCTGCACATCTAACCTGGGCTTCTATTGGAATTCAACGCATATTAGCAAGCCCATTATCGCCGTTTTAGCGGCAGTTTCCTGCCGCTAAAACGGCGATAATTTTACCGCCGGTCTTGCTAATATGCCCCATAGTTCTGTATGTGACAAAGTCCATCACACTGGTGACAACAATTATAAGTTCTAATCTAGCGTTTACCATCATTGCAGACGTGTGCTTCTTGCTAATGTAGCCCTTGCTCTCGTAACGTCACTCGATGTGTTGTCTTACAGGGGCATATTAGCAAGACCCACGTTAAAATTATCGCCGTTTTAGCGGCAGGAAACTGCTGCTAAAGCGGCGATAATGGGCTTGCTAATATGCGTTATGGAATTCCAATAGAAGCCCAGGTTAGATGTCCTGCACATCTAACCTGGGCTTCTATTGGAATTCTATAACGCATATCAGCAAGCCCATTATCGCAGCTTTAGCGTCAGTTTCCTGCCGCTAAAACGGCGATAATTTTACCGCCGGTCTTGCTAATATGCCCCATAGTTCTGTATGTGACAAAGTCCATCACACTGGTGACAACAATTATAAGTTCTAATCTAGCGTTTACCATCATTGCAGACGTGTGATTCTTGCTAATGTAGCCCTTGCTCTCGTAACGTCACTCGATGTGTTGTCTTACAGGGGCATATTAGCAAGACCCACGTTAAAATTATCGCCGTTTTAGCGGCAGGAAACTGCCGCTAAAGCGGCGATAATGGGCTTGCTAATATGCGCTATAGAATTCCAATAGAAGCCCAGGTTAGATGTCCTGCACATCTAACCTGGGCTTCTATTGGAATTCCATAACGCATATTAGCAAGCCCATTATCGCTGTTGTAGCGGCAGTTTCCTGCCACTAAAACGGCGATCATTTTATCGCCGGTCTTGCTAATATGCCCCTAGGCATGCAAATATTGGTACATAAAGCACCACAATTCGCATATTAGGCCCAATGGGGCATATTAGCAAGAACCTGCGAAAATTATCGCAAACCTTGCTTAGCGCGCGTTTTTTTATCGCCGGCTATCGCTGGATATTACCGCGGAAATAACATGCTATTAGCAAGGTTTATCTCCATTGCGATAAAATATCCAGCGATAGCGGCGAAACCCTGCATTAACGCGAGAAATCCAGCGATAAAATCCTAGCGCTAAGGCTGGGGACTTAACCTTAGAATCCACCTCCCATTGACTATTATTGTTAAGTCATGTTTTTACCAGTTCTAAAAAACAAGCGCTAATCGGGGTTAGCGCGCGTTTTTTATCGCTTCGCGGGTATTGCTAATAGGCGATAGATATGTTAGCGACTGTTTTCTGTCGCTTTTAGTTGGGAACGCCTCCTTTGCATGTCATTAGCGATAAATATCGCTGACATGCAAAGCGGCACCCAAACCAGTCGCTAACGCTTAAAAGCTGTCGCTAACACCTGTTAGCGACAGCTTGCTGATAGGGCGATAAAAATATCGTCGCTTTAGCGGGAAAAAGTCCTGCTAAAGCGGCGATAGAGCCCTTGATAATATGCCCCAATATTTTAAGCAAAAGTCACAATGGTTGCTATTTAACGCTCCCGATAAATTCTAAACCCTGTGCTGTTGCAATTTATTGGTTGAGATAAAAATTGCACCCTCCTCTTGACACTCATAATAAGGCCTAAAGCCAGAGACAACAGTGAGTTTTTGTGTTATAACAGGGAAGAAACTCGACGGACAGAACTTTCTTGAACTCCTTATCTGACATTATTTTCTGTTTCAATATGTAGCACGTTGCGTTTAATGGTGGAGATCTTCCCAGACCTAAGTTATAACCAACTCAGGGGCATATTAGCAAGACCCATGTTAAAATTATCGCCGTTTTAGCTGCAGCAAACTGCCGCTAAAACGGCGATAATGGGCTTGCTAATATGCGTTATGGAATTCCAATAGAAGCCCAGGTTAGATGTCCTGCACATCTAACCTAGGCTTCTATTGGAATTCTATAACGCATATTAGCAAGCCCATTATCGCCGTTTTAGCGGCAGTTTCCTGCCGCTAAAACGGCGATAATTTTAACGTGGGTCTTGCTAATATGCCCCTCAGCTTTTCTACACGTAACAGAGTATTACTTAGAGGCAGAGTGCTGTCATCTAATTTTATCAACTGGTGGATTAGAAGCATGCTCTTATGCTTGCTAGTTATGATGGAGGCATAGTTTTTTACTTATTTTTTTACATTTTAATACTATCACTTCAAACATTTTACTTGCCAATCGTATGTTTCTTTTAGTTTGCTTTTTTAATACGCTTTTTACTCCATCCATGGTTTTTGTCTTTTTTACTCCCCTCAAATTCCTTTATTTGGAGGTAACACCCATAAACCCTTTACACTTTTACTTTTTTTTCTTTTTTTCCTGTTTTTATGCTGCTCCCCTGTCTTCTTTGGGTTGTTCTTGGCTATTTTTTTCCTCCATTTTGTTTTCATATGCGCAAGCCACCATGCTGCCTTTTTCCCTTTCCCTTCTACTTTTACTTATCCATGCTGTTTTCTGCTCTCCAGATTCTTTCCTACAATATTTTTTTCTAATTTTCACATTTGTTATATGTAGTATGTTTTAATATTTCGATTTTTTTATGAAGTAAAACTTTTCGTAATAAAAAGTGAGTAAAAACATAGAAGTTTTGAAGTAAATCCATACAAAACTTTAAGACCAGAACTGGTATGCCCAGACTTCAGCCCAGCTACCCCTTTTTATTTTTAGGGGATTAATGAAAAATAGTTCCCTTCCTGTGCACTATCAAATCTGTTATGATTGCTTAGAAATAAGTTCATTTTATTTATTTTGATATCTATAACATGAAGTGATTCATAATGCGCTATGTGGTCCATCACCAACCAGAAATTGTGCATTGATATTTTATTTTATTTATTTATTTATAAAACGCATCATTCATCCCGTAGGGATATCACGGCGCTGAAGTAGTGGGCGCGTGGTGGTCAGGTCTGTTACAGTAGAAGACATCAGTCTTTAGGGAATAAGTGGGTTTATAGTTTCTTCCTGAACGCAGTGTAGTCTTTGATCAGCCGTAATTCCAGTGGAAGCTTGTTCCAATGGAGAGCTGCAAGGTATGAGAAGGTGCGTCCACCTGCTCTGGCCTTTCTGAGCCTTTTGGTCTCAGCTAACGCCTGCTGGTGTGACCTTAGGCACCAAGGAGGTGTGTAGAATTTTATTTTATTCTGAAGAATCCTGGGACCAGTGTGATGGAGTGCCCTATGTGTATGTCCTAAGAGCTTAAATTGTGCTCTTTGACGCATGGGCAGCCAGTGAAGTTGCCTCAGGCATTCGGTTGCTGAACTGTATCTGTCCTTGTTGCACACCAGTTTGGCCGCTGCGTTTTGTACTACCTGAAGGCGTTTGAAGAGGTAGTCTGGCATGCCAACGAGAAGTGCGTTTCCATTATCCAGCCTGCTGACGAGTAGAGCCTGTGTGACTGTCCTCCTGCTTTCCAGTGGGATCCAAGGAAACAGCCTTTTTAAAAGTTTCAATGTGGCGAAGCTTTTTCCACATAGTGTACGCACATGATCCCGCATGGATAGGGTGTTATCAATGAGTAGCCCCAAATTTTTTGCGCAGTGTTTAGGTGCTGGGGCATCTCCCAGTGAGTGCGGCCACCAAGATGCCTCCCAGATATGGTTGGCTCCGCCGAGGAGCAGGATTTCGGATTTCTCGGCTTTGAGCTTTAAGCAGTGGTCCGACATCCAGGTTGCCATTTCCGTGAGGCAATTGTTGAGTTTGGCCCTGGTGTCGTCGTGCCTATCTCCGATGGCTATGGTCAGTTGCGTGTCATCCGCATACGAGCACAGGCTGAAACCCCACTTCATGCCAATTTTTGCCAGGGATGAAACTTAGGCATTGAAAAGAGTGGGGCTAAGGGATGCGCCCTACGGGAAACCACAGTTTAGTGTTTTTGGCTTTGAGGAGAAGGCACCTAATTGCACAGTTTGGGTTCTGTTCCTCAGAAACGAACTGAGCCATTGAAGGGCTTTTGCATGTATCCCTTTTTCATGTAAATTTTCCAGTAGAAGCTGGTGGGAGACCATGTTGAACGCTGCCGACAGGTCCAATAGGATCAGGGCGACTGCATTTCCCTGGTCCAGCAATGCTCTTACATTGTCTAAGACGGCCAGGAGAGTTGCCTCTGTGCTGTTGGTGGCCCTAAAGCCCATTTGAGAGGGGTCCAACAGTTCATTTGTTTCTAGGTAGTTGGACAACTGTCTGTTGACCAGGTTCTCCATGACTTTGGAAAGGTAGGGAAGTTGCGAGATCGGCCTATAATTAGCTGGGTTGGTAACTTCTCAACCAACCTTCTTCAATAGGGGGGTCACTATGGCCTGTTTCCACCTCTCCGGGAAAACTGCTGTCTCCAGGGATTGGTTCAATAGCTGCTTAATGTATGGGCTCAGGGTGGGTGTGATCTGCGCAAAGATGAAATGTGGGCAGGGGTCAAGAGGAGATCCTGATTTAACTTCCTCCATTGCCTTAGCGACTTCCTCTTCTGTAAAGGGGGCGAAACTGCCCAGCTGTACGGGGGCGTCGGGATGAGGGTCCGTGTTTTCCCAATCGGAGGGATCTGCTGGGGAGTTAGTACTAAATGATGAGTAGATTGTATTTATTTTGTCCGAGAAGAATTCACTCATCATTTCATAGCATTCTGCTGTTGGGTGCAGGGTTTGAGACATGCAGACCGGTTTGCATAACTCTCGTATTATTTTATATAGCTCTTTTACTGAGTTGCTGTTCTCATTTATTCGTTGCGCAAAATATGTCCTTTTTGCCTTCTTGATTGCGTAGTTGTAACTCCTGAGTTTTGCTTTGTATGTTGATTTGTCAGTGTCTGATCTGGACATTCTCCATTTGTGCTCCCATATTTTTCAATTTTTTTTTCAGTGTCTTAAGTTCGGAAGTGTACCACTTTTCAGACACATTTCTTTTTGTGGACTTAGGCTTAAGTTTAGGTGCTCATTGGTCTAATGTGTTGGTAATCTCTAATTCGAGGTTCATTACACCCCTGTTGGTGGGGACAGTTCCCAAAGCCTCTAAATTGTTAGAGGTGAAATGGCGCAGAAATGATTCGGGGGTAACTAATTTCCAGGCTCTGTATACCCCGTGCGTGGGTTTGGAGGCCTTTACTGATGTCACAGATTGGGCAAATGAGAAAGTAATTAGTGAGTGATCGGTCCATGTGACGGGTTTAATCTCCTCAACCGTGGTAGAATCAATGTTAGTGAATAGCAGATCCAGTGTGTGCCCTGCATTGTGTGTGGGCCCCTTGACCCATTGTTTGAGTTGGAGGATCTGCATATCGTTGTCCAGGTGGGTTGCCACCGTGTCATTGAATTTATCAAAGTGGACATTAAAGTCCCCAATCACCATGAAATCTTTGTAGTTTAGGCAGAGGGGAAGTAGCTGTGTAAGTAGCTTAGTGCTAAATTCTGGATGGTAACCAGGGGGATTATAGATCACAGCTCCACCCAGGATGATGTGGTTCCCTTTAGACACTTGGAATGGTAGAAGCTCATGTTCTCCCAGTTGGGCTACTGTAATGGGGAGACAATTAAGGCAATCTTTAAATAGAATAGCTAGCCCACCGCCCTTCCTCCCTTGCCTGTCTTGCCTTAATATTTTATAATCCGGGGGTACGGCGTTTGCGATGTCGGGGCAGTTATTCTCATCCAACCAGGTTTCGGTAATGAAGGCCAGGTCAGGTTCTGCCTCTTTAATGGTGTCCCATATCTCGAAAGAGTGTTTAGGAACTGACCTAGCATTGAAGTAGATGCAGTTAATTTTCACCCGGTCATCTATTTCTATATGCGACCTCTTGGCCCATGCTAGACTACACCATTTGTAGCAAGCGCAGGAGAAGGGCCCCGCCGTGTAAACTTTTCAGTGTCAGGCTTTGGTAAATTTTGTTGAAGTCAGCATTGCTTAAAGTATGATTGTAAATTCAAACTTTAGTCTGTATCACTTTTGTGGTCTGGCTTGCAGCGCAGCTGCCGTCAGACAATTATGTGAGAATCACTAGAAAGATGCTTTGGCTCCGCCCACATGTTGGAAGTCATGAGTACAGCTTTTGGTTGGGCCTAAGTTATGCTCTTCCCCATGTCCTTGCACTGCACTCCTATTGGCTCAATTCTAAGGAAACAAGTAAGAATATTATCAAAGCAAAATTATGTAGTCCGACAACCGAGCCTATTCGAAAGGTTATAAAAGCCAAACTTATTCCTTCAATCGCCTACGGGCAACTAGTATTTCCCGGGGCCCTAATCAACATCATGGAGTACGCCAACTGCCGAGCATTCAAACAGATGTTCCAGATACCAGCCTACGCCAGGAATGCTCTAGTACGGCTGGAATTCGGACTAAGTAAACAATATTATGAGCATTGGGCTTTGGTCATCCGCTACTATAGAGGGACGTGCGCTGCCCGTCCACATACAATGAAGGCAACCCTGCAAGAAATTTTCACGAAAGGGAAAAACCCCTGGGCAGACGCTTTATCCACTGCCCTCACTGCGCTGCACCTCGATTTGTCCGACTGGGGTCACTTTATTTATCAACCGGGTCTGCTCAAAAGAATTCTAAGGAAACAAGTGAAAATATTATCAAAGCATGATGACATGAGGTCTATAGAGTCCTCTAGCAGCAACATTGGGATTCTAGCCAGTTCTTACAAGGACAAACTGAGGCAGCCTTACCTTGACTCAGCTCTGAACAAATCGATATTAAAACAAATCCTATCGGTCAGACTCATGGTATGCCAATAAAAGACATAAACACTCGTTGGAAATCCCTAGAGGGGGGTCGCCTCCTACAGACTTTGCCATCAGTTCGAGGAGTCCCTGGCCCATCTAGTTTATATCTGCCCGGAACTGAGACATGCACGTTGCACTTTGTTAAAACCCTTGTTTTTAAAATACGGCATCCGTACCTGCGTAGATGCAATGAAGCTTCTTTTTAACTTAGAGATCCCATTGAACTGGCTAGACTAGCGAAATTTGCATGGCAACTTAAAGAACTTATAAGCAAAGGTCGAGCCTTGGCCTAAAGTAAGACTTCGGGCCCAAATCTGTGAGCATATATTAAGTATTTATGGACCTCTATTTTATGTCTTTTGTAACTATTTTAAATGTACTAAATGAAATGACACGTCACTGTTTTTATTAACAATGGAAGAAGGTCTTTGGAAGGACACTCCGCGCACGGCCTTTTTCTAACAATTTTTATTAATTGAAACAATACATTTTCTTCTTCTTCTTCACTCCTATTGGCTCTTGGAGGGTTTCCCCTAACCTAAAATCCCCTTCACGTTCAAACTTGATGACGAAATAGCGCTTACAAAGGGAATTCTTTGATAATTATGCAACACATTAGAATGCTTCCTTCCTTTATGTATCTGTCAAGCTTGCGGATGTTTACATAGTCTTTTTATTATCAGCGTCACTGCTTTGTCAGAGTAATTTCTTCGATGTTTGCTGGTCGGTGGGAACTGCGCATTATTTTATTCATTTTGCACTGCTAATTCAGACCAACTGACGAGGAGTGGGGCGGGAGCACGACCTGAGTTTGCAGAATTGTAGAGTGAAAGCAGGCTGAGTTCCAGGGTGCAGGCTTCAGCCAACATGGGTGGCATCAATGATGAGGAAATTCGTTTCATTGATTTAAATGTTTACTTACCTGTATAGGTCCGTAATCCGTACTTTGCTACCCCCACCCTGCCCCTCCCCCGCCCCACGTCACCGCCCGGCCGGCACTCCTACACGGACCGCGACTGCCACACACACACACACACACACGCACACACACACACACATACACACACACACGCACTATCTCTTTGAATCTTTCATAGATTCACATGCTTGTATCTTCCCCATCGTCATGGTGGGAGTCTCGCGGTAGTTAGAAAAGTAGTACCATAGAAGTACATTAGAAACCACCAAAGGGAAAGGAAAACCTTAACATTCGTCAGCATCTTTATGTAGGTCCAAACTCTGACCAATCAGAGATGAGCCCGAGACCTCAACTCCCCAACAGAGCCACCAGACCTCAGATTTCTAACCGCACGTCGTGTGTAAAGGAGTCTCCCTGAGCTCTGCTCAGTTTGTCAGTGAGTGAACTTTTGACCCTGCTCGAATTCACCTCAAGGTACTGTCTTTCTAACTTCTTTGCTTCAAAAATGTCAGAGGGTTCTAAGAAGAGGCTTTTTAGACCCTGCAGATCTTGCGGGAAGGCAAGGCTCTTTTTTGAAGATCCCCGCAAGGACTGTCTTTATTGCCTTTACCCCAAACATACAGCCAAGGACTGTAAATACTGCAGAACCTTTTCAGCCAAAACTCTAAAGGATAGAGAGGCAAGATTATTATTATGGCTCCAGAAGAAAAAATCTAAATCGGACTCTGGATCTGATGTTGAAGAGAGTCCTGGGCCATCCTCAGCAGAGAGGAAGCGTAAAAATGAGGGCTCTACCTCATTAAAGGCTGATTGTAAGAGATTGAAGGCAGAAAAATCCTCCATTGCCAATAAAACAGCCCTTAAGCAAAAAGATTTGGGCCAGAAAAAATTCTCTACTACTTCTATGCCTGTCACACCTCTAAAACAGGCTTCGTTGACGAAAAAAGCACCGTCGACGGACCCGTCGTCGAGGACTTCTGCCAAATCCCCGACTTCTGTGGCGACGACTGCATCGTCGACGGCTTGTCGTGATGGCATCACCGCCGAATACGGTGACGACGATTTCCTCGACGACGGATACGTCGGCAGTTCCGACGATGATGAACACTGCGTCGACGATTATGTCTACGACTTTGTCAACGGGAACACTGTCGACGACGGCATCTATGGCCCCGTCGACGGGCGGTCCGTTGATGACAGTGTTTAAGTCACCCTCCCTGCCAATATCGACAGCGATCACTTCGTCGATGGATCAAAAACAGGACTTTAAAGGTCTCCAGTTTGTCCCAAAGTCGCCAGGTTTGTCATCTTTATCCGGGATATCACCTTTGCCTCCCTCTCACCTTCTTGATACGGAGGAATCAGGGGATGAAAGTCTGTTTGGTCCTGCTTACAGCCCCTCACAGCTCAGAGTTAAATGCCAGGACACTGATGAGGAGTAGGAGATACAGGGGCAGGAAACGTCAGAGTATATGGAAGGGGATTACTCCTTCACGGGTCGCTCTCAGGCCCAACGATACGACTCTTTCCAAGAGCACTATCCTTATGCAGCTTACGAACAGCGTCAGGAGGTTTGAAGAGAATCCATGCTGGTGCCAATCTCCCTGGCCACCGACCTTAGGCACATGCTCAATAACTATTATAAAAGATTTCCGGACTCTCACGCTCTAGTTCTGTTGACGCCCGGCGGTCCGGGTATTCAAAATACTCCACCACCGCCAGTGGTTACTCCACCGCCTGTTGCGCAGGTAGAGAGACAGGCTCCTTGATGCATTACAATTCAAGATGATTACATCGAGAGTGAAGCAGACGATCAGCCCAAGGAGGGTGAGCTCATTCAGGATCCGGACCTAGTTGGTCAGGAATGGGATGATTATGTGGCTCAATCTTCGCCGTCGCCTGCCCCTCCTCCGGCAACCTCTCCTCCGGGGGATGTTGGGAGCTTCAACGAATTACTAGAAAGAGCCTCTAGAAGATTTGATTTGCCTTTGCCTGTGGTACAAACCGAATGCTTTCTTTATGATTTTAAGGATGCGGCTAAAAAATCGGTTTGATCCATACCGATTGTGGATTACATTTGGAGTGAAGGTTTGAAGATTATGAAGAATCCAGCCTCATTTCCTGCTGTATTGCCGAGGATGGAGAATAAATATAAAGCACCTGATTCTGCTCTGGCGTGTTTAATTGGTCACCCTCGTCCGGATTCGGTAATAATGCAAGCTGCGCTGAGGCGCTCCAGGAATCCGCAATCTCCTTTCTCGATGCCTCCAGACAGGGAAGGCAAACAGCTTGACAGCATTGGCAGACGCTTCGCTACTATGGCCGCTACTTCTATCAAGGCCTTACTGATTTTGGGGAGGTACGACCGTCAGTTATGGTCAGATCTTGCTCCTCTTCTCGAACACCTTCCCAAAGATAAAAGGAAAGAAGCGAAAGACCTCCTTCAGGAAGGTGCTAGGGCTTCTTTGGAAGTGATTGACTCAGCAATGGATTTGTCTTCGATTGCTTTCAGGCAAATGGCAGGTGCCGCTGTTCTTCGTAGACAGGGCTGGCTTAGGGCGAAGTCATTCCACCCTGAAGTTCAAACGAAAGTTTTGGACATGCCCTTCGATGGGGAAAATCTGTTTGGGAAGCACGTAGACGAAGAGCTACTGGGTATCAAAAAGGATACTGAAACCGCACGTTCCTTAGGCACGTTGCAACAACGGCGCTATCAGTCCTTTCGTGGAGGTTGAGGACGAGGTCAGTTCCAACAAAGATCGTCCTATCAGCCATACAGATTCCAGCCATATGCCCAACAAGGTTATAGACCACAATATGGAGGACAGCAACAACAGCAGTTTCGTGCTTCCAGTGTGTCGTACAATCAGCAATCGGCTAGACGCAAGCCTGCGGGACGAGGAAAATCACAGAATTCCTCTAGACGACAGTGACGTTTGTCTCCCAACAGCCACCTCATCTCGACTTGCACCTCTGCAGTCCCATCAGCTCTCTCCATTTCTAAGCCAATGGCAAGCCATTACAAAGGACAAATGGGTACTGGACATCATCCAACGGGGCCACACCCTAGAATTTGTCCACAAGCCTCCTCGAAATCTGCCCCTAAAGAAAATGCATCATCATCATCTTCTCTTGTTAAAGGAAGGAATTTCGACCTTGCTAAAGAAAGGGGTGATAGAAAAGGTGCCTTCCAGTCAACGAGGGAAGGGCTTTTATTCCAATTTCTTCCTCATAAAGAAAAAGTGCGGGAAATGGAGACAGGTCATGGACCTCAGACAGCTGAACAAATACATCAAGAAACAATCATTCAGAATGTTGTCTCTACAAGAGGCTCTCTTATTAGTAAACAAGGGAGATTTAATACCGTCCCTCGATCTCTTGGACGCATATTTTCACATCCGCATTCATGCGAAGCATTGCCAATTTCTGAGGTTTGAGGTGGCTGGGGATCACTACCAGTTCAAGGTTTTGCCCTTCGGCCTTCGCTCAGCTCCCAGAGTTTTCACAAAATGTATGGCTCCGGTAGCCACTTTTCTGAGAAGGCAGAAACCTGGACGATTGGCTGGTGCAAGGGATCACGTTCCACTCTACAAGAAAATCTACACGGGCTTGTCAACAGCTTTTCTAATTTCTAGAATTGCAGCTCAACGTAGAGAAGTCGCACTTGATTCCAAGTCAGAAGCGTGTTTTTCTCTGGGCATTACTGAACATCAAGTTGATGAAGGCGTTTCCTACTTCAGAATGGAAGCTCAAGATAAGGTGCTTAGCAACCCTTCTACGTGGAAGAGAGTCAACTTCTGTAAGAGTGTTCAAGTCTTTTCTGGGGATGCTGTCATCATGCATCCCGTTGATTCCAAATTGTCGGCTGCACATGAGGCCTCTCCAAGAGCAGTTAGAGATGCAGTGGATTCAGGCGCAGGGCTCATTCGAGGACATCATCTCTCTCTTTCAGACAATGAAGCAGGCTCTGTCATGGTGGGAGAAAGAAAGCAATATTTCTCCAAGCCTCTCGTTTCAAGCAACACAGCCTTGTTACATTATGACCACGAATGCCTCAATGGACGGTTGGGGAGAGCATCTCCAGGAATTGCAAAGCCATGGAAAATGGTCCGTTTGAGAAACGCTATTGCACATCTATCTCTTGGAATTGAGGGCAGTTTTTCTGGGACTAAAGGCATTTCTCCCAAGAATCCAAGGGATCCTCTGTTCTGGTAAGAACAGACAATACCACAAGGATGTTCTATCTGGCCAAACAAGGGGGCACCAGGTCCCTCACATTGTCAGAACAGGCCCAGGAAATCTGGAAGTGGCTAATTCAGCACAAAATAACATTACAAATAGAGCATGTTCCGGGCGTGGACAACGATTGGGCGGATTCTCTAAGAAGAACCAATTGCCAATGTCACGAATGGGAGTTAGACTGGGAGCAGCTGCGACAAGTTTTCAAACTGTGGGGTACTCCAAAACTGGATCTCTTCGCGACAGCAAGCAACAAGAAGTGCGAAAGGTTCGCCAGCAGGTTTCCTCAGGCAAACTCTTGGGGAAACGCTCTGCAGATGCAATGGACGGTGCACAGTCTAAATATCGAGTTTAGTAATTCGACCTACAGTAATATCGAGTTTCAAATATCGTAGGGACAGAATATCGAAATCAAGAATATCGACGACCAGAATATCGACCTGAAGGTAAGAAATATCGTTTTTGTTAATATCGAAGTTAGTAATATCGATAGCAAAAAAATCGATGATACTAATATCGATATTTATATTAGTGTTATGTATTTTATTATGTATTTTATATGTATGTGTTATATATTTTTTGTTAAGTATTGTACTGGTTTTTAATTATATGTATAACATTTTTAAAAGTTAGTAATATTTTTTTATGTAAATTATGCGTTTTAGTACTGTAGCGGGTTGTGGGTTTAAAGGGGAATAGGGTGGGAAGTAATTTAATTATAGTAAATTCATTAATAATTTTTAGGAATTATTAATTAATTTTAATTAAATTTTGCTTTTTTGTTCTGTAGCGTGTTGTGAGTTTATAGAGGAATAGGGTGGGAAGTAATTTAATTATAGTAAATTCATTAATAATTTTTAGGAATTATTAATTAATTTTAATTACATTTTGCGTTTTAGTTCTGTACCGGGTTGTGGGTTTATAGGGGAATAGGGTGGGAAGTATTTTAATTGTAATTAAGTAATTATTTATTTTTATTTCTTGGTATTGTTAATTAATTTATTGTTAATTAATTATTAATTGGTAATTAATTTTTTTTTCTTTGGTAATTAATTTTTATTAATTGATTAATTGATAATTATATTAAGTGTATTAATTTATTATTGGAGCGGGTTGTGAGTTTATAGGGAAATAGGGTGGGAAGTAATTTAATTCTAATTAAGTAATTATTAATTTTATTTTTGGGTATTGATAATTAAATTATTGTTAATAAATTATTATTTGGTAATTAATTTTAAATAATATAATTTTTGGGTATTGTAAATTAATTTATTGTTTAATAATTATTTATTGGTCATTAATTTTTATCAGTTATTATTTATTGGTATTTATCATTAATTTTTTGTTAATTAATTATTAATTGGTAATTCCTTTTTAATAATTATTATGTTTTGGTATTGAAAATTAATTTAGTGTTAATTAATTTTTATTTGGTAATTCATTTTTAATAATTATTATTTATTGGTATTTATCATTAATGTATTGTTAATTAATTATTAATTGGTAATTATTTTTTATTAATTATTTATTGGTATTGATAATTAATTTATTGTTATTTGATAATTAAATCTTTATTTATTTAAAAAAATTAATTTAATTATAAGTATGTTAATTTTAACCCCTACGCTATCCAACACTTTCCCTACTGTTGCACTCACTGGAGTGGGAATAGTAATTTTTACCCATACGCTATCCAACACTTTCTCTACTGTTGCACTCACTGGAGTGGGAATAGTAATTTTTACCCCTCCGCTATCCAATACTTTCCCTACGGTTGCACTCACTGGAGTGGGAATAGTAATTTTTACCCCTACGCTATCCAACACTTTCCCTACTGTTGCACTCTCTGGAGTGGGAATAGTAAATTTTACCCCTCCGCTATCCAACACTTTCCCTACTGTTGCACTCTTTGGAGTGGGAATAGTAATTTTTACCCCTATGCTATCCAACACTTTCCCTACTGTTGCATTCTTTGGAGTGGGAATAGTAAATCTTACCCCTACGCTATCCCACACTTTCCCTACTGTTGCACTCACTGGAGTGGGAACAGTAATGTTTACCCCGACGCTATCCAACACTTTCCTTACTGTTGCACTCACTGGAGTGGGAATAGTAATTTTTACCCCTACGCTATCCAACACCTTCCCTACTGTTGCACTCATTGGAGTGGGAATAGTCATTTTAACACCTACGGTATCCAACATTTACCCTACTGTTGCACTGTTTGGAGTTGGAATAGTAATTTTATTCCCTCCACTATCTAATATTTTTTGTATTATTTTAGCTAATGTAGTATATTATTAATTTTAAATTAATTTTAATTTTTTTAATTTGTTACATATATTTATTTAATTTTTATTTATGTTATTGTTTTATGTGTATAGATGTATTTATAATTTATAAGATTTTCTTAATAATTTATAAGTTATTAAAATAATTATTAAAACATATTAATAAGTAAGTGTATATATTATATATTATATGTATATATTAAATGTATTTATAAATTATATATATTTAACTTATAAGTTTTAAACATTTTAAAATATTTTAATTATGTTTATTTTAATTATATGTATTATTTACTTTATTTTACATTACTTTTTTTAACTAAAAAAACCCGATATTTTTAACAACGATATTTTTGACAACGATATTCTTTTTTCGATATTTTTGTACTTACCATAATGTAGATAGGATGTCGATATTCTTGACTTCGATATTCTTGCTGCGATATTTTTGTAGGTCGATATTCTGACCTTCGCTATTCTGTCAGTGATTCGCAATGGACGGGGACGTTCGCCTACGCTTTCCCGCCGTTCTCTCTCATCCCAAGAGTGTTGAGCAAGATGAAGAAGGAACCATCTCATCTCATTCTTATAGCTCCGGCATGGCCAAGCCAGCTTTGGTTCACAGAGCTTCTCTTGTGCTCGATATCTCCGCACATTCTCTTTCCTCCAGTGCCAAACCTGCTGTCCATGAACAATGGACAGATCGTTCATCCTCAGATAAAATCTCTAAGTTTATCAGCTTGGAACCTCATGACTATAAATTCACGGACTTAGACATTGCTCCGGATTGCAGGTCCATCCTTCAGCGGGCCAGAGCTTCTTCCACTAATAGGTCATACGCTGCAAATTGGAAGAGATTCTGCCATTGGTGCATAGAAAAGGACATACATCCTTTGCTCTCGACCCCGGAGCAAGTTTTACCTTACCTACTACATTTAGCTAAGTCAAAATTGGCTCATTCATCAATCAAAGTACACTTGGCTGCAATTTCCAGGTTTCACAGAAAACCAGGAGAACTCTCCCTGTGGTCAACAAGAATTGTTAAAGAGTTTATGAAAGGCCTTTTCAGAGTTTTCCCACCCTTAAAGCGCCCGGCAGTCCCATGGGAGTTAAACACAGTCCTAGCCCAATTGATGAAATCGCCTGTCAAGCCGATACACAAAGCTGACTTAAAATATGTTTCATGGAAAACGGCTCTCCTATTGGCCCTCACATCGGCTAGAAGAATCAGCGAGATTCAGGCTTTCACTGTGGCTGCACCCTTTCTTCAATTCAAGCAAGACAAACTATTATTGAGAACAAACCCTCGCTTTATTCCTTAAGTTCCAACCTCTTTTCACTTAAATGAGCCGGTAGTGCTCACTACGTACTTTGGAAATCCTTCAATTGCTGCCGTAAGAGCATTGTACTCTTTGGATGTAAAGCGATGCATCAAGTTCTACATCCATAGAACAAAGGCTTTCAGAAAATCGGATCAGCTCTTTGTTTCCTTTACTTCGCCAAGGAAAGGCCAGGCCCTTTCAAAGAGCAGTATTGCAAGTTGGATCTCCTCTGCAATTGTTTTCTGCCATAACAAAGCTGGAAAACCGCTATCTGCAAAGGTGTCTGCGCACTCCACAAGGAAGATGGCAGCCTCTACAGCCCTCTTTGCCGGGGTATCGCTTCCAGACATTTGTAGAATGGCACCATGGTCTAACGTGCATACGTTCACCAAGCATTACTGCCTAGATTCGGCATGGAAAGCAGATGCTGCAGTGGGTCAAGCAGTCCTGAGGCATCTGTTCTCTTGAGGTACAGTCTATTTATATCTATCACCTCTATTTTATGTTGTTTATTTTGTTCCACAGATTTATATGTTTATAGTCATTTACTTGGATTTCATGATTCATATAGATCAGTATGCTTAAATGTGTTAATTCTTAATGCATATGAAGGTCTTCTCCTAGTCGCAAAGTTTTAAAGGAATGACACCGATGACTACTCTGATACATGTTTTGAAAGACAAGGGGGCCCAATTACTATTGGTCAGGGACCTTGGGTAGTTTACTAGATTCAAACACAGTGGTCCCTAAACAGAAGATTAAACAAACAATGAATATAGACTCAATCAGTACTATATTTGAAGCTGTCCAGCCGGACAGATACTTTAATATTCAATTAGTTTCCAAAAAATGAACGAAATACATTTGAAGTGGGACACAAGCCTGCATCCAACTCAGCAAAATAGTGACAGAAAAGGCTCACGCAGAGTAAGTTGTTTGTATGTAGCACATACTGATGTTACAAACAAAATATAGTGGGACACCATTACACATGAGCGATATTTAGTTGAGAAGTGTATAAGGTGTGCATTAAGTCGACGGCGTTTCAATCCTTACAAAACATATTAGGATCATTATCAGGACATTTACATAAGCATGCCTGGGTACATTTGCCTAATGTCCAGAAGAGAGCAGCATGGATACGCCACGGGGGCGGGAGCGACCCGGGCTGGGGCAGATTAAGCGTCCGGACCTGGTGCAGTCAGAGCTGCAAGAGGTTGGTGGAGATGGCGCCGCGTGCGCGGTCACTATATCAATTAGAAGGGTTAGGTCTGAATCGACCTAGTAATGAGGACACTGCTGCATGGGCGTGCTTTCTGCTGGCATCTACTGGCAGACTACTCTGATACAAGCATGTGAATCTATGAAAGATCCAATACTGCAGAAAAAACAAGTTACTTACTTGTAAACTGTGGTTCTCCAGTATTGATATCTTTCATAGATTCACATGCGGCCCTCCCTCCTACCCCGTCTAGGCTTGCCACTTCTTACCTCATGCTACTTCTTAACCTTAGCAAACTTGTGCGCGAAATCTGAGGTCTAGTGTCTCTGCTGGGGAATTGAGGTCTAGGGCTCGTCTCTGATTGGTCAGAGTTTAGACCTACATAAAGATGCTGACGAATGTTATTTTTCCTTTCCCTTTGGTGGTTTCTAATGTATTTCTATGGTACTGCTTTTCTAACTACCGCAAGACTCCCACCATGACGACGGGGAAGATACAAGCATGTGAATCTATGAAAGATATCAATACTGGAGAACCACAGTGTACAGGTAAGTAACTTGTTTTTTTTTTAAATATACGCACATTTCATACCTATAATTTTTAGGACTGGCCATTAACCGTAATGAAGTGTGTATTTAATTTTCTAAATCCATGCGAGGTTTGATACTGGGGTGGGTTATAAAGCGGACTGAGACAAATATAACTGAACTTCTAGTTTTTTGGTACACTCGCTCAAAAGTACCTGAATACACTATGGGGTAACACACACACACACACACATATTGTAGTATCGCTACAGACTTCCCACAGCCGTCCTTCATGGGTTGCACAGGGCATTCGGTGGAATATATTGGATAAGTAGCTGAATCATGTTGTGGGGCAGTGTGTGCTGTGTAGTCTGTTACCATCATCTGTTCATTGCTTATCATGAAACGGAATGTGTTGCTGATGCCTGTGAGCTGCCAGCTGATGCTCCATGTCTTCTTCTGCAAACTGAGGAATTCGCCAAGGGTAGTGTGACGCATAACCCGGAGGCAAGGCGTGGCCGAAGGGGTATAAATAATCAGGTTTTGGACCACTCTTGGCCACACTTAGAACAGTTGTACTGGTGTCCTGTGTCCATCCTATCATCATGATACAGACGCCCAGGCACTGCGAGCCCCAGGCATCTTACACTGGCAATGAGGATCATCCAAAATACCGTCACCAGTCATGCCTTATGAGTGGCGCTACGTTGCAACACCACCCCAACCTGCTGCTGTAGTCCCGCCTGCCTTCCAGCTGAGGGCTAAGTGAACCAGTCCACCTCTCTGGAGATAGTCGCACCGCTCAGCTTCCAGCCACGTGTGAGGCACCACCAGTACTGACTGCCTGCCACCTAGCAGCTGTGCTACTCACCTGCCCACCTCCTCAGCCTTGCTGATTTTGGGTGCAGCCCTGAAGGCAGCCCTACCACCTGCCAGTTTCTGCTCCCATGAGCTTTCCAACAGCCAAGCAGAGGAGATGGAACTCACCCTCTACAGGGCACCCCGAGCCCCCAGTACCCTGGACCCCAGCTCTGCACGAGTCAAGGTAGAGAGGATTGATGCTGTCTACAGACGAGCAGGGCAGCCTCAGATGGCAGTTCCACACACCGCAACACCTCCCAGGTGTGGAAACTGGCATGGAGCCACACCAAAGTGAAACTTTCCCGGCCAAGGGCAAGACCTGTTCCAGGTGTGGAAAAAGCAACCACTTTGCCAGTGTCTGCAGGAGCGTGGAATAAGGACAGAAGCCCCAAGGCAGAAAACTACCACCAGTCACATTACAATGCCTCATGCTGGAAATGACACCTACATCGCGAGCGACACAGCTCTGCACTCAATCCAAAGTGCTCCTGGTAGCAAAGACATGGTGTTTTTAATATCTTCACAGTACAACTGGGGGAAGGGAAGAGAAAGTTGGCCCCTATGTGCACTATGATGGTTGATGAGGTGGCAGTGCCAGCCCTTATTGACACAGGGGCATCTGTCAACATCATGGACTACAAACAATTTGAGAAACTACAACCACACTCACAGCTAGAAGCCGCCAAGGTCAAGATCTTTGCATATGGATGCAAATGCCCATTGCAGCCTGCAGGGACCGTTGAGCTGCTAGTAGAGAACTGATATCGGAATATGCGCTCACGCTTTCATGTCACCAAAGAAGGTATGGGCACCCTCTTAGGATGCAATACTGTGGAAGACCTGTTGTTAGTCTTCTTTGCCTGGCACATACACGCAAACAAGGCCGGAGACATCATGAAAGACTGTCCAATACTCTTTTAAGGCCTTGGCCAACTATGAAACACACAAGTGAAACTCCACTTCAATCAAACATTTTTTCCCATGGCGCTACGCCACCGATGTGTACCCTTCCACCCAAGGCCCCAGGAAGAGGAAGAGCTGAGGAAGCTAGAAAAGGTGTATGTAATAGAGAAGGTCTCAGGCTCTACCCTTTAGGTATCTCCGCTGGTGGTTGCACCCAAACCGAAACAACCTGGAACTGAGCGCCTTTGCTTAGACATGCGCCTCCCACACGTGGCAATAAGCCGCAAACGTTATCTAATGCCCACCATGGATGACATTATACCCAAAATAAATGGAGCGCAATGGTTCTCAAAACTGGAATTGTACGCGAGATTCCACTAGCTCGAATTGACCCACACATGTCGATATGTCACAACATTCTCCACTCACCTTGACCTCAGGAGGTACAAGCACCTCAATTTAGGCATTTCATCTGCAGCCAAAGTGTTCCAGAACACAATTAGGGAGCTACTATCCTGACTCACTGGCGTCATCAACATCACAAATGACATCTTCATATATTCTGACATGCAAGAAGAGCACCACAAGTGCCTCTGCCCCAGCCTAGTCAGCCTGGTGGACCATGGGCTGACCTTACACAAGGAGAAGTGCTCCTTTTTCAAACAATCAATAACGATTTTAGTTTACATCTTCTCTAAGGAAGAAATGCAGGTAGATCCCCAAGAAAGCAGAAGCCATTCATACAGTGCCAATGGCACAGAATGCAGTAGAAGTGTGCAGCTTTCTCAGGATGGCCACATACTGCGGCAGGTACATCCTGAACCTAGCAACTCTGTCAGACCCTCCAAGGTCCCTCACAAAGGCAGATGCCAAGTGGGAGTAGAATGACCAGGCTGAAGTAGCATTCCGCCACATTAAAGGAGCCATCATAAGCAATGCAACAATGGCATACTATAACCCTCACCGCAATACTGAGCTGGTCGCAGATACCAGCCCTGTGGTACTGGGGGCAGTCTTAGTACAAGAAAAAGGCCACAGGACATGGGTCCCAATTACATATGCCAGTGGAGCCCTTACAGAGACCGAGTCCAGATATACCCAAATCGAAAGAGATTCCTTAGCCATCCTACGGGGGTGCTGCCAACTCCATCTCTATCCCTGTTTATGACAATTCAGAGTCATCATGGACCACAAACCGCTAGTACCACTGTTCACAAGGATATCATGGAACCCACCATTTAGGATCAAGAGATGGGCCATCCAACTACAGATGTATGACTTCATGGTACATACCGATAAGGGGCCCACAACCCAGCTGACTTCCTGTCAAGACACCCAAAGGCAGATGAAATGGGCACCAAGGACGGATGGGCAGAAAACTTCATCAACATGGTCGTACAAGGAGTCTGCCCAGTTGTGATGATAGTCAATGACATACGAGAGGCGACCAGCACAGACCATTGCCTCAAGAAAGTGAGGGAAGCTCACCATGACTGAAAGTGGAACAATTTCTTGGATGGAGCAAGAGGTTGGAACTTAGAGAACAGAGCCTTCCTCATCTAGCTATGGCACATCCGCCATGAGCTCAGCTACACCACAGATGGGCTCCTGCTGAGAAGTTCTTGCATTGTGGTCCCCTGAGCACTGTGGACCTCGGTAATAGACATGGCGCACCAAGGGCACCAAGGGAAAGCCAAGACCAAGGCCAGGCAGCAGATAAAGGTTTGGTTTCCTGGAATGGATGAGCATTTGGGCGATGGGGTCCACAGATGCATCTCTTGCCAAATCATGGGAGGTGGAACAACACCGGCCCCATTAATCACAGAAGGCAGCCCCGACGACCATGGACCAACCTCAGCATGGACTTTGGGAGCTTCCCAGAAGGGAGATTCACCAACATCATCATTGATGATCACTCCAAGTACCCTGTAGTGGAGGTGGTTCATCCCATGCACTGTTTGGACTGCCCGTAGAGATCAAAACCAACCACTGCCCCCTTTTCACAACCTCAAATTTGAGGACTACCTCCTGAGTCTCGATGTAAACCACCAGAAGATCACACCGTCATGCCCCCAAACGAATGGGGAAGATTAACGATTCATCAGGACCCTTGCCAAGACATTAAGAATAGGAGTCGATTTAGGGTGCGATCTCAAAGCAGGCTAATGGCGTATCATCATACTCCCAACAGCATGACAGGGGGTGCCTCTGTGGGCCTCCTGTTGAGGAGACTTGAGAGAGATAACATCCCCGCCATCTGCTAGCGACTGGCCACGCTGAACAAGGAGGCTGTGCAAAAAAAGCACAGAGAGACGAACACAAAAGCCAGCCAAGACCAAGGTGCCCAGGTGTCTACCCTTCAGGAAGGGGATATGGTGTTTGTCAAAGATCGCCATCCTGGACACAATTCAGGACCCAGTTCGAGAGGGGCCTATGGCATGTCACCCAGGTCCAGGGGACCCTGGTCACTGAAGCGAGTCAGAGCAAACTGTAACCAGGAAAGTGTCCTGGTTCAAAAGGGCTTTAAAGAACAAGGGAACCCAATTCGGATGGTCAGGGACCTTAGGTAGTAATGCGTTTTAGACACACTGGTCCCTAAACAAGGACAATAGAAGCGAAGAAAGATGAATATAGACTCAAAGTCAGTACTATATTTCAAGCTGTTCAGCCGGACAGGAATAGTTTTACTTTTCAAAGTAATCACAAAAAATAAAGTGGGACACAAGCCTGCATCCTACTAAGGGGCCGATTCCGATCTCGGCCGGTAGGGCTCCGAATCGGATCCGGCATTACCGGATCCGATTCGGAGCCCTGTTTCCCGACCGAGTCGGACGTGCGTCCGGGCGAGCGAGTACGATGCGAGCGAACGCGAAATCGCCGACCGACTCGTTCGCGGGACCCAACCGCTCCGACCGACTCTCACGGACTCGGCTCGCTCCGCACAATGGAGACGTTCCCTGGCCGGGTAAGTACGATGCGCGCCTCGAGCAGTCCGACCGACTCGCGCCGTCCGGCTTGAACGAGCAGTCAGAGCCGTACTTTGGGGGTCCGTGTCGGACCCCCCTGTACGCCTAGCCGCGCGAGTCGCACACAGGGGGGACCCATGGGTCCCCCCTACCTGTGCATGTACGGTGCGACCCGCTTCGACGCGAACCCGCTGTAGGGGGCGCCCTTGTTCGCCTCGCACCCATTGAGTCAATGGGAGCCCGCATACGCGTTGTACGTCCGACCAACTCGAGTCCGATAGCATGCGAACCCATCGTACTCGTTCGGTCGGACTGCTAGGGTCCGATTCGGTCGGAAATCTCTCCGGGTCCGGCTCGGTCGGAGTGATTTCCGGCCCGAATCGGAATCGGCTCCTAAGTGTATATAGAGCACAAACATAAACAAAAACAAAAGCAAAGGCTCAGGCAGAGCGAATGCTTGTGTCATACATTCAAACAGGACAAGCATCAATGTGTGAAGACATCGTTACACATGAGTAATATCAATTAGAAAAGTGTTTACAGTGTACATAGAGTCGACGACGTTTCGATCCCTTTTGAACATTTGTGGGATCATCATCAGGAGATAGTGTTACATGCCTGAATAAAATTGCCGTAAGAATGAACTGAAACCGACATGTCAAAGTCCCTTAACTGGCGGTCCCGATGGACCGTGTGGGAAAGCAAGGTGCTGGGATCAGTGCGTCTTCGCTGTGGCGTCACTGTGGCGTCCATCAGGACCTCCGGTTAAGGTACTTTGCATCGGACACGTGGATGCGGTTCTGTACCATCGCTCCCCTACACTAGTGACTAGTCCCACTGGATTCTTGGCCTTATTCTTTCACCTCCATTGTACCCAACAAGGACACACTGCCGCGGTCCTCAAATTGGCATGTCGGTTTCAGTTCGTTCTTACGGCAATTTATCTTTCTTCACTTCGCTTCTATTGTCCTTGTTTAGGGACCAGCATGTCTAAAACTGGTTCAAAAGGGTGCATGGAACACTGTGGGTAGACATGACTGACCCGCACCAGCCCCCTTTCGATGAGGAGTCTAGCCAAGGAGACAGGGCATCACCCGACCTGGGCTCCCCAACTGCACCCAGTGAAAGGCCACCCGGAAGCTTCCTCAATTCATCACCTTGTATGGCAATGGCCGGACTGCCACAGAGTGCAGCTAATGAGAGCCAAGAGAGCACCCAAGGGATGCAGTTAAGGCCAATGCAACCATATCACCTGAGAATTAACCAAGCCTCATCCTCAAGGACTGTGTGTGGAGTACAGGAACCTACTGTTTATGGTCCCAAAGTGGGAGCCCCTGTTAAGGACTAACGTGTGGAGGGATGTAGAGTGTCACCGACCTCTACTCATGACCCAAATGTGACACACACCCTGGAGGCCGGTTCGGTCAAAAGGGTTCAATTAAATGGGCCTTGGACTGCTCGTGACCACACCCAGAACAGTTGTGCTGGTGTCCTGTCTGTCCTTTCATGATGATACTGAGCCACAGGCATTGTGTGTCCTAGGTATCGTATAGACCCTCTCAGCAGCCACTGTCATTGGAGTTCCCATGTACTTACACTGCCCTGTTTGTGATAAAAAGTCTCATTTTCATGATGATGGGCATGGCCCGCTGACTGTGTCCTGTCCTTCATTTTAATGATGGTGGGGTCTGGCCCTCTATGTCCTGTCTTATTTTAATTACTGTGGGGCCTGGCCTGCTGACTGTCTTGTCTCTCATTAGTTTTCTCCTGTACAGAGCTTGTGCTTCGAGCCCACTCATTACTTACCTATACTTATCATTGGTTGGGTATGACATTGCTTCTTATTCGTCAGCACGTCATCTGCTTTCACTCTGCAAGTCTTCTGCTCTGCTTTGACTGTCCATGCTGTGGCATTGAGCTTGGCCCCAGCGCAGCTTCCGCTCACTTGCCAGTGACTAGTGGTCAGTGTCCTTCCACTGGCTACGTAGTCTGAAGGTACTTTTTTCTTATTTGCCATCTAGTACTCCATACGAGTGCATCTGCTGTTGGTGACTTTTGTCAATGCTTTTCATTTTATGGTTTCAATAAGTGTTTACTGCATGTCCCACGTCATACACGATGACACAATACCGACTTCTCACCTCCTGTTTGTCACAAGCGTTATCTACAGAGCGCCTCTAACCTTGTTATTTGGTAAAGGAAAAGATGTTGCGTAACGGCTATAGCGGCTGACTTCGAAGCTGGTTAATTAGGTTTTAGTCTTGCCGGGAGGCTCAACTTATTTAATCTCTCTGTGCCTACAGTTGAATGTGTTTGTTAGGTCTCGCCTACGCAGCGCGCATGCGCTGCATAGGAAAAAGACCTTTAGCAATCGATTCACTTTTGCAGGCAAAAACGTGCACGAGTTGCATTGCTTTCAATGGCAACGCGTGCACGTTTGGCGATTCCCTTGCGGGAGCGAGCTTTCAAACCATCTGTCTGTAATTAACAGATGGTTCCAGGGAAACAGGCGCAGGCCCCCTCCTCTCTCCCCTCCCCCTGCTGCCAGCGCGAGGCGTGCGCGCTTGTTTTCTTCTTTCACTACTGCAACTGGCACCATTACTACTGTTAATATGACTGTTAGAACTTGGGCCACTACTATTGTTTTACTACTACTGTCATTAGTGTTACTATTTTTACAATTAGCGCTACTATTTTTCTGTCGCCGATTTCGCTGACACCATTACTACTGTTAATATTACTATTCCTAATTGTATGACTACTACATACGACTACTACTATTACTGCGGTTACTGGTACTTCTGCTGCTCTTTTCGTAGTACAACCACTACCACGCAACTAATATTACACAAGTTGTTAATAATGACAACTTTTCTTTTCTATATAGCGCCTGCTATCACACTCGAGGTTTCACGGCGCTGCAGTGAATTGCTTCTACGGCAGTAGCCTGCATTCTACGGCAGGGCGGTGACAGTGGTTCACCTACCTGGCCGAGGCTCTTGCCCTTCTTGTGTGTGGCTCTGTGGAAGACGCCAGTGGTTCTGTTGGAGACAGCCGGGGTGGGGGGGTGCCCCATCAGGATAGACTTGATGGAATTGTCCTTAGACCTGGTGCTGCCCAGCTGCGAGCTCTCCCCAGGCAGCAGCAGCAGGGTTGACGCCAGCCAGAGGAGCGCCCAGCGCCCCGAGGACCACCCGCTGCCTTCGAGCCGCAGCATGGTCTTCGCCTCGCGGGAGGTCACAGAGCAGAGCGGACAGAGGGAGAAAATAGCTCCTTCTGGACAAGCGCGACGCTCACACTGCCCAAGGGGTCCACTCCGCGCGAGGACGGGAGAGCGCCGAAAGTTCTGCGGCCGGGAGCTTAGAACATTCCTACAGCTGCACATGTGCCAGTAGGATAGCACAGCTGGTTGAAGGCTAGATGAAGCGATTACGGCGCATTTGCAGCTTGCAGGTCTGAATTCGAGCCGTCCGACTCAGCTATTCATCTTTCCAACTTGAATCAAATGCGGGCCAATTATGATTGTACGTAAGTGTATATGCAAATATTCTATGTGCAATACTTTCGATGAAACCGCTGTATTAAGTATTGTTTTCACAAATGCTGTTCAGGGTGCTGATAAATCTGGGGGCACAGCGTCAATAAGTGTCTTTAGCCAAAAGGAGCACTGCGACTCCTGTGCTTGTCAAACGGGGAAATTCTCCAGAGGTTGAGGTCAATGAATGGAGTCAGACTCTAGGCGCTTTTCCGCCGAAGTTACCCTGCACATTCATGACAGGTCCAAGGGAGATGGTCCACTTTGGATGTCTGCAGAACATATGTGGACAAGATGCAGACTTGGTCTGGGGTCTTCCTCACTGCTGCTGCCCTGGTCCCATCAGACCCATCTCTTTATTTTCCCACATTCTTTTTGTCTTTCTCTCAATCATTTTATCTCTCAGTTTCCTTCTCTGATTTATTCTTCCTTTCTTTCCCTCTCTTTCCTCCCCTTCTCATTTTCCCTCCCGCAATCTGTTCATATTCTCTCTATTTCTTCTCCCTTCCCTTCTTTTCCTCTCTGCATAATTGTCACTACTTCACTTTTTTCTTTCTCTTTCATTCTCTCTCGCTCTCTCTCTCTCGTTTTTCTTTTCCATCCTTTCAATTTATCTTCCTCTTTAACCTTTCGCTGTCCTCTTTTTTCTCCTTGTTCTCCTCTCTCCTCTTTTTTATCTTTCTATCTCTTGCACCCTTCTATTTTTATTTCCCCTTGTTCTTTTTCTCTATCTTTCTCTTCTTTTTATCTCCCATTTTCTTTCTCTAGTTCCTCCTCCTTTCTACTCCCTCTTTATTTGTCTTTCCTTTTCTCTACTGCACTCTCTGTTCTTTTTCTGTCTTCTCTTCCTCTACCTCTCTTCCTATTTATCCCCCTGCTTCGCTCAGTCTTCTTCTCCTTTCCTCTAGCTGGACTGTGAATATTTCAGTCTTCTCTACATCTCTATAGATAGGTGCTGCGTGTGTGTGCGTGTATGCTAATAGTGTGCAGTATATCAATGTTGTCCCGTACTCCTCTCTATTTCAGCGCACGTTTCTGTTTGTGCCTGTGTTAGTAGTATCTATCTATCTATCTATCTATCTATCTATCTATCTATCTATCTATGGTTTTTAGTACTTAAAAATGGCAGTCAACAAACAAGCATTGGCATAGCCAATAGGTCTCGCCTTTGGGACCTTATAAGTGTTTAGTCATGCAACAGTTGATGTTGTTGCACCAAGGATATTGTGCTGCATAACTAAATACTTATAAGGCCCCAAAGGCGAGACCTATTGGCTATGCCAATGCTTGTCTGTTATGCAACTGGTGCTCATGTACAGTGCTCCGATACCTTTGGGTTGAGTTTGCGCTATATAAAACTGCAAAAAACCCTTTAGTGAATAGACTGCAGTGGATTGAGGCTTAAAGATGAGCCAGCAACAAAAGGATTAAAATATTGGAAACATTTTAAGCAACTCCCACAGCTCTTCTAAATGGTGTTGCTGTATAATCCATTCACCTGCACATCAGTTCTCATGTTGGCTATGCCATGTTAGTAAGAGTCTGCATGTTTACTAATGTGCTTCGGAGGTTGTCCCGAACCCAAGCGTGCCAGGGCTCTCATCAGGAGGCCACTACAGCTTGCATCACATATTGCCTCTCATGTTCTGCCAATGATAGTAACAACACAACTATTAATCACCACACTTCTACAAGTGTGGCAATTCGTACTATTTCAAGCCCCCAAGGCTATAGGAATGGCTTAGAGGACAGGTGACAGTAATTTTAGTAATGTAATTTTTAGTAATGTACACTGAATTAATAATTTACTGTTTTTGTGGTCATCTCTAAATTAGCCAGAGAGTGTTCCTCTTGTGTCAGATAGTCACAATGGCCAGTGTTGACAATTAAGTGCCGGCGCCGAGCACCGGAAACCACTGGCTCAAATTAAGCACTGGCGCATCCTGTCAGGCTCCCAAGGTTTTATAATCCTCGATCTGCTTTTAAGGTTTATGGGCGAGGAATGTGCGACATTCCACTGGTAAGCTCTGCACCAAGAACAGTTTCCCTCCTCACAATGCTTTCAGGTAAAGCCTAACACTGGTTACCTTGGCAGAGACATAGCGCTATCTCTAGCGGCCTTAGAAACCCATAAGGTTTTCTCCATTTTCTCAAGGTATTGATTTATTGATCACATACACAGATGCACTGTAGATCTATAACATTGATTTCAGCACATTTTGCATATGAGAGCGAGATCCTTATCCAGCTGAGAGCGAGATCCTTATCCAGCTGGCAGTGCAAGTTGATACTTGCTCCATGTTTTACAAGTCCCAGTGACATTAAACTGCTTTAGGTCACTGGGTGGTGTTTCCACATGCATTGTATTTTCTATTTTTCGTTCTGCTGAGTACAGTTGTCATTGTTGGAGTTTTCGGAGCCAAGGCTTGCAGGTAGCACCTCACAGATGCAGTCAAACTGCATGTTTAGAACATAACATTCTTATCTCTTTTCTCCTCCCCCTCTCCAGCCACATTTCTTTGCTTCCCTCTCTACCCCTCACTCCACCGTTCTTGCATCTTTGTCTTTCCTCACACATCTCTCCATCCCATTCCCTCCTGCCGCTGCTTTCTGACTTATCTCCTCCCTCTTCCTTTATCTCCTCTTCCTCCCCAGCACAACAAGCATTGGCAAAGTCAATAGGTTTCGCCTATTCAAAATCTGTTGGCTTTGTCAATGTTTTTTAGGTTTCGCCTGCACAGCACTTGCTAATATATCTTAAAAGGGACCTCTTATCAGTTCCCGTCACCAAATTACTGTGTTCATTTGCTTTTGTGTGGTGCTTTTTTTTAACTTCCCCTGGCTGCATGCATTTACAACACTTCTGCTAAAGTTGTTCACACTGTTCACACTTGCTTTCTTGCCCAGACTTGTTTTTATCCCCCTGTGCCTAACTTGCTTTCTTGTCCAGACTTGTTTTTTCCCCCCTGTGACTAACTTGCTTTCTTGCCCAGACTTGTTTTTATTCCTCTGTGCCTAACTTGCTTTCTTGCCCAGACTTGTTTTTATCCCCCTGTGCCTAACTTCCTTTCTTGCCCAGACTTGTTTTTATCCCCCTGTGCCTAACTTGCTTTCTTGCCCAGACTTGTTTTTATTCCTCTGTGCCTGTACTTGTTTTCTTGCCTAAACTTGTTTTTCCTTCCTGTGCCTAGTTCTCCCGCGGCCCCCGCCCGTTTTTCCCGCCGCTGCGTCCCCGCCCCACTGCAATCCTATTCGCCGCCCCGCTCCCGCCTCCCAGCTGCTCCTCCCTCCCACATCCCCTCATATGGAGGCCGCGCAGTGGGCGCGCTGCTGGCGCGCCGAAGGCAAGCCCGTCTGCGCCCGTCCGTGCCTGGACCGCGCCCAGCGCCAGGACCCCGGGACCCCGCGAACGCCACGACGCCCGACACCGCTACGATGCCAGATCCCTCCACGCACTCAACACCGGACAATCACACACCTGCTTCCTGGCTGCCCCGAAGCGCACCCACGGAGCTTTCACCTGCCGGAACTGCAGCTTCACAAGCATCCGCCCCACCATGCCGCCGACCAGGAAAGAACCCAACCACCTCAGATGCATCCTTCTCAACACCCGCTCCGCCCGCAAACACGCCGTTGAACTCTGGGACCTACTCGACTCAACCTCCCCAGACGTCGCCTTCCTGACGGAGACCTGGCTGAACCCCGCCTCGGCACCCGACATAGCCATAGCCGTCCCGGAAGGCTACAAGATCACCCGCAGGGACCGCACCAACGGAGCAGGAGGAGGAATCGCCATCGTCCACAGGAACACTCTCAGAGTCTCAACCAACACCGACGACACCCTCAGCACCGCCGAACACCTGCACTTCCAGATCCACACCGATCCCAACACCACCCTCAGAGGAACCCTCGTCTACAGACCCCCCGGACCCCGACCACAGTTCAGTGACTCCATCGCCGACTTCGTCAGCACACACGCCCTCGCCTCCACGGACTACATCCTCTTCGGGGACCTGAACTTCCACCTCGAGAACAACAACGACACCAACTCCACCACCCTGATCGACAACCTAGCCAACCTCGGACTCAGACAACTCGTCACAACACCCACCCACTCCGCCGGTCACACGCTTGACCCCATCTTCTCCGCAAGCCCCCACGTCTCCTTCAACCACACCACCGAACTCCACTGGACCGACCATCGCTGCATCCACTTCACCTTCAAGAAACCCACCACGCACCACCGCACCCAACAGATGCCCCGCTGCTGCTGGAGCAAAGTCACCGAAGACCAGCTAACCACCACCCTCGCCCAGAGCCCACCCGCTGACCCCACCGACCCCGACACCGCCGCCCGCAACCTCAGACAGTGGATCAACGACTGCGCCAACACCCTCGCCCCAATCAAGAAACCCTCCAACAGTCACACCAACAAGAAAGCCAGCTGGTTCACTGAAGACCTCCGGGCCTCCAAGCAAACCTGCCGAAAGCTGGAGAAGATCTGGCTCCGTGAACGAACACCGGACAGCCACGCAGCCCAAAAGAACGCCACCCGCAGACACCATCACCTCATCAGATCCGCCAAAAGGGCCTCCTTCAAAGACCGCCTAGACAACAACGCGCACAACAGCAAAGAGCTCTTCAACATCGTGAAGGAACTCTCCAACCCCAGCTCCAACGACGTCCCACCCTCGCAAGACCTGTGCGACTCGCTGGCCACCTTCTTCCACCACAAGATCGCAGACATCCACGACAGCTTCAACGCCACGACCGCCCCGACAACCACTGAGACCTCCGCCCCACGACCACCATCCGCACCAACCGCCTGCTCTCCTGGACCAACATCAACGACGACAACACCATCAAGATCATGAACACCATCCACTCCGGATCTCCGTCAGACCCATGCCCACACCACATCTTCAACAAAGCCAGCACAGCCATCGCACCCCATCTCCGGAAAGTCATCAACACCTCCCTCGAGACAGCAACCTTCCCGGAGAGCTGGAAGCACGCCGAGATCAATGCCTTACTCAAGAAACCCAAGGCGGACCCCAAGGACCTCAAGAACTTCCGGCCCATCTCCCTGCTCCCGTTCCCGGCAAAGGTCATCGAGAAGACCGTCAACAAACAACTGACCCGCTACCTCGAGGAGAACAACATCCTGGACCCTTCCCAGTCCGGGTTCCGCAGCAACCACAGCACCGAGACTGCCCTCATCGCCGCCGCCGATGACATCAAGTCCCTGCTGGACAACGGAGAAACGGCGGCCCTCATCCTGCTGGACCTGTCAGCCGCCTTCGACACGGTCTGCCACCACACACTATGAACACGCCTCCACAACGCCGGGATCCAAGAGAAGGCCCTGGACTGGACCACCTCCTTCCTCTCCGGCAGAACACAGAGCGTCCGCCTTCCCCCCTTCCGCTCCGAAGCCACCGAGATCATCTGCGGCGTACCCCAGGGCTCTTCCCTCAGCCCAACTCTGTTTAACATCTACATGGCACCGCTTGCCCACGTCGCCCGTCGGCACGACCTCAACATCATCTCCTACGCCGATGACACCCAGCTGATCCTCTCCCTCACCAAGGACCCCCACACCGCCAAAACCAACCTTCACGAAGGAATGAAGGCCGTCGCTGAATGGATGAGGAACAGCCGACTGAAGCTGAACTCGGACAAGACGGAGGTCCTCATCCTCGGATCCACCCCTTCGGCCTGGGATGACTCCTGGTGGCCGACCGCACTGGGAACCACCCCAACACCCACCGACCACGCACGCAACCTAGGGGTCATCCTCGACTCCACCCTCTCCATGACTAAACAGGTCAACGCCGTCTCCTCCGCCTGCTTCAACACCCTCCGCATGCTCCGCAGGATCTACAAGTGGATCCCCACTGAAACGAGAAGAACGGTCACCCAGGCCCTCGTCAGCAGCAGGTTGGACTACGGAAACGCCCTCTACGCAGGAGCCTCGGCCAAACTCCTGAGACGGCTCCAACGCATCCAGAACGCCTCTGCACGCCTGATCCTCGACATCCCTCACCGCAGCCACATCACACCCCACCTGAGAGACCTGCACTGGCTCCCGGTCAACAAGAGGATAACCTTCAAACTCCTCACCCACGCACACAAGGCACTCCACAACACCGGACCAACGTACCTCAACAGACGACTCAGCTTCTACACCCCCACCCGCCAGCTCCGCTCCGCCGACCTCGCCCTCGCCACTGTCCCCCGCTTCAGAAGAGCGACCTCCGGTGGCAGATCGTTCACCCACCTCGCCGCCAAGACCTGGAACACCCTCCCCATCCACCTACGGCAGACCCAAGACCTGCTGACCTTCAGAAAACTCCTCAAGACCTGGCTTTTTGAGCAGTAGCAGCATTCCCCACCCCAGCGCCTTGAGACCCTCACAGGTGAGTAGTGCGCTTTACAAATGATATGATTGATTGATTGATTGATTGATTGTTTAAACCCCATTCACTGTCATGATAAGATTTCTTTCCACGGAAAAGGCAGACAGCTTCTAACACTATGCTGAAATGCTTGCTTTTTATTACTTAGTTGTGTTTTTAGCCTTAGAACATTTGTGGCATTTCCTATTCATGCCTCAGTACCTTTCTTGGCACTTTGTAGGCATTATCGGATTGATTTTTTCAACCTAATCTATTTGGTCATTATGATCAAATTCTAAATGTTGTAATAAATGTTGCGCGTTCAAAATAAAGTTAATGGTCAAGACCTATGCTATATTTTACTACTAAACAGCCAATAGTTCAGTTACCTTTCAGGGAACAGGGTCATGATTTGAATGGTGCAGCGTGAAGTAACAATGGGGTAACCCTGTGTCCCTCAGAACCTGGGTATCTATACAAGAGGCTACAATCAGTTCTGTCGGGTAAGGACAATTGCTTTTTCGATTGAGGGATAATCATAAACAACAAGTTGAGCAAGTAACATCAATACTTTACAAATTATGCTGGAACACACGAGACAAACAATTTTTGCAGAGCAGTAAGTATTTACTTTTTTCTGTAGGTCAAGTGTTTTATGTAGCTGTCAACATTTCAGTAAAAAAGGGGGAGTGACAATAAGTTTAGTGAATAAAGGTGATCAAGTGACATAAGTGAATAAGTGTCATTTATACATTGGTGAGACAAGGACATATACTTTATATACAAAATATACACAGGAGGAAAATTTGAGGTCCGGCCAGTGTGGATCTGAATCAAGTGTCTCTGGTAGACCTCACGAATGCTTGATAATTTAAGACCAGGAGACCTGATGGACATGGACCTAAAAAGGACGTTGACGTTTCGACCCTGACATATGCGTAATTAAGAGAGCGTCATGGCGGGTCTTCTTCAGGACAAAATAACAGCGGGAAAGACAGCCAACTTCATGTGGATTGAATCAGACATGTAGATTCATAGTGTCACCTCAATGATTATTCCGAGGCAACGGAGTAATGCGGAAAACCAACACGAGCAGAGTTCACCGCCCAGGCCAACTCCAGACACCCCACAAAACACCGATTATTGCTACATTTTACTACTAAACAGGCAGCCATAAGTGCAGTTATCTAGCAAGCACTAGGGTCATGATTTCAATAGTGCTGTTGGTGCAGTGACACCCAGACCAAAAGCTCCAGGAACTTTACTAAACACCTAATATTGCTATATTTTATTCCTAAACAGGCAACCTTGCAGACAACAGGGTCAAGATTTGAGTGGTGCAGCAGATGCAGTAGCACCGGACCCAAAAGTTGTAAGGACTCCTCTTAACACATAGTATTGCTATATTTGACTATTAAACAGTCAGTCACAATTGCAGTTACTTTGCAGTTAAAGGGACTTGATTTGCATGGTGCAGCAGGTGAAGTGGCTCTGGGGCCATAATGTCTAGGGACCCCACTAAACCCAGATTATTGCTGAATTTTACTACTAAACAAGACAGTTACAAGTCCATTTAGCTAGCAGGCAATAGGGTAATGATTTGAATGTGGTGCAGCAGGTGCAGTAGCACTTGGACCAAAAGCTGTAGGCACCCCACTAAACACCTAATATTGCTATATTTTACTACTAAACAGGCAGTCACAAGTGCATTTATCTTGGAGGCACTAGGGGCATGATGTGAATGGTGCAGCAGGTGCAGTGGCACCGGGCCCAAAAGTTGTCAGAACTCCTCTAAGCACCTAACATTGCTATATTTTACTACTATAAAGGCAGACACAATTGCAGTTATCTTGCAGTTAAAAGAGGCTTGATTTGAATGGTGCAGCAGGTGCAGTGGCACCGGGGCCAAAAGCTCTAGGGATCCCATTAAACGCAGAATATTGCTATATTTTACTACTAAACAGGCAGTCACAAGTGCAGTTATCTAGTTGGCACTAAGGCCAGGATTTCAATGGTGCAGCAGGTGCAGTGTCACCGGGGCCAAAAGTTGTCTGAACTTCTCTAAACACTAAATATTGCTATATTTAACTACTAAATAAGCAGTCACAAGTGCAATTACCTTGCAGGCACTAGGGTCATGATTTCAGTGGTGCAGTAGGTGCAGTGACACCGGGGCCCAAAGCTCTAGGAACCTCTCTAAACACCAAATATTGCAATACTTTACTACTTAACAGGCAGTCACAAGTGTAATTACTTTACAGGCAATAGTGTCATGATTTGAATGGTGGAGCAGGTGCAGTGCGCCGGGGCCAAAAGTTGTCATTACTCCTCTAAACACCAAATATTGCTATATTTTACTACTAAACAGGCAGTCAAAAATGCAGTTATCTTGGAGGCACTAGGGGCATGATTTGAATGGTGCAGCAGGTGCAGTAGCACTGGGCCCAAAAGTTGTCAGAGCTCCTCTAAACACATAATATTGCTATTGCGTCAATTAATTCTATTATTTCCCACTTTAATTTAATTTTTCAAAATTTTGCTATTACTTACCCGTACTATACCACTAGAAACACCACAATATATTGCCTTTTTGTACATAAACAAGTCATAACACTTTAACAAACTACTCAGCAAGCTACAATTTACAATAAAAAAACAGCTTATTATTAATCACATATGCGAAACATAATGCATTTACCAATGCTTGTTTACATGTTGCAATGTGGCTTAAAGTTAAAAAAGAAAAGTGACGCGGCCAGCAGTGACTGCGTCATAGCGCTTTTATTTATTTTAAGCCATATTGCACATCAGCTCAAATGTGCAACATGTAAAAAAAATTGGCAAAGCCAAAGATTTCACATATTGCCGATGCTTGTTTTTCATGATGGCGAGGTTTGTTTGCTGATTGTGTTCTGTCTCTCGTTTTTTAATAAAGGTGTGGCTGCCCTTTTAACTGTGTTCTGTCTTTTTAGCTGCTGACTGTCCTGTCTCAATTTTAATGATAGTGAGTTTACTTGTTCACTGGTGCTGGACCCTTGGTTTTAATGAGGGAGAGTACCCTACTTGATGACTGTCTCCTGGTCCTCGTTTTTAGATCTGATTTGACAGCATAGCTTGCAATACCTATTGTGACCAATGCATTAAATGATCAATAGAGAGGGCTTTCGCTCCACCCAGGGAGTACTACTTTCCCACCCCACGCCTTCGGTTGTTTGGTGTATATTCCACCGTCTAGGAAGTTGTTCCTTTCGAATGTCTGAGAGACTATTGTACGTTTGAAAAGTAAACTGATTTATCACATATTATATTCTTTATCTGGTATCTGTAGTGTGCACAGAAAATAATCGTTTTTTTATTTATGTTTTCACTGTTTTTTTAGTCTTTTCGTCAGAACTCAAAATGCAAGCCCGACATATTGGCTTTTCTAATGTTTGTTAAGTTTGACTTGGTATTGTGCCAATTAATGGCAAATTTTTGAATTATGAATGTATTATAAAAGTAGAGTCTGGGGTTTAGTGAGTGGAATTGTTGAATTTCTGATTCGTTAAGCTAGAGATGTATGCAAGCGTCATTCGTCACCAATAGAGTTTAGCTTTCTCATTGCACTAATATGACAGATGTTTCTTTTTCATTGCACTAATATGACATGTTGTTCCATTGGATGTGCTAAGGTAATGTTTACTTCGTGCAGAGAGAAATCTTTGCCACACATTTGTGAAAGCGGAGTGATCCGCTTCAATGCTGATTATGAAGCATGTCCTCATTTTCAAAGCAGTGCTCAGTCTGGTAGACGCAGAGCTATGAGAATAGGGTTCTGTAGGGGTGCAGCCTGGGTGTGTGTTCCGTCTGTTGGTATGGTGCTCTGTCTACCTGTGGCAATGTACAGTAGCGGTCCGTGCAGGGCGTGCTTGCCGGGCGGTGACGTGGGGCGGGGGAGGGGCAGGGTGGGGGGTAGTAAACACCGGAATACGGATGAATGCAGGTAAGTAGACAATTAAATTACTAAAACGAATTTCGTTGCGCACGCTGCATCGCCAAATGCGATGCAGCGCGCGCAACAAAATTCGTTTTTAGTAATTTAATTGTCTACTTACCTGCATTCATCCGTATTCCAGTGTTTACTACCCCCCGCCCCACGTCACCGCCCGGCAAGCAAGCCCTGCACGGACCGCTACTAGCAATGTACATGTGATCAACGACAGCAAGCATGTGGATGTTGTGTGTCTATGTGCATGCAGTAGCGGTCCATGCAGGGTGTGCTTGCTGGGCGGTGACGTGGGGCGGGGGAGGGGCAGGGTGGGGGGTAGTAAACACCGGAATACGGATGAATGCAGGTAAGTAGACAATTAAATTACTAAACGAACTTCGTTCGCGCGCTGCATCGCATTTGGCGATGCAGCACGCGCAACGAAATTCGTTTTAGTAATTTAATTGTCTACTTACCTGCATTCATCAGTATTCCGGTGTTTACTACCCCCCGCCCCACGTCACCGCCCGGCAAGCACGCCCTGCATGGACCGCTACTGATACATATATATATATATATCAGCAGTGCCTTCTATCAGGTCTTCCATTGTGGATCATTGCAGACATCCCGTATCCCGCTGCTGCCGGCCATCTTTCTTGCCATACTTTATGAATTAAGGTTTATTTTCACTATTTTTTAATGCTATGTCGGTTTATTTATGTTTTCTTTCTGTAGCACAAACATTACCCAATGGAACGTTAGTGCTTTACTTAAGAAAACGTTGACAGGTTGGATCAGATGTTTTGTTAATATTGCAGCATTTGCTCTTATTCTTTTTATGCTAAAATGATGGTTATTTTTTTGTAACATCTTTAAGTTTTGGCAGTGATCCTGCAGCTTCTCACAAGCTACATGAGCTACAGAGGATGGGGGATGCTCAGCTCATTTTCGGGTAAGGGATTTGGGTGTTAGTGTGTATTTGTAAAAGTTGTTACATTTGAACGAAATTGGGAGCCTTAATTTAAGAGAGGGGTAAGAAATTGTAATTTTGTCTGTGAAGTTTTGAAAAGGTGATAAACTTTACATTTCAACAAAATTGGAAGTTTGTCCACTTTGCATCATGTCGCCTTTTGGCAAAATTCCCCTTTAAAAAAATGACAGAATATTTTCTTTTTAAAAACAAAACTAGGTTTTGGATACTTTTTCAGCTAATTCTTTTTGTGTCTGGCCTAGAGACAGTTGTAACTGTTTGTCCAATCACAAGTTTTCTTACAAATGCAGACAGTGTTTTGTTCCAGCCATCCATTGATTTGTTTAACTGGAATTCCCATTTTGCGTTGGCCCGCTGCAGCATAAACCATGGGGCAATAGGTCAGCCCTTTTAGCTATTGGCTGTCTTGCACTGTGATTGGGCCTGTTTTAATCCTGATAATGTGCTCAGCCGCTTGGAAAGGAGTGTCCTTAAGTACGAGTGCTGGCCTGACCAGGCTGCTGGAACACTCGATTTTAATTTTTTTGTCAATTCTTTTGTATGTTAACCATGTGTGCAAAATGTTTTAATAAAAAAAAAAAACATTGCATACTTAATATGGATAGACCCAGTGCCTGTTTAACTTTGCAGCTTTCTTAATATCAACGTTCTGCAAAAGTTGCTCCAACTAAGCCTTCATTCGATGGCCACATTTTCACACAGTCACTGAGGGCCTATATTCAAAGTTATTTTGTGGTCGCAACAGCTCCAAATCAGGAGCTTCTATGCGCTCCGGTAGATAATGATTCGAACCAAAGCACAAGCCCTAGCACTTAAAAATATAATTTACCTATAGATCACTGTCTGCTCTAAGTTTATGTGCTTCCACCTCAAAACTCGAACACTTATTGCAACAAACTATTATCTGTTAGATTCCCTCAGCTGTGTGGGCTTGGGTGGAAGACACAGTCGGTTCCTATTACACCCTCCAGGGCTTTTGTAACAGAACAATGCTGGATATTATGTCCTGGTACTGCCTAAGTCCCCCTTTTACTTTAGACCCAAGACCGCCCTTGGATGGATGTGGACTCCCTCCCTCCTCCAAGGCAAGCACTTCAAACCACACTCTTTTGGATTTGGGGTAGTAAACCCCGGCCGTATTTTATTACAAAATAAAAAAACATTAAACTTATTATTTACATTATGTACAATTACGCAGAAAATCCAGTTACATTGATAGGTACAAGATGTTACTTGGCTAACCTTAACATGTTTCTAATACATAGCCATTCCTACCGTAATCTAAAACATGATATACTTTACTTTCTGCGTATCCCTGCTAGAGCCTAGGGCAAGGTCAGTGACTGGCAGCCCCAGATCCCGGTAACTACAAAGACTCCACTGGAGTAAGATTGCGTAGGGGGTCCAGCTTATCGGATGGATATCTCCCCCGGGCCCCCCCTACGCCCTGAGCCTTAACTCCATAACGGGGCGCTGCAATTCTGCATCCTTGCGCCCTGGTGCGCATGTGCGTGCGGGGGTGGCCGACCGGCCTACTGGAAAGAGTGACTCCCTGGCCCCCGCACCCTTTCAGCCTACCGACCGGCTGTAACTGCCCCTGGAGTTCCATGGTGCTGGCCGCTAAGGCCCGAAAACTATGCTTACCAATCATGACCTTACCGCCTGACCAGGGAAACACATACTAAAATACGACAACATTACCTGCAAACAAAACACCATATACTGACACTTTATTACACATTCCCAAAGCATAAACACACAACTTTACATTAAATATTACCTGCAAATGAAAAACATATACTGACACTTTTATTACACAATACCAAAGCATCGACAACACATCTTTACAGTAACCGTTTCTACCGAGATACCTGCAACGAAAATTTAAGAAAACAAAGCAAAACACATATGACAGCAACACTCATATGAACTGCCTGCCTTAGGGGATGGTGGGTGGGGAAAAGCTCGTTACGGGCCGCTGGTGGCCCGGACCCATGGGAGATGCTGGGGGCGAGAAAACAAGAGACTGTTCTCGCTCCCCCAGCCCCTTTTAAGGGGGTTTACTGAGCCGACCGGTCTAAACCGGCCTGCCCCTGCGTTTCAGCTTCGCGCTGAACCGGAAGCACTCTAGTGCTTCCGGTTCGCGCCCCTACCAACCACTGCTATTGGCCGCCCAGGGGATGTGGGGCGCCGCGTCACTAGTGCACGTGGCGACCCCCCCACCTCCTCTGAGCCGGGGGACCGGCGCGACCGCCATAATGGCGGCGCGCTCGAGTCCGAGCTCCGCCTCGCCCATTCTGCTTTCAGGACTGTTTGGGGGGAAAAGCTTTCACTATGTGCAAATGTCAGAACGTGTCCCTACTTTTAAGCTTCCTGAAATGGTAGAGCAACACAGCATTTGGCACAAAGGCGGGAAATTCGATTTCTGCGCACATTTATTATATCTTTAGGCATGTGGTGAAAGAATGACTGTACAGTTAACGTTTACTGTCAACCTGCTCCACTGTATCTCTATTGTGCCTAAAGGCAAGTCAGTCAGCAATGTGTGCGATATTTAAAATAAATTAAGCACACTCAAATTGATGGCTTCAAAAGTACTAGGATTACTGCCCTCAGCTCATCATCTGCCACCGTGGCTACGTCCTCCCAAGCCAGCTACTTGCCGACTCTGCGGGGACTGGGAGGAAGATATAGTGCACCTTATCACGATATGGCTCAAAGGGTTTGCTCGAAGTCCTTGTAGAAGTGTCCTTAAACTGTAACTTTACAACCGCGACTTTCCCATAGAGTTGCACGGAGCACGCGGTCGTGTTTCCCCACTGCACCCGTCCTCCGTGGGCACCCTGTGTCACTGCCTTGGGTGGTTCCTTGGGGTCCCAGCGATTCTACGTGCTCTGGGCTCTGTGTCTAGTCAAGTCGTGATTGTTATACCATTTTTTTAGTATATGATTCGGTCTCCCCCTGGAGCCCGCTGTGTATTGTGCTACTTACGAATGTTCTATTGATTCAGTATTGTGTGCTTTGTGTTCTAATCTCGTGTAGAGATTAGTAGAGAGTGTTATATTAATAAATACATATTTTTATATCACTACTGTGTGGTTCTCCTTTCATTTAGTCATTCAGGAGGTGATACTCTGGTAAAACAAGCTGCTTTACATTCCTTCAAGATTAAGCCTGAAGGCTGCTCTCAACAGCTACCACTAGGATAGCTTTCTAAAGGTTATCTTTGACCTTATATATCATAAGGGTCGTGTGGAATGGTACAAGGTGCCCACTTTAATTAGTGGACAGCATATACCAGGCCACCTTCGCACAGAAATGACATATGGTAGGTCAGCTGATCATAACAACTGGAACCTTATGTGACTCATTTATTAGATATCAGTTACAATCAACTTGTTCTAGGAGCCTTGTGATTTCTATTTTTAAACCAGCCAGAACGATTTTGTGGTGTAACTTCCATCTGTAAATTATGTGGTCCTTTCTTCTGGGCAACATGGTGGCATAGGTGCAAGACTTTGTAAATCCATGCCAAGAGACAGAGTAGCATGTGAGTTTGTAAAGGGCAAAGCAAGACATATATAATGTAGATTCTTCAAGAGAACGTGTTGGAGAATCTAGACACAGAGGCTAGCATTATAGATAAGTCTTTTATTGCCACTCCACACAGCCTTTACAAGTGATCTACAGCCAAACCCAACATTCTAGGAGTAGAACCCATAAACAGTCCTTGTAAGCCTCCACATTGCAGACATCTTCATCTCTACATCTGCTCTGAGACTCCACCTCAAACGTGAAACTGCTCCATAACAGGAACTTCTTAAAAGGCCAAATGCTCTTCTACATGACTGAAAACCAGAATAATTGGACATCTGTCAAGGAAACCCAAAACCAGTGATAACAACTGCCTGCTGAACACCAAACTGAGGACTGCAAAAAATAATGTGAACTTATTTCCAAGTGCATTAACTGCCTCAGCCACGCCTCCAGAAGAGCGGGTTGGATGTGATAATGCTAACCTTCATGACTTAATAAAATTCATATTCTCTGAACACGCTCGCTAGGAGAATGTACATGTCATGTCAAGAGCTAACTAGTAATATGCATACTCAAGGGTCCTCCGAGCCACTGAAGATACATGCTGTGCTGGCCTAAGGCTTCAGATGTGTATTGTGTCAGAACACACAAGTAAACTGTGCAATAATACTACTACAGGAAAACCTCTTAATATGCTGCAAAAACGTCTTAATGACACCACTAAAGCACAAGGCCAATACACCAGAGAGGAAAACGAGGCTTCTTCTGTGGTCCAAATAAGAAATGAAGTTGCTCCCAATAACCCCAAGATAGGCGGGACAATAACCCCAAGTTAGGCGGGAGAATAACCCCCAGTTAGGGGGGATGATGATGTTCTTTCTGTGACCAGGTGAGAGAAGGGCCTTGCCTCATCGCAGGAGGAAAACACAGCACTGGCTTTTCAACACACCCCTCATATGTTACCGTTGCTGCATGTCCTCATGCGCATGCATTTCCTTACACACACACACACACGCACACACACACACACACACATACACGCCCTCTCACACTGCCTTACCCTCACCACTAGCTTCACTGAGGAGGGAGGACATGAAGGATCAGGAAAAGAGACACATATCGCTTCAGCCTGGCAGTGAAAAACGGGGCAAGTAATGCCCTGAGTGGAAATCTCACATCAGAAGAATGACACTCATGTTATTCTGCTTGGGGGTCAGTGTTGGAAGCAGACAGACGCTGGTGGTTTAAATGCAGGCCTCAAGCTTCTCGCATGCAGCAGAAGCGAGGGCAGTCTCCCAAACTAAGTATGCAATGCATGGCTTACATTTGCAGCAGTATTAAAATTTAAAGGATCCGGTAATTTTACAAACGGTCTATGCACACAGATTTACACTAGAGTTTTTCAAGTTTTTTTCTTCTTCATGTCACATGTAATTAGTTCATCCTGCCCTGTTATTTCTGTGCACCATGTTGCTTTCAGTTTTTTGTTGCTTGTAGCTTTAGTTTGTTTTTTCCCATCATAAACCCAGAAGTACAAGATCTAAAATACAAAAGAAAAAAACAGGAAGGGAGTAATTAAATACCCGAAACGTTCTAAAAATCCACACGCGTTTGACAGGTTTTTCAACACTGGGCTATTTTAAACCTTCTTGCATACAGCCTTATAAGGAAGTCTGGTGCTTGATGAAATACACGGTGAGCTCTTGTTTGATCACCCACCTATCTGGCCTGACGATCAGCATCTCTCAAGCCCACACACTATGCAAATTCTGGATTCTGATGTTCTCTCTAATCAGTCTGTTTTGAGACAAAAGAATCAATGCAGACAAACAAAAGAAAGGGAGGGAAAGTGAGGTGCAGCCTTCTCGCTCTCTCGCTAGGAGCAGAAACTATTGGTTGCTGAACTGCACTGCGTGCCGCAATCTGAAAGCTGAAACCCGAAGGCAACGGGCGTTCCTGGCTCCTAGACCGTGAAATACACTAGTGACGGCGATTTACCTGCAAACAGCAGTCTAGTGCCAACTGCCAAGTACGCTACACAGCGATTAGTATCGGCAACAACTCGTGCCATGAATCACTTAGGCAGATCAACAAGGTGTCACTTTCAAAATATCTTTGAACTGATGCAGGGTGAGAGAGCGATATGCGTGACTGATAAAAGTGCTTTTGGGTTTACTTACGTTTGCTCTAGGCAGGGCCGGACTGGGAACCAAAACCGGCCCTGGCAAAATGCTCGGCCGGCCCCCCAGGGGGTTGGGGGTGCGGCTGAGCTGTTTGCCAGGGCCGGTTTCGGCCGATTTTGTCACAGGGGCCGATATTGCAGCTATGCTGCAAAAGCGGCCCTGTAAAGAAACGGCCCCCCAGGGGCCCAAAACCGGCCCCCAACCTGGCAGCCCACCGGGGAAACGCCCGGTGCCCGCTACGGCCAGTCCGGCCCTGGCTCTAGGCCATGGGTACTCACAAACTTTCTCTCGGGGGCCAAATTTACAGTGTGGTTTGTGGCCGAGGGCCGCAACGGTGAGGGCGGGGTCAGTGGGGAAGGGGGGCGGGGTTAGAGCAAAAAAAAAAAACTATGACCATGAGGTTGAACACAGGCCCCTGCAGCGGACACCTTCGTCCACTGAGCCACCAGACCCAGCATACATATATATATATATATATATTATCTACTGGCAGTCGCCAGTAGATAGTTATAGTTAGGACCTATTTTCCATAGGAAATCCGTGACATTCTATTTGAAATAACTCTTGCGTCGGTTGACGAATCTTCGCGAAATTTTCAAACTTTATGGCCCGCTCCGGTCCGCTCCTACCCTGAATGTCTCAGGGTGATTCGTCAAGCGGGGGCCGAGAAAAAAGGGGGGTTCCAAAACGTGTTTTCCCCATTCATTTTCCCATAGGAAACTTTAGACACGGCTACAGCCCGAACTGCTGAACGGAATTACACCAAATTTGGCAAAGAAGTAGTTCTTGGTTCAGAAAGAACCCTTTTTGTTAAATGGTGTAAATCCGTTCAGTAGTTGCGGAGAAATTAAAAAAATAAGAGTCAAAAAATCAATTTCCCATAGGAAACTTTATGCAAGGCTACAGCCCGAACTGCTGAACGGAATTACACCAAATTTGGCAAAGAGGTAGTTCTTGGTTCAAAAAGAACCCTTTTTGTTAAATGGTGTAAATCCGTTCAGTAGTTGCTGAGAAAATCAAAAGTAAAAACACATATATATCTGGGCGGAGCCTAACCACACATGTCATCGTGAGATCTGATTGGTTGTCAGCACTTCATCCTGGAATTGCTGGCAGCCATCTTGGGACCAATATAAATGCATTGTAGTGAATCGAAGATTTTGAGGGTTACCAAAAGGAGAACTATAAAGGGTGATAACAGACTTTAGTTACATTAGAATTCATTTGTTGATGGTACCATACTAATTTCAGGAATTGTGGTGTGTTCTAAGGTGATTTTACCCTGTGAAAAACCTTCTGCTGGGATATCATGAATCATGTTTGAGAGAAAACTATTTTCACATGCTTGTCCCATACAGTTTTGGAAGGTGCTCCAGAAGCTAAAATGAGAGCATATTTTCTGTAAATTCACATTATCTTTCTCAGTCATGTGAGAATGAAGTCTGACATTCTCAGTAAAACATGTACATCCAACAAGGGCAGAGACTGTCAGTTGATTCCTTTGTGTTCTACTGCAGCTTCCCAGAGTGTTCTAAAGAACAACTAGAGTGCTAACAGCCTTACTTATGACAAAAGTATGGCACACCTGAAGCCATCTTGATTGGAATAAACTGGTAACACTTAAAACATTTAATTTAAAAAGGAACAAAATGATGGGGTTCATCTTGTCATAGAAATTATGGTTAGTGCTCTGGAAAGAAAAATTAGGACATGTTTCAAGTGTGATCTCAAATATCTTCCTGTTATATTTCAACAGGAGCAGCCTGTCAGTTGATGCCTTTGTGTTCTACTGCAGCTTCCCAGAGTGTTCTAAAGAACAACTAGAGCGCTAACAGTCTTACTTATGACAAAAGTATGGCACACCTGAAGCCATCTTGATTGGAATAAACTGGTAACACTTAAAACATTTAATTTAAAAAGGAACAAAATGATGGGGTTCATTTTGTCATAGAAATTATGGTTAGTGCTGTAGAAAGAAAAATTAGGACATGTTTCAAGTGTGATCTCAAATATCTTCCCGTTATATTTCAACAGGAGCAGCCTGTCAGTTGATGCCTTTGTGTTCTACTGCAGCTTCCCAGAGTGTTCTAAAGAACAACTAGAGCGCTAACAGTCTTACTTATGACAAAAGTATGGCACACCTGAAGCCATCTTGATTGGAATAAACTGGTAACACTTAAAACATTTAATTTAAAAAGGAACAAAATGAGGGGGTTCATTTTGCCATAGAAATTATGGTTAGTGCTGCAAAAAGAAAATTTAGTGCATGTTTTAAGTGAGATCTCAAATCCTCTTCTATTTCATTAGAAAATTCTGACATGCAGACTGAAACAATCACTTTCAATACCAGCAGTAGACTTCCAGTTAACTCCTTGGTGAGCAGTAGCTTTACTACAGTGATCTAATGAACAACTAGAGTAATAACATTCTGAATTTATGGCAAATGTGTGACACATCTGAATGCCTTCTTGATGGAATCAAAGTAAAAAACTGAAAGCATTTCCTACTGAGGAGACTGCAGTAAATGAGGAAATTAGGAAACTTCATAACAAAGAAGTCTTCCAAGATGGCCACCAGTGAAAAAAGAGCCCAAATGTAGCACAAATATTACCCAGATGTAGCCCACATATAGCCCAATGACAAAAGTGTGCAAAACACTTTTTATTTTTAGTTTTTTTGCAGTTTTATGTAGTGCAGACTGGTCAGGTATTGGAGCGTTGCATCTTAAAACATGACCCCCTACACTACAAAAACACCACTGCACTACCCTAAACCCTAAAACACTACCCCAGCACGACCCCCTACACTACACAAGCACCACTGCACTATCCTAAACCCTAAAACACTACCCCCAGCATGACCCCCTACACTACACAAACACCACTGCACTACCCTAAACCCTAAAACACTACCCCAACACCACTGCACTAACCTAAATCCTAAAACACTACCCCCAGCACGACCCCCTACACTACCCAAACACCACTGCACTACCCTAAAACATGACCCCCTACACTACACAAACACCACTGCACTACCCTAAACCCTAAAACAGTACCCCCAGCACGACCCCCTACACTACACAAGCACCACTGCACTACCCTAAACCCTAAAACACTACCCCCAGCACGACCCCCTACACTACACAAACACCACTGCACTAACCTAAATCCTAAAACACTACCCCCAGCACGACCCACTACACTACCCAAATACCACTGCACTACCCTAAAACATGACCCCCTACACTACACAAACACCACTGCACTACCCTAAACCCTAAAACACTACCCCCAGCACGACCTCCTACACTACACAAGCACCACTGCACTACCCTAAACCCTAAAACACTACCCCCAGCACGACCCCCTACACTGCCCGAACACCACTGCACTGCCCTAAACCCTGAAACACCAGCCCCTGCACGACCCCATACACTGCCCGAACACCACTGCACTGCCCTAAACCCTGAAACACATACCCTACACAACCCCCTACACTGCCCGAACACCACTGCACTGCCCTAAACCCTGAAACACCATCCCCTTCACGACCCCCTACACTGCCCAAACACCACTGCACTGCCCTAAACCCTGAAACACCACCCCCAGCATGACCCCTACACTGCCCGAACACCACTGCACTGCCCTAAACCCTGAAACACTACCCCCAGCAAGACCTCCTACACTGCCTGAACACCACTGCACTGCCCTAAACCCTGAAACATCACCCCCAGCAAGACCCCCTACACTGCCCGAACACCACTGCCCTAAACCCTGAAACACCACCCCCAGCACGACCCCTACACTGCCCGAACAACACTGCACTGCCCTAAACCCTGAAACACCACCCCCAGCACGACCCCTACACTGCCCGAACACCACTGCACTGCCCTAAACCCTGAAACACCACCCCCTGCATGACCCCCTACACTGCCCGAACACCACTGCACTGCCCTAAACCCTGAAACACCACCCCCTGCAGTGCCCCCTACACTGCCCGAACACTACTGCACTGCCCTAAACCCTGAAACACCACCCCCTGCACCGCCCCCTACACTGCCCGAACACCACTGCACTGCCCTAAACCCTGAAACACCACCCCCAGCACGGCCCCCTTTACTGCTCAAACACCACTGCACTGCCCCAAACCCTGAAACACCACCCCCAGCACGACCCCCTACACTGCCCGAACACCACTGCACTGCCCTAAACCCTGAAACACCACCCCGTACACTGCCCGAACACCACTGCACTGCCCTAAACCCTGAAACACCAGCCCCAGCACGACCGCCTACACTGCCCGAAAACCACTGCACTGAACTAAACCCTGAAACACCAGCCCCAGCACGACCCCCTACACTGCCCGAACACCACTGCACTACCCTAAACCCTCAAACACCAGCCCCAGCACGACCCCCTACACTGCCCGAACACCACTGCACTGCCCTAAACCCTGAAACACCAGCCCCAGCAAGACCCCCTACACTGCCCGAACACCACTGCACTGCCCTAAACCCTGAAACACCACCCCCAGCACGACCCCCTACACTGCCCGAACACCACTGCACTAAAGCCTGAAACACCATCCCCAGCAAGACCACCTACACTGGCCGAACACCACTGCACTGCCCTAAACTCTGAAACACCACCCCCTGCACGACCCCCTACACTGCCCAAACACCACTGCACTGCCCTAAACCCTGAAACACCACCCCCTGCACGACCCCCTACACTGCCCGAATACCACTGCACTGCCCTAAACCCTGAAACACCACCCCTCAGCACGACACCCTACACTGCCCGAACACCACTGCACTGCCCTAAACCCTGAAACACCACCCCCAGCACGACCCCCTACACTGCCCGAACACCACTGCACTGCCCTAAACCCTGAAACACCACCCCCTGCACGACCCCCTACACTGCCCAAACACCACTGCACTGCCCTAAACCCTGAAACACCACCCCCGGCACGACCCCCTACACGGCCCGAACACCACTGCACGGCCCTAAACCCTGAAACACCACCCCCTGCACGACCCCCTACACTGCCCGAACACCACTGCACTGCCCTAAACCCTGAAACACCACCCCTCAGCACGACACCCTACACTGCCCGAACACCACTGCACTGCCCTAAACCATGAAACACCACCCCCAGCACGACCCCCTACACTGCCCGAACACCACTGCACTGCCCTAAACCCTGAAACCACCCCCAGCACGACCCCCTACACTGCCCGAACACCACTGCACTGCCCTAAACCCTGAAACATCAACCCCAGCAAGACCCCCTACACTGCCTGAACACCACTGCCCTAAACCCTGAAACACCACCCCCTACACTGCACGAACACCACTGCACTGCCCTAAACCCTGAAACACCACCTCCAGCAAAACCCCCTACACTGCCAGAACACCATTGCTCTGCCCTAAATCCTGAAACACTAGCCCCAGCACGACCCCCTACACTGCCCAAACACCACTGCACTGCCCTAAACCCTGAAACACCACCCCCAGCACGACCCCCTACACTGCCCGAACACCACTGCACTGCCCTAAACCCTGAAACACCATCCCCAGCAAGACCCCCTACACTGCCCGAACACCACTGCACTGCCCTAGACTCTGAAACACCAGCCCCAGCAAGACCCCCTACACTGCCCGAACACCACTGCACTGCCCTAAACCCTGAAACACCAGCCCCAGCATTACCCCCTACACTGCCCGAACACCACTGCACTGCCCTAAACCCTGAAACACCAGCCCCAGCACGACCACCTACACTGCCCGAACACCACTGCACTGCCCTAAACCCTGAAACACCAGCCCCAGCACAACCCCCTACACTGCCCGAACACCACTGCACTGCCCTAAACCCTGAAACACCAGCCCCAGCACGACCCCCTACACTGCCCGAACACCACTGTACTGCCCTAAACCCTGAAACACCAGCCCCAGCACGACCCCCTACACTGCCCAAACACCACTGCACTGCCCTAAACCCTGAAACACCACCCCCTGCATGACCCCCTACACTGCCCGAACACCACTGCACTGCCCTAAACCCTGAAACACCACCCCCTGCAGCGCCCCCTACACTGCCCGAACACCACGGCACTGCCCTAAACCCTGAAACACCACCCCCTGCACCGCCCCCTACACTGCCCGAACACCACTGCACTGCCCCAAACCCTGAAACACCACCCCCAGCACGACCCCCTACACTGCCCGAACACCACTGCCCTAAACCCTGAAACACCACCCCCTGCACGACCCCCTACACTGCCCGAACACCACTGCACTGCCCTAAACCCTGAAACACCACCCCCTACACTGCCCGAACACCACTGCACTGCCCTAAACCCTGAAACACCACCCCCAGCATGACCCCCTACACTGCCCGAACACCACTGCACTGCCCTAAACCCTAAAACACCACCCCCAGCATTACCCCCTACACTGCCCAAACACCACTGCACTGCCCTAAACCCTAGAACACTACCCCCAGCATGACCCCCTACACTACCCGAACACCACTGCACTACCCTAAACCCTAAAATACTACCCCCAGCACAACCCCCTACACTACCCGAACACGACTGCACTGCCCTAAACCCTCAAACACTCCCCCAGCACGACCCCCTACACTACCCGAACACCACTGCACTGCCCTAAACCCTAAAACACTCCCCCAGCACGACCCTCTACACTACCCGAACACCACTGCACTGCCCTAAACCCTAAAACACTCCCCCAGCACGACACCCTACACTACCCAAACACCACTGCACTGCACTGCCCTAAACCCTAAAACACTACCCCCGCATGACCCCCTACACTACCCAAACACCAATGCACTACCCTAATCCCTAAAACACTACCCCCCGCATGACCCCCTACACTACCCTAAACCCTAAAACACTACCCCCGCACGACTCCCTACACTACCCAAAGACCACTGCACTACCCTAAACCCTAAAACACGACCTCCTACACTACACAAACACCACTGCACTACCCTAAACCCTAAAACACTACCCCCTACACTACACAAACACCACTGCACTACCCTAAACCCTAAAAACTACCCCCAGCACGAACCACTACACTACCCAAACACCACTGCACTACCCTAAACCCTAAAAAACTACCCCCAGCAGTATCCCTACACTACCCAAACACCACTGCACTACCCTAAACCCTAAAACACTACCCCCAGCAGTACCCCCTACACTACCCAAACACCACTGCACTACCCTAAACCCTAAAAAACTACCCCCAGCAGTATCCCTACACTACCCAAACACCACTGCACTACCCTAAACCCTAAAACACCACCCCCAGCACGACCCCCTACACTGCCCGAACACCACTGCCCTAAACCCTGAAACACCACCCCCTGCACGACCCCCTACACTGCCCGAACACCACTGCACTGCCCTAAACCCTGAAACACCACCCCGTACACTGCCCGAACACCACTGCACTGCCCTAAACCCTGAAACACCAGCCCCAGCACGACCGCCTACACTGCCCGAAAACCACTGCACTGAACTAAACCCTGAAACACCAGCCCCAGCACGACCCCCTACACTGCCCGAACACCACTGCACTACCCTAAACCCTCAAACACCAGCCCCAGCACGACCCCCTAAACTGCCCGAACACCACTGCACTGCCCTAAACCCTGAAACACCAGCCCCAGCAAGACCCCTACACTGCCCGAACACCACTGCACTGCCCTAAACCCTGAAACACCACCCCCAGCAAGACCCCCTACACTGCCCGAACACCACTGCACTAAAGCCTGAAACACCACCCCCAGCAAGACCACCTACACTGGCCGAACACCACTGCACTGCCCTAAACCCTGAAACACCACCCCCTGCACGACCCCCTACACTGCCCAAACACCACTGCACTGCCCTAAACCCTGAAACACCACCCCCTGCACGACCCCCTACACTGCCCGAACACCACTGCACTGCCCTAAACCCTGAAACACCACCCCTCAGCACGACACCCTACACTGCCCGAACACCACTGCACTGCCCTAAACCCTGAAACACCACCCCCAGCACGACCCCCTACACTGCCCGAACACCACTGCACTGCCCTAAACACTGAAACACCACCCCTGCACGACCCCCTACACTGCCCAAACACCACTGCACTGCCCTAAACCCTGAAACACCACCCCCTGCACGACCCCCTACACTGCCCGAACACCACTGCACTGCCCTAAACCATGAAACACCACCCCTCAGCACGACACCCTACACTGCCCGAACACCACTGCACTGCCCTAAACCCTGAAACACCACCCCCAGCACGACCCCCTACACTGCCCGAACACCACTGCACTGCCCTAAACCCTGAAACACCACCCCCAGCACGACCCCCTACACTGCCCGAACACCACTGCACTGCCCTAAACCCTGAAACATCAACCCCAGCAAGACCCCCTACACTGCCTGAACACCACTGCCCTAAACCCTGAAACACCACCCCCTACACTGCACGAACACCACTGCACTGCCCTAAACCCTGAAACACCACCTCCAGCAAAACCCCTACACTGCCTGAACACCATTGCTCTGCCCTAAATCCTGAAACACTAGCCCCAGCACGACCCCCTACACTGCCCAAACACCACTGCACTGCCCTAAACCCTGAAACACCACCCCCACCACGACCCCTACACTGCCCGAACACCACTGCACTGCCCTAAACCCTGAAACACCATCCCCAGCAAGACCCCCTACACTGCCCGAACACCACTGCACTGCCCTAGACTCTGAAACACCAGCCCCAGCAAGACCCCCTACACTGCCCGAACACCACTGCACTGCCCTAAACCCTGAAACACCAGCCCCAGCATTACCCCCTACACTGCCCGAACACCACTGCACTGCCCTAAACCCTGAAACACCAGCCCCAGCACGACCCCCTACACTGCCCGAACACCACTGTACTGCCCTAAACCCTGAAACACCAGCCCCAGCACGACCCCCTACACTGCCCGAACACCACTGCACTGCCCTAAACCCTGAAACACCACCCCCTGCATGACCCCCTACACTGCCCGAACACCACTGCACTGCCCTAAACCCTGAAACACCACCCCCTGCAGTGCCCCCTACACTGCCCGAATACCACTGCACTGCCCTAAACCCTGAAACACCACCCCTGCACCGCCCCTACACTGCCCGAACACCACTGCACTGCCCTAAACCCTGAAACACCACCCCCAGCACGGCCCCCTTTACTGCTCGAACACCACTGCACTGCCCCAAACCCTGAAACACCACCCCCAGCACGACCCCCTACACTGCCCGAACACCACTGCCCTAAACCCTGAAACACCACCCCCTGCACGACCCCCTACACTGCCCGAACACCACTGCACTGCCCTAAACCCTGAAACACCACCCCCTACACTGCCCGAACACCACTGCACTGCCCTAAACCCTGAAACACCACCCCAGCACGACTTCCTACACTGCCCGAACACCACTGCACTGCCCTAAACCCTAAAACACCACCCCCAGCATTACCCCCTACACTGCCCAAACACCACTGCACTGCCCTAAACCCTAGAACACTACCCCCAGCATGACCCCTACACTACCCGAACACCACTGCACTACCCTAAACCCTAAAATACTACTCCCAGCACAACCCCTACACTACCCGAACACGACTGCACTGCCCTAAACCCTCAAACACTCCCCCCAGCATGACCCCCTACACTACCCGAACACCACTGCACTGCCCTAAACCCTAAAACACTCCCCCCAGCACGACCCCCTACACTACCCGAACACCACTGCACTGCCCTAAACCCTAAAACACTACCCCCTACACTACACAAACACCACTGCACTACCCTAAACCCTAAAAAACTACCCCCAGCACGAACCACTACACTACCCAAACACCACTGCACTACCCTAAACCCTAAAAAACTACCCCCAGCAGTATCCCTACACTACCCAAACACCACTGCACTACCCTAAACCCTAAAACACTACCCCCAGCAGTACCCCTACACTACCCAAACACCACTGCACTACCCTAAATCACTACCCCCAGCACGACCCCCTACACTACCCAAACACCAATGCACTACCCTAATCCCTAAAACACTACCCCCGCATGACCCCCTACACTACCCTAAACCCTAAAACACTACCCCCGCACGACTCCCTACACTACCCAAAGACCACTGCACTACCCTAAACCCTAAAACACGACCTCCTACACTACACAAACACCACTGCACTACCCTAAACCCTAAAACACTACCCCCTACACTACACAAACACCACTGCACTACCCTAAACCCTAAAAAACTACCCCCAGCACGAACCACTACACTACCCAAACACCACTGCACTACCCTAAACCCTAAAAACTACCCCCAGCAGTATCCCTACACTACCCAAACACCACTGCACTACCCTAAACCCTAAAACACTACCCCCAGCAGTACCCCTACACTACCCAAACACCACTGCACTACCCTAAATCACTACCCCCAGCACGACCCCCTACACTACCCAAACACCACTGCACTACCCTAAACCCTAAAACACTACCCCCAGCACGACCCCCTACACTACCCAAACACCACTGCACTACCCTAAACCCTAAAACACTCCCCCAGCACGACTCCCTACACTACCCAAACACCACTGCACTATCCTAAACCCTAAATCTACCCCCAGCATGACCCCCTACACTACACAAACACCACTGCACTACCCTAAACCCTAAAACACTACCCCCAGCACGACCCTCTTCACTACCTAAACACAACTGCACAATTTGTTACAGGCGTTGCAACGCAGGCCTGTGGTGCTTACTGGAAGTACCAAGTGGGCTAGTTGGGCCCCAGGGACCCTTAGGATTCAAGGTGACCTAATCCCCCAACTTAAAACGCACCACGGGGCGCGTTTGCACAGTGGTGAAGGGAGGGGGCGGGGCCTCAGGTGACATGTGCGCAAACACGCCCTGTTGTGCGTTTTAAGTTGGGGAATTAATTCCCTTTGAATCCTGAGGGACCCTGGGGGCCAACTAGCCCAACAGGTACCTTCAGTAAGCACAACAGAGTTGCGTTGCAGAGAGGTGAAAAAAGGTGCGTGGCCTCGGAACGCCTCTCTGCAACTCAGCTCTGTGGTCCTAACTGTAGGTACCTGGGGGGCTAGTTGGGCCCCAGGGACCCTCAGGAATTCAAGGGGACTTAATCTCACGACTTAAAACGCGCCACGGGGTGCGTTTGCACACATGTCACCTCAGGCCCCTCCCTTCACCACTGTGCAAACGCGCCCTGTAGCGCGTTTTAAGAGGTAGTTTTAATCCCCCTGCCCTATTATGTACTAGGGATATGCTAATCACAGGGGTACCCCAACGCATAGTGTTCCCTAGTGTATGTAGGTGTTTTCACTGTATTCTAAGTGTCTTTTAGCATAGCACTGGCTCTGGTTAGTCAGAGTCAGTTACCACCAGTACCCGTCTGAAAAAGTTGTGGGCACAGGATGATTTTGCAACAAGGCCTCTTTCTGCTCCTCTGTTGGTTCTTTCTGCACATCTTTTGCTTCTTTCTGTGCGTTTTTTCTTCTTTCTTCACATGTCCTACCTCTGTGGGCATAGTTAGAAACTAGCATTTAAAAAAACCTTTGAAATTCACTTAAAAAATCATAGGTTTCAGGCACGTTATAGTTAGAAATTAGCATTTAAAAAACCTGACCATGTCATGAGTGATGTAATATGTGACGTCATCAGCAGTGCATTGCGGGGGCGCGAGTTATAGTTAGCTGAACTAACTATAACGGGGGAATTTCTATGGTTTTGTACGAGTGAAATGTCCAACTAACTATAACTGTCCCTAAAACCTATGGTTTTTTCAGTGAATTTCAAAGGTTTTTTAAATGCTAATTTCTAACTATAACGTGTCTGAAACCTATGGTTTTTTCAGTAAATTTCATATATATATATATATATATATATATATATATATATATATATATCTCCCTATCTCTCCCTCCCTCTCTCTCTCCGCCTCCCTCTCTCTCTTTCCCCCCTCTCTTTCCCCCTCCCTCTCTCCCTCTCTCTGTCTCCCTCTCTCTGTCTCCCTCCCTCTCCCTCCCTCTGTCTGTCTCCCTCTGTCTGTCTCCCTCCCTCTGTCGCCCTCCTCCCTCTGTCTGTCGCCCTCCTCCCTCTGTCGCCCTCCTCCCTCTGTCTCCCTCTGTCTGTCGCCCTCCTCCCTCTGTCTGTCTCCCTCTGTCTGTCTCCCTCTGTCTCCCTCTCTCTGTCTCCCTCTGTCTCCCTCCCTCTATCTCCCTCCCTCTGTCTCCCTCCCTCTCTGTCTCCCTCCCTCTCTGTCTCCCTCTCTCTGTCTCCCTCCCTCTCTGTCTCCCTCTCTCTGTCTCCCTCTCTCTGTCTCCCTCTCTCTGTCTCCCTCCCTCTGTCTCCCCTCCCTCTCCCTCCCTCTGTCTCCCTCCCTCTGTCTCCCTCCCTCTGTCTCCCTGTCTCCCTCCCTCTCCCTCTGTCTGTCTCCCTCTGTCTGTCTCCTTCTCCCTCCCTATGTCTCCCCCTGACTCCCTCCCTCTGTCTCCCTCTGCCTCCCTCTGTCTCCCTCCCTCTGTCTCCCTCTCTCTCTGTCTCCCTCTGTCTCCCTCCCTCTATCTCCCTCCCTCTATCTCCCTCTGTCTGTCTCCCTCTGTCTGTCTCCCTCTGTCTGTCTCCCTCTGTCTGTCTCCCTCTGTCTGTTTCCCTCCCTCTGTCTCCCTCTATCTGCCCCCTCCCTCTGTCTGTCGCCCTCCTCCCTCTGTCTGTCTCCCTCTGTCTGTCTGTCTCCCTCTGTCTGTCTGTCTCCCTCTGTCTGTCTGTCTCCCTCTGTCTGTCGCCCTCCTCCCTCTGTCTCCCTCCCTCTGTCTGTCTCCCTCTGTCTGTTTCCCTCTGTCTCCCTCTCTCTGTCTCCCGCTCTCTGTCTCCCTCTCCCTCTGTCTCCCTCCCTCCCTCTGTCTCCCTCTGTCTCCCTCCCTCTGTCTCCCTCCCTCTGTCTCCCTCCCTCTGTCTGTCTCCCTCTGTCTGTCTCCCTCTGTCTGTCTCCCTCTGTCTCCCTCTCTCTATCTCCCTCGGTTTCCCTCCCTCTGTTTCCCTCTCTCTGTCTCTCTCTGTCTCCCTCTGTCTCCCTCTGTCTCCCTCCCTCTGTCTCCCTTCCTCTGTCTCCCTCCCTCTATCTCCCTCTCCCTCTGTCTCCCTCCCTCCCTCTGTCTCCCTCTGTCTCCCTCTGCCTCCCTCTGTCTCCCTCCCTCTGTCTCCCTCTCTCTCTGTCTCCCTCTATCTCCCTCTGTCTCCCTCTGTCTGTTTCCCTCTGTCTGTTTCCCTCTGTCTGTTTCCCTCCCTCTGTCTCCCTCTGTCTCCCTCCCTCTGTCTGTCGCCCTCCTGCCTCTGTCTGTCGCCCTCCTCCCTCTGTCTGTCTCCCTCTGTCTGTCGGTATCTGTCGGTCTCCCTCTGTCTGTCTGTCTCCCTCTGTCTGTCTGTCTCCCTCTGTCTGTCTGTCTCCCTCTGTCTCCCTCTGTCTGTTGCCCTCTGTCTCCCTCTCTCTGTCTCCCTCTGTTTCCCTCTCTCTGTCTCCCTCTCTCTGTCTCCCGCTCTCTGTCTCCCTCCCTCTGTCTGTCTCCCTCTGTCTGTTGCCCTCTGTCTCCCTCTCTCTGTCTCCCTCTGTTTCCCTCTCTCTGTCTCCCGCTCTCTGTCTCCCTCCCTCTGTCTGTCTCCCTCTGTCTGTTGCCCTCTGTTTCCCTCTCTCTGTCTCCCTCTCTCTGTCTCCCGCTCTCTGTCTCCCTCCCTCTCTCTGTCTCCCTCTTTCTCTCTGTCTCCCTCTCTCCCTCTGTCTGTCTCCCTCTCTCTGTCACCCTCTGTCTCCCTCTCTCCCTCTGTCTGTCTCCCTCTCTCTGTCTCCCTCTGTCTCTCTCCCTCTCTCTCTGTCTCCCTCCCTCTATCTCCCTCCGTCTGTCTCCCTCTGTCTGTTGCCCTCTGTCTCCCTCTCTCTGTCTCCCTCTGTTTCCCTCTGTCTCCCTCTCTCTGTCTCCCGCTCTCTGTCTCCCTCTGTCTCCCTCTCCCTCTGTCTCCCTCCCTCCCTCTGTCTCCCTCTGTCTCCCTCCCTCTGTCTCCCTCCCTCTGTCTGTCTCCCTCTTTCTGTCTCCCTCTGTCTGTCTCCCTCTGTCTCCCTCTCTCTATCTCCCTCGGTTTCCCTCCCTCTGTTTCCCTCTCTCTGTCTCTCTCTGTCTCCGTCTGTCTCCCTCTGTCTCCCTCTGTCTCCCTCCCTCTGTCTCCCTCCCTCTGTCTCCCTCTGTCTCCCTCTCCCTCCCTCCCTCCCTCTGTCTCCCTCCCTCCCTCTGTCTCCCTCTGTCTCCCTCTGCCTCCCTCTGTCTCCCTCCCTCTGTCTCCCTCTCTCTCTGTCTCCCTCTATCTCCCTCTGTCTCCCTCTGTCTGTTTCCCTCTGTCTGTTTCCCTCTGTCTGTTTCCCTCTGTCTGTTTCCCTCCCTCTGTCTCCCTCTGTCTCCCTCCCTCTGTCTGTCGCCCTCCTGCCTCTGTCTGTCGCCCTCCTCCCTCTGTCTGTCTCCCTCTGTCTGTCGGTATCTGTCGGTCTCCCTCTGTCTGTCTGTCTCCCTCTGTCTGTCTGTCTCCCTCTGTCTGTCTGTCTCCCTCTGTCTGTTGCCCTCTGTCTCCCTCTCTCTGTCTCCCTCTGTTTCCCTCTCTCTGTCTCCCTCTCTCTGTCTCCCGCTCTCTGTCTCCCTCCCTCTGTCTGTCTCCCTCTGTCTGTTGCCCTCTGTCTCCCTCTCTCTGTCTCCCTCTGTTTCCCTCTCTCTGTCTCCCTCTCTCTGTCTCCCGCTCTCTGTCTCCCTCCCTCTGTCTGTCTCCCTCTGTCTGTTGCCCTCTGTTTCCCTCTCTCTGTCTCCCTCTCTCTGTCTCCTGCTCTCTGTCTCCCTCCCTCTCTCTGTCTCCCTCTTTCTCTCTGTCTCCGTCTCTCCCTCTGTCTGTCTCCCTCTCTCTGTCTCCCTCTGTCTCCCTCTCTCCCTCTGTCTGTCTCCCTCTCTCTGTCTCCCTCTGTCTCTCTCCCTCTCTCTCTGTCTCCCTCCCTCTATCTCCCTCCGTCTGTCTCCCTCTGTCTGTTGCTCTCTGTCTGTTGCCCTCTGTCTCCCTCTCTCTGTCTCCCTCTGTTTCCCTCCCTCTGTTTCCCTCTCTCTGTCTCCCTCTGTCTCCCTCTCCCTCTGTCTCCCTCCCTCTGTCTCCCTCCCTCCGTCTGTCTCCCTCCCTCCGTCTGTCTCCCTCCCTCTGTCTCCCTCCCTCTGTCTCCCCCTCTGTCTCCCTCCCTCCGTCTGTCTCCCTCCCTCCCTCCGTCTGTCTCCCTCCCTCCCTCCGTCTGTCTCCCTCCCTCTGTCTCCCTCCCTCTGTCTCCCTGTCTCCCTCCCTCCCTCTCCCTCTGTCTGTCTCCCTCTCCCTCCCTCTGTCTCCCCCTGACTCCCTCCCTCTGTCTCCCTCTCCCTCCCTCTCTCTCCCTCCCTTTCCCTCCCTCTGTCTCCCTCCCTCTGTCTCCCTCTGTCTGTTTCCCTCTGTCTGTTTCCCTCCCTCTGTCTCCCTCTATCTGTCTCCCTCCCTCTGTCTCCCTCTCTCCGTCTGTCTCCCTCCCTCCCTCTGTCTCCCTCCCTCCATCTGTCTCCCTCCCTCCGTCTGTCTCCCTCCCTCCCTCCGTCTGTCTCCCTCCCTCTGTCTGTCTCCCTCTGTCTGTCTCCCTCCCTCTGTCTCCCTCCCTCTGTCTCCCTCCCTCTGTCTCCCTGTCTCCCTCCCTCTCCCTCTGTCTGTCTCCCCCTGACTCCCTCCCTCTCCCTCCCTCTCCCTCTGTCTCCCTCCCTCTGTCTCCCTCTGTCTGTCTCCCTCTGTCTGTTTCCCTCCCTCTGTCTCCCTCTATCTGTCTCCCTCTATCTGTCTCCCTCCCTCTGTCTGTCACCCTCCTCCCTCTGTCTGTCTCCCTCTGTCTGTCGCCCTCCTCCCTCGGTCTGTCTCCCTCTGTCTGTCTCCCTCTGTCTGTCGCCCTCCTCCCTCTGTCTCCCTCCCTCTGTCTGTCTCCCTCTGTCTGTTGCCCTCTGTCTCCCTCTCTCTGTCTCCCTCTGTTTCCCTCTCTCTGTCTCCCTCTTTCTCTCTGTCTCCCTCTTTCTCTCTGTCTCCCTCTTTCTCTCTGTCTCCCTCTCTCTGTCTCCCTCTGTCTGTCTCCCTCTCTCTGTCTCCCTCTGTCTGTCTCCCTCTCTCTGTCTCCCTCTGTCTCTCTCCCTCTGTCTCCCTCTGTCTCTCTCCCTCTGTCTCTCTCCCTCTCTGTCTGTCTCCCTCCCTCTATCTCCCTCTGTCTGTCTCCCTCTCCCTCCCTCTGTCTCCGCCTGCCTCCCTCCCTCCCTCTGTCTCCCCCTCTCTGTCTCCCTCCCTCTGTCTGTCTTCCTCTCTCTGTCACCCTCTGTCACCTCACCCTGCGTGTGTCAGCCCGGGCTGAGACAGCTTCCCGGGAACGCACACAGCTGCACCCGAGTACTTCACAGGTCTTTAAAAGACCATTCACTTGTTAATGAGGCTATGTTGTATTTCACCTCAGCCTCATTAACAAGTGAATGGTCTTTTAAAGAATCGCCTGGCCCCCATAGAGCAGAGTCTCTGAGTCCGCGCTGCTGCAACCGGCGGCGTTTGCTGACACTTTAAAAAAAAACAAAAAAACACAGGTACGATGTCTGCAAGGTCCGCGGGCCGCCAAGGAAGGCTTGCCGGGCCGCTGGCGGCCCGCGGGCCGTACTATGAGTACCCGTGCTCTAGGCTAAAAAGTGGTACATTCCACTTGGCAAGCATGTGCGTAGGAAGTGTAGGGAACGCAGGGTATTTATCCCCCAGACTTTGGAGTGAGGGGGGCACGGGGGACAGGAGTGGGGGGATGAGAGGACAGAAGAATTCCCCCCCTCATCTACACCATTCCAACTGCGATTAGCAAGTGAAAGCTCTACCTATAAAGGCAGTGCTCTTGACCTGCTGACCTGCCGCCGCCCACAGGGCACCTTCAAAGCATCCGGTTACAGCGGCTTCCACCTGTGAGAACAAAGAGAGAGGAGGAGAAACATGCATTTGCTGTCTGCATCCTGCCCAGGCTATTGAGAAGAACTGGGATATTCATGCACCACCGGCTGGCTGGCTGACCAAGGATCATTTGGTGGCCAGCCCCTTTTCAGCACTTCCCTATCTGAAACTTGAATTTGAACCTGCAGGGCAATGAGGAAGCTGCAGCCCTGGTGGCGCTTGTCCCCAGTAGAAGGCATGAGTCGGAACAACAGGTGAGGAGATGACAGGAGCTTTATGAATAACTCATGCCTCACTTTATTAAAAGGGAGCCCTGCAAAATGGGGCGAAGGGCATCAGGCTGATTGTTTTAAGGAATCTGGCAACAACCTTCCTCAGTGCAATGATCAAAGCACCCATCTCTGACAAGATGGGACAACAAGATAAACGCTGGCTGCTAACATCTGCTGTGGATCAGAAGTAAATTGTTAGCATATCAGCACGACCAACTCCGCTGTTCTTTTTTAGTTTTTTTCTTTATTTGGGGGGGTGTTAACACCCCAAATCCCACCTTTGTATTTAAATCCCTTTCCCCATTTTCTCCCCTGAACCCTACCGGCACAAACCATAAAAAAGCTTCACCTCCCTTTACCTCTTTCTGCCCCTGAATCCTAAAAAACACTTACCTCTACCCACCCCTGAACCCTAAAACCCCCTTGGTACACCTTACCTCTTCCCACCCCTGTTCCTTAATGCTCCCTTACCTTCCTTTACCTCTACCCAACACTTAAACATAAAAATCCCTTACCTCCCTTTACCACTACCTCCCACTAAACCCTAAAATTCCATCACCTCACTTTAACCTTGCATGGCCCTAAATCCCCCCAACAAATCCTTGCCGCCCTTTACCTCTACCCACTCCTGAACCCTAAAACCCCCTTGGCACCCTTTACCTTTTTCCTCCCCAGAACCTTAAAAACTCCATACCGCTCTTTTCCTCTATCCACCACTGAACCTTAAAAACCTTTTACCTCTACCCACCTCTGAACCCTAAAACTCCTTACCTCCCTTTCCCTCTACCTGCCCCAGAAACCTAAACATCTGACTTCCCTTTCCCTGCCTATCCTTGAACCCTAAAATTCCCTTGGCACCCTTTACCTCTTTCCTCCCCATAAACCTAAAAACCTCTTACCTCCTTTTACCACTACCCACCTCTGAACCCTAAAAGCCCCTTATTTCCCTTTACCTCTACCCACTGAACCCTAAAAACCCATTACCTTCCTCTACTCCTACCCACTGCTAAAGACTAAAACCACCTTACTGCTGTTTATCTCTACCCACCCCTGCACCCTAAAAACCTTTTACCACTGTTTACCTCTACAACTCCTCAAGCATAAAAAACCCTTATCTCCCTTTACTCGTCCCTGAACCCTAAAAACCCTTTACCACTTCTTGCCCCTGAATCCTACAAAAAGCCTTAGTTCCCTTTACCACTACCTGCCTTTAAGCCATAAAACCTCCCTGTCTAAAATTATTTATAAAAATCACAGCTGTTGTCAGGGTAAACCCCTAAAGTCACTAATTAAATCTGAGGTTACCCCTGTTAGCTATTGTACAGAGCAGAAGGCTTTACTTAGAGGCAATGTGTAAAGTATTTATGTAGTACTAAAAAGTAATAAAGTTGAAATGCAAAACAATACAGATCCCAAAAGGAATTAGAAAAATAGAGTAAACTTTAATAAACAAAAACACACCACCATAACAAAAATCCAATAAGGGGAATCGTAGATATGAATTTTTAAAGTTTTAAGTAATAATTACACCAAGAAGCTCAAAGTGCCAATGCTAGTCAATGGTTGTGGTAGGTAGCAAGGGACCTAGGCGCAATTTGACTCTGACTGCAATGGAGCACAGGTCAGAAGCACCAACCAGGTTTGTTCTGTTGAAGATTTTATCTTCTGACTTCAGTCTTTCAAATCCCAATCAACCACAGGAGTGCACTTCTAAATGTACCCAGGACACCAGGGAAAGCACTTAAAGATGCACAAGATGGCAGGCAGAGACCACTCCAGATCTGCCACTGATCAGCTGGGCCATTGAGGGAAAAGCCTCTTTGAGCCTCTTGGAGCTTGTTTTATTCCTGCAGCTTTTACAGGAGGTCAGCCTTATGACCCTTAAAGTCCACTTCTTTGTCTTGGTACAAGAGGGAGCAGATCCAGTCCTTTTGGACTCGTCTCAGGTCTCAGGCAGCAGGTTCTGATCTTCCACAGGTCAAGTAGTGTTCTGAAGTGGGTTGCTGGAGAATTCACATTTATGCCAGGCTCAAGCTTGTGGGTGAGAATGAACCCAGGGGATGCCTTAACCAATTGGGTAAGGTTCCCAGGGCTAACCCTGCCAACTTTGGGCATTTTCAAGCTTGCTGAAGTCTTCAGCCTCACTAAACTTGGACTCTGAGGTCTGGGGGTTTGGGTAAGAAATGTACTATGGTAATCCCAGTGTCCTACATCTAACACAAAAATCCAGTTTTTGGCAGTTTCTGTACCCATCAAACACAGAGACCGAAGTCTGGTAAAATCAAAGCTGAGCTTTCAGCAACCAGACAGTAGATACACAAAACATGTTTTGGCATTCTGTTTCCCTTCTTTGTAGTACACCCTAAATGTAACCCCAGTAGACCTGGCAAGCAGGAAGTGATATTCGAGCATGACTCTAATGTCAAAGAGGATAATCACAGCTCCACCCCAGTGGTCTCTCTAAACCACTTCTTGGGTAGCTCTGTGGTGCCGGGCTGACTAAAAGGACAGAAAGTAAGGCAGGCCCAGTTGTGAGCTACATTTGTATGTGACATTGGAGGACTCTGATAAAAAAATTATGAAAGTCCTTGCTCGGCCAACTCTTTGAAGTGCACCCAGGGACCGGACACAGCCACCAGGTAATCCTGTCACGGGGAGGATAGTACCTCCCCACAACCAAGGGTCATTGGTCCTGTCCTGGGTGCAGTACACTCCTCACCACAGGGGAGCCACCAAGCTGCCAGGTGATTGTTGAATACTCACAAAAAGGCCTCCAGAGGCTTTAGGCAGGCTAAATATAATTTTTCAGAAGTACCCTTTCCATACTAGTTAGAAAATATTCTGCTTAACCATTAAATTGGATTTTGTTTAAATATTTCTGTAGCTATTACCAATCTGAAATTAGCATTATAAGATGTTATAATGTAATTCCCGCATTTCGCTATGGAAGCAACCAGCCTTGGTACAGAGAAAATAGCTTTTATGATTTTTTGCTGTAAGGACATGTAGAATACTCAACTTCAACATGTCCTACTTTTAAATACCTTGCACCATACCCTATGGGCAATACGGCCTATCTTAGGAGTGACTTATTAATATTTAAAAGGATGGTTTAGGCCTGCTAAAATGGTTTAGTTTGACAGGCCAAATTGGCAGTTTAAAACAGCCCAACCAGGCATTAGTGGCAATCCTGGAAGCATGTTTTACTCTGTCACTGTAGTAGTTATCACAATGAGAGCTGCAGCCCACTGGTGACATTTAACATACAGGCCCTAAATAGACTGTGGGTACCATATATTAGGGACTTATAGGTAGAATTTGCAGAATGAAGCTAATTTGCAAATGACAATGAAACATACTTGCACACTGTGATTACATGTCTGCCTTTCAATTTCACTTCAAAAGTATGTGATTGTATACATTTATCAGAATCTGCGTCTCATGAACACTGGCATTCCGTATAGGGTCAATTGAAAGTCCCCAAGACTGTTCCTGTACCGCCACTCCCCCCCCCCCCCGAAGTTTTGTGTCTCCTATGCTCCTGTTGGCAAGGCTGTTTTATTGGAGAGAAAAAAACCTATCACTCACACCACAGTCCATAATGAAACCACTTCCTTGTTTAAAACACTCCTCTCCTCCGTTTTTATTACCTTTACTTTTCACTAGGGGTGGGCGGAATTTGCGTAGTCGCGCTATGCAAAGCTCCGCGAAACGGTAAAAAATCTCCGCGACCACGCAAAAGTTCCGCAAACACGCGGAATTGCTTGTTCCGCCCGTTCGCGATGCTTTTTTCCTGTTCGCGAACGATGTTTGCGTGCTCGGGGAGAAATATCTCGCGAACACGCATTTTGAAAGCGCGAACAAGCAAAAAATTCCGTGAAGCCTGCGGATCGCGGAATTTTTGGTAATTCCGCGTTCTCCGCGGAACGCGGAATTACCCAAATTCCGCGAGCAGAACGGAATTTACCGCCCAGGCCTACTTTTCACATCAGCATACTGAATAATGACTTCAAGGTATCTACCTGAAAACTCAAAAAGGATTATCTCCTTCCTTAGCTTTAAATTTCAGTTCTCTCCGTTTTTTATTAAACCGATTTTTTTTAATACACAGTTAGACATGGCTTATCCTCCAATCCCATATGAGCCTGGGAACCTGAACAAAAGTCACCCAGGTAAAGGATTGTACGCACACACCTCTCTGAGCCACTGGTCTCAACACCTTTGTGAAACACCAAGGCACAGAGGCTAACATAAATGGGATAGACACAAACTCCTGGCCACCTGAACTGAAGAAACTTTTTACTTCCTTCCTTTACTGGAATTGTAAAATAAGCATCTTTTAAATCTACCTGTGTCAGGTTGTATGACGGAACCCTGCATGCATTTAACACGTATGCCTTTACAACACAGTCTCTACCCCAACTGCAATGTTACCACGCATTTGGCAATGCAGCGCTCACAACGAAATTCGTTTTATTTATTTAAATGTTTACTTACCTGTCTTCGGCCGTAATCCGTGGTTTACTACCCCCCACCCTGCCCCTCCCCCGCAACACGTCACCGCCCGGCCGGCACTCCTACCACGGACCGCTACTGGTAGTAAATGCATTTTAAAGGCAGATCGTAGTAGTGACTGGTTGGTAAAGGATGTTTCTCTCTTTGTTAATCAATCTCCCTCCTGAAGAATATATCTGCATCCCATAAACCAGTTGAAACCTCTCAAATTCTTTACAGGGCGCCAACCTCTGTGTATTTTCTTCACAAGAAAAATCATACTCACAAAACTCATATTTCTTTGACACTCTCTTCATAGCACCTTTCTTCAACATCTCTTGAACCTTTGCATCCACCAATTCTCATTGATTTATTAAAAACGCTATCTTCCTTAATTCCATTGCTTGAGATGGAAGGTCTCTGACTTCCACCATGTAACCCTTTACTGTCTGAAAGACTCATTGTTGCGACTGTGGCATCTCAGCTTTCGCTGGGCATCATGAGACACATTAAGAAGCCCGCAGCTGCAGGGTGTGAGTCTACCTTACCTGGGTATGACTCCTCACTTGCTCCTTGTCCCCTGGTTGCTTCTCCTTACCCCTCCAGCTCCGAAATAACATTTACCTGTCTCCCCCCGAGAAAATTTTGAAAAAAGAGTGAGCAAATGGTGCATTTTCAAGCAAATTTGAGAAAGAGGTTGCTTGGCGAACACATCTCTGGGAGTAGCCAGACAAGTCTCTTTGCACTTGCACAGATACATCACTCTCCCTGCATTCACATAGGCACACTACTCACCCTGCACTCATAGACCCATTACTCACCCTTCCCTGACACATCACTAAGCCTGCATTCACCCATCCACATAACTCACCCTGGACGCACACAGGCACACTGCTCAACCTGCACTCACACAGACATCTCTCACCCTTCGCTGCACTGCACTCAAAGATGCACACTGTTTCATCAGAGAAATATATACCGAGAAAAAAATGAGTGTGAAAGCTAATGAACACTTTAAAAGTAGCTGCTGGTTGCTTTTTGGACATATGTGAATTCGTTCATAGCATCGAAAATAACCTCCTCACAGAAATGAAAATCTAGTTAACATAGAGTCTGAAGGCCTGTACGTGGCCCAATGGCATCCCCAGGCATCACCACGACGAGAGAGAGAGTCCGACAACGCACATGCTCATAGCCAATGTATATTAAAAGGGGCCAATGTTACCAGACTAGCTCCACCACAGAGGCCCTTTCTGGCAGTGATGTCCAATGTTGGTCCATGAAGGTTGGAATGGATTCATATCAGATTTTATTATATACACATATGACAATCATGCATAAAGTTGATCTAAATTGTATCATTTACATATTCTTTGGTTATCCTGAAATTATGGCTAAATTCAAGCTCTTGTGAAGCAACTCGGGACATCCCTGCTTCATTCGATCCAAAATGACATTATATGACGTGGCCACAAAACCGCAAATATTTCCAAACATTCCACATTTCAAGCTGTGCGAGAATGCAATAATAAATTCTTCTCATAAGCAGTATTCTCAAAGATTTTTACACCATTCCGGAAAGTAATAATCGAGTTTCCTCACATCCAGCACAGCACAAACCTACCCTGTAACACCCCAAGAGATGGAATACACTACACAAACATATAGCAATTGAAAAGAGGACAAACTAATGCACAGGGATAGCACAGACTACAAAGCAGTGAGTAGATGAGTCCATCACTCTCTGATGGCAAAAATAGACTTATGCTTCTCATTTTACACATCAATCCAGTAAATGTAACAGGTGTTTCAAGCCACTCCAAATGATATCATGCACAATACCAGAAGAAGCAACCAACGAGAATCACTATGGGCAACCACACCCTCGTGGGACGTGTCATAAAATAGAGTGAAAATGTATGGGACTAAACGACAAATCAGTTTCACAACCATGGCTGGGCACAGAAGGTGCATTGTGAGCAATGAGATTAGAGCCACTAAATTATAATTCCCATACATTAAAGATACATTTTAAACGTGAGATTATGGGTCACAGTCTCACACAATAAACATATTTTGAAATGCACTGATACCCAAAAGGGTCATGTTCGGGCTATATAAAACTCAATAGCTAAATAAAATGCCGACTGTTCCCCAGCACACCAATAGAAGCACCAGGCTGATGATAACTCCAGCCCACACGTACATATGACACATTTTACTACTTTACTATCCAGACCACATTGTGTGCTCCTGTGCAATCATTTTAGCCCACTTTGCCTTAGTTCCATTGTGCAACAACATTGTCAGTGTCTGTAAATTGTAAAAAATAACATATCATGCGTCTTATTGAAAGCGGGACATTTGCATCAATGGGACAGTCCTGTGTCACTTGAGTTTGCAGCCATCTTTTAATTGCATGTTGTCATTTAATCAGAAATTGTCAGAGGGTGCGTGTTGTCTCGTTAATCGGGCCACTCTAGCCCGAGACTGCCTACGTGCTGCACACAAAAGTGGACAAAAGAAGGACTGGGTGTGCACCATCTGACTGGATGAAAATACACACTAGTCGATTGACTCCACTTCTGGGGTAGAAATGAGCCTTGATGCTGGCATCCGACTCGACCATACACCGATTGGTGCGTCTAAATATTAAACTGAATTACTCTTAGCGAAGCCTGGTGCTCTCAAGGTGGCCTCAGTGGTAAAGTCTCTGTCTGCCCTTCCATTTGTTTACTGTCACAGGGAACAATAAATTCAGTGAGAGAGTGAACTGCTCTGGGACCGGACCCCCTCAGAGAGTATCTTTATATACTCGATGTTATAAGATGTGGTTAAAGAACTCTGGCTTGTTTTTAGTTTTGATTTTCCTTATTTACTGCTTGTTTGATATGTGGACGAGACGCGTACTACTTCAGAGTCTTGTTCACTGCAGCACTTTACAAAGGGATTCACAGGCAAGTTTATGACAGTCAGCAGATATGAGTAGTGATAAATCTCTGGCTTATTACTTTTGGTTTTCCTGCATTGGGTTTTCAGAGGGGTTTGTTGTGTGGGCACAAACCGCATTTGACACGCGGATGGGACGAGTACTATCTGGCAATTACAATTGTAGCACCATATCAACAGTCGCGGCTCGCAGTACTCGCGGGGGAGTGGGGGGTCACGCGGGGGTGGGGGGCCGACCGAGGGAAAATAAAATTTAGAAACCTTACCTGACCGCCTCTGCTCCTGGTCCGCGTTGGCGCCTCTTCAGGAACAGCACTGGAGTGGCAACCCCTCAGCCAATCCTGATGCTGCTGCAGCGCCAGGATTGGCTTAGGGCACGGTTATTCTTCGCCCGCCGCCTGCCCATTAGGAGACCGAGGGGCTCCTAATGGGCATGCGCAAGCCAGTGCAAACACAAGTGCGCATGACTGGGCACGGGCGAAAAATTCGCTCACCTTCCCCACTCATGCGCACTTGTGCTGCTGACTGTCCCTGGCTGGTCTGACAATGCATGTCAGTCAACATGACGCCGGACCCCCACCCCCTTCAGACTCTGAAGGGGGTGGGCGGTCCGACGTCATGCTGACGGACATGATTGTCAGTTCTCCCTCGGCGTCTCTGAACTTAAGTAAACTGAGTCAGAGACGCCGAGGGAGCTGCGGGCGGGCAACGCCCCAATGGACGCACCGCGCCTGCTCAGAACACTCTTTAGATTGAATTCTGCATTTTATCGAGCTGTGAAAGCATAAAAATATTTGCCTACTCCTTTTACTAGCCCATCTCTGAACGACACCACTTTTAGATCCTCAGTAGTTTATTCTTTTGCTAAGCCACCTGTAGTGAGGCTAATCTACATTAGAATTGCCTTAAACCTTTCAGTAATTAATGCAGAATTCGCATTACCCAAAGAACAGACTGCACATTGACGTCATCCTCTCAGTAAATCAACATCAATGCTTCCCCTTTAGAGTGGGCTTCATCAGCCTGGTCAAGTATATGTGCTAACAGACCAATCACACCCAGGAGCTTCTCCTGGCACTTCTTTCGAGTCTTTCTTCAAGCCTTTTTTAGGGTCATGTCTGAATTGAGAAGAAAAAAAGATCAAATCCTGAACCAAATCAGGGGTTGTGCATACCTTGTGTGTCAATCACAGAGCACAAACACTGTGTCCTCTTAACCACCCTAGCTTCCTTTTCAAAGGCCTCTGCCTCCAAAACTTGATATACTTTACCACAAATCCCAACCTTCGCTGTCAGAGAGATCGAAAACATATTCATCAGTCGCGGCTCCTGGAGGGAGTGCTGCGGGGCGCTGGGGCGCAGCGGGGGAGGGTGGCCATTTGTCGTTGCAGCGCGCACAATGTAATTTGTTTTATTTATTTATTTATGTACTTACCTCCGTTTGGCCGTATGCCGGAGTTTACTACCCCCCGCACTGCCCCTCCCCCGCCCCACCACCCCGCAGCACTCCCTCCAGGAGCCACGACTGATATTCATCATAATCATTCTTGTCATAGGCAGCACCACTGAAATACGGTTCTGAGACATCATCAGGTCGTGCCTGAATCTCGAGGCCGCCAAGTACACTTTCAATGTGCCACAAGGAACACCATCAACCATTGTGGCGCTAAGGCCACCTCTCTCCACTGAGGTCAAAGCCTCCTCATTCTCCTGTGAAAGATGCTTTTATTGTCATTTTCTTTTTCGCCCTCTTGCTGCTTTCCTCAACTCTCCCCCGCTCAGAAACCAAAACTCCGCATCTGAATGTTACGTCAGCTTTCTTTTCCTAGTAAATATTGAATTACCCAAATAGTTTACTGACAGAAAATATGTGTTAGAAAGAAATGCCTCTCACAACCACTCACCTACGCAGCTGCATGTTAGTGTTCCCTCAAATAAACAGCTCAACCAATACAAATTGTGCTTGCGTGACATGTCAATACCAAACTAAAGTGTGTCTTACAACTTCATCACTCTACACACTCCTCCCAGCTTCTTAAAGGCAGATGTAGCTGATACTGCAGTTAGATGTCTAGGAGCAGCAATGAAAAGAGGAAGATGGCTGCTCTTTGGATGTTTATAAAGACTGTTCATGGGTTCTAATTCTACAATGCTAGGTTTGACTGTAGATCACTTGTAAAGGCTCCAAGAAGTACTAATACAATATTTATGCCTAATGCTAGCCCCCAGTCTTGACATGATTATAATAATTATTATAATTATAGTTTGGTAACTATGAATAATGTATATAATTTTTAACTGACTGTTCCGGGTGACATCACAGATGGTGAGAGGGAAGCTCGAATTTTCTATGATGTCAATCGGAATCCTGAGGTGAAAAACTTTCCCTTTATTCACAGTTGCCCATAAACAATTCCTTGTTGCACATGGGTCACATACCCATACTTAATCAATCAACCATCCAATATAAATTATTCAGTAACCTTTAAATACACGAGAGGGTGTTATTGTTTGTAGTTTTTAAACTTAAACATTATGGAGGTTTTTATTCATGCTATTTTCATTTGGAAATGGGGCATGATTATTTTAGTCAATGATTGTTATTTATTGATTATGTATACTTTGATGGTTTGGATTAAACCGAATAAAGCTGATGATGATGAACTTGGTAAAATTGCTTTAAATGGACAGTGTCAATTGCAACCATGGTTATGTCACTCTAAAGTATAGAAACAAAAGGTTGGAACTGGCCTTGGGTTGACTGTGTTCTGGTTTGTGGAGGACCTGTCCTGGCGGTTTGGGCTCCCACTGGTCCAGGGTCAAGATTACATTTGTATATAACGGGGTCCACGCTCTGGTGGCACGGTGTGCTAAATAATGATGGATTGGGATGCAGCCCCAAGCAACCACCGGCAGCTAAGATTAATTCAAGCATCCCATTCATCATTTATTTGAATACTTCATTGTTATGTCACAGCAATGACGTATACGTTTTGCTTTTCACTGACATGATGTAATTGCAGAGAAAAGCGTATTTACCCTGTTTACGATGATGGAATGGTTTGAGAGCCATGTAAAACAAAGAGTTTTAGGTTTTCGTGTTTCGTTGTAAGGAATGCATCTTTATAATCGCTTAAAATGGGAGCAGTTACAACAGTGTTAGGGAATATGCATTTCAAGACATAACAAGATTGGCCACTCTTGAGTAATCACAGCAACTGTTAAGGCTCCAGTCATCATAGCTCAAATATGGAGCCCGGGTCTCGAACATGTTTGAGCGCCTAATACATCTCTTAGGTAAAAAGATGAACGCTTTTAGGTGTATTCACCAATAATTTGAACTGTTTCACAGCTACGTACTTGTGACCAGGTTACCTACCAAACAAATTCACACTTCCTTCAAGCTGCAGTGTAAGAGTGCTGCAGCCTATTAGTGTGGCGCTGCACAATTGGCTGCTGCACTCCCACTGCCTTCAAACAAAGACTTTGCAGTGGCGGCCAGCACGGATCTGGGGTGGTAGGTCAGGGGCAAAGTGGTAAGGAGGTATAATTGTAAAAAAAAGAAAAATTCACTTACCTCCTCACTGCTCTGTCCCACGTCGCCCCTCCTTCGTCGAACAGAAAGCAGCCAGGCTCCCCAAAGCCAATCACAACGCTGCAATGCAGCCTTGTGATTGGCTCCCCTAAACCAATCACAACACTGCAATACAACACTGTGATTGGTCTGAGTGCTGTGGTTCGGCGCTCAGACAGGGGCTGGGGGCCTGTGCATGTTCCCCATGCAGGCTGTAATGCATCCTGCAAGGCGAACATGCTAAAGTCCGGATGACTGTTTGGCCGGCCCGAGAGGGCTGGTCAAAGCACCATGCGCACTTTAGTGTGCCCACCACTCCTCCCCTGATCTGTCAGCAGAGCAGCCCCGCTCTTATGCTTCAGCAGCAGGGAAGAATAAAATGATAATAACATTGCATTATTATCATTTTATTTTTCCTTTCTTTTACTGCTGCACAGCAGCAGTGGTGTGATGCTCCTCCGCCTTAGCGGAGGAGCCACCACTGAGACCTTAATGGTCGACTAACAGCCGCTCGGTGTGGAGCCACAAAGACAAATGGCACTTTACCATCTATTAAGCTTATGCTTAACATTTTTGTAAAGCGACTTTTATAAGTTGAAGAAATATGTAATGTTACATGGTTTTTGTATAGCTCACATTCACCAGTTACTTAAGATCTCAGTGCGTTCTTGCAGAGCATGCCTGCATTTATTGATTTGACCATGGGACAGAATCTCTGTGAAGGGATGTTCATGGACCTGGACCTGGCTCATTGAGTAAGTGTGCTGTAAAAATGAGTGTTGAGATTTCTCTGCAGAGGAAGCTCATAGGTGGTGTAGGTCTTACAGCCTTCTATTCATACCCATATCTCTGCATGTGCAGGGTGTATCACAAGGAATTCAGGGTGACTGACCCTACACCTAATACATGTCATCACTGGAGGAGTAACCCACCATGTGTGGTCTCACCAAACTCCATTCTCCATATGCCTTTCCTTTATTATGGTGGGTGATTGTGCTGTTGGAGGAGGGCCTTAGAAGTAGTACTTGGATAATGTTTCCTTGGATGAGCCTTGGGCTGCCATAGAAGTAGAGTGGCCTGATCGCAGGGCTGGCTTACATTCATTTTGTTTTCCCTAAACCTATTGCAAGCTTGAGGATTGATGTCCTGTATCTGTGTTCACAGCGCTGACATCACAGATTCTGCCCTCTGGTAAATGAGGGATCACAGAAAGCTGTGTCATGCTGAGTAAATGTGAACACCACACAAGCTCAGCAATGGGGATGAAGAAGTGTGGCTTATATGTTGTGTGTATGAAGTTACACTGTATGCAGAGAGAAATGAGTTAATGTCGTGGAGCCACTTAGTGAGTTGTTCATGCACTTGCGCTCGCGCCCATGCAAGCGTTCATGTAATAGAGCTGAAAGGAATGCATGACTACCCTCATGCACTACAGTCAATCGTTTGTAGTTCTGCAGAATGCAATATTTTATCAGTAACTGATGATACTTGTGCACGATGCTGATAATGAATTCCCAGAAGCAAAGTTTTTTCATATGATAAGTTAATCTGTGGCCCCATGTATACCAGAGTATAGCATCAAGTATTTTAAGTGAAACGTAGCTGTCTTCTGAGTGAGTTACGCTTCACAGATGTTGTAAGAATACAGGCATTAGCAGGCACACTTGTTGCCAAAACCAAGTGATGAAGCTCTACACAACTGTTGATTCTTACTGTTTTTATCGAAGATACAGAAGCACATTGAAGTATCTTGTGCCTGCCATGGTTCAACTGACTCAACTTCCACTGGAACTTCCAGAGCTCACACTGCACTCTGACATAATACCATTCCAAATGCGGTCATTGTAACATACTAAAATAAGGAAAAACAAAAGATGGGTAAACAGAAAAGAGAAAGAAAAGAAGGGAGCAATACTGAATAGAGGGAGGGGAAGAATGGAGGAATGAGCAGGTGGGCGAATGAGCAGGTGGATGAATCAGTGGGATGAATGTGTGGGTAGAGGGATGAATGGGTGAAAGAATGAGTGAATGAATAGGTGTGTTGTAGCGTTAACGTGTTGGGCCTGATGGAGCAGAGAAAATAAAAATGTTTAACCCCTAACAAATTTTATAAATAATTAATAAAATGTTCGTTTAAATGTATTAATAAACACTGTACGTGAGGGAAGGGTAACACGCAAGTATATGGGCTGAATAATCTATTAACGAATGTCTGTGTGTCTAATTATAACATAAAAATAATTGCGTACTAAATTTATAATAAATGCATGATTTGTGCTTCATAGAATATAAACGTGTCGTTGCAAAAACAATAGTGATGGTAAGTAAGGAACAGCTTAAATGTTGCTTTCTGCTAGGTAATAACTAATTGGGGTACGTAGATGACGGGTGGGAAACGAAAAGGCTATGGGGTCGATTCCGATTCGGGCCGGAAATCTCTCCGACCGAGCCGGACCCGGAGAGATTTCCGACCGAATCGGACCCGTGCAGTCCGACCGAACGAGTACGATGCGTCCGTATGTTATCGGACACGAGTCGGTCGGACTCCCATTGAACTCAATGGGAGCCGGTCGTACAACGCGTGCGCGGGCTCCCATTGCCTCAATGGGTGCGAGGCGGACAAGGGCGCCCCTACAGCGAGTACGCCGCGGCGCTTCGCGGCGTACACGCACAGGTAGGGGACCCTTGGGTCCCCCTGTGTGCGCCTCGCACGGGTACGCGTACAGGGGGTCCGACACGGACCCCCAAAGTACGGCTCCGACAGCGAGTTCGAGTCGGACGGCGCGAGTCGGTCGGAGCGGTCGAGGTGCGCATCGTACTTACCCGGCCGGAAAACGTCTCCATTGCGCGGTGCGAGATCGGGTCCGAGCGAGTCGGTCGGAGCGGTTCGAGTCCGAGCGAGTCGGTCGGAGCAGTCGGGACGCCCGGACGAGTCGGTCGGTGAGTCGCATCGTACTCGCTCGGCCGGACCCGCGTACGGTTCGGTCGGGAAACAGGCTTTCGCATGGCTTTTTTCCCGACCGAATAGTATTGGGTGCGCCTCCGACCGAGATCGGAATCGGCCCCTATGTTTCTCTATTTTAATTATGTTTTGTTTATTTCTAAATAGTGCTTCTAAGTCTAATCGAGTGGCGATATAAAATGGCTGCCGTTTAATGAAGTGCGCATGTGCGGGAAACGCGTGACAAGGGAGAAAAAGTTGGAGAAAAGCTAACCACGTGATGTTGCTGAGAGGCTAGGATGCGAGAATGGTCAAGGCTGATGTGACCTAATTGAACTGATAGTGTGCCGTGGTGATCAGCAAGGAACCGTGGGAAACCGTTTTAAGAGAAAGGACAATGCCTGCAGAGTTCTCGAATGTATCGAAAGAAGTTACAAATGTACTGATCGAAGCGGATGGAAACATGTCTTGAACTGTGAGAAAGGAAATGATCATATACATTCCAAAGGACCAGTTGGATCCGGGAGAACTTGATTAAAGAATGAATAGATGAAATGAATGGACCAATGAAAGAAAAGCGTGTTATTAAGGTTGCAACAATTAGTTAGCAAAGTTAGAATTAGGGTATAAGAGGGCCTACTCTTAGTGGGAGGGGTACACAGTCGGAGTTGGAGAGTCGCAGTCAGAGTCGGTGTTGGTGGCTTCCAGTGCTTGGTGGTCCAGATCGATCCATTTACTGAGCGGGAGATGCTGAAAGACTGTTAGATGAGACGGGTTGCAGGTAGCTGATGCTGACGAGCTGAAGTTTCTGTTGCTGTCTTATTTTTCCAGTTGAGTATGAGAATCAAGATATTTTTAATTCGTAAACTTAGGTTAGAAATCCTTAGGCTAAATTAGGGAAGATAGGCAGGTAATTAGGGTTTTTGCTTCATGATAAAATTTCCTTTCTGCAATAAAATTGATTTTGCGTAATAAATATTTGAATTAACAATGAATGAATAATTGAATAAAAAGTCTAAATTCTTTCTCATGCTTTTAAAAATTATATAAAATTTAAGATTCTTAAAACAAACGACTCAGTGGTTATTTTACTAAATGATTGTGACACTAGTAATTGGTTATTGTGATTTAGCTGGTCTTAATCACTACAAATTAATTTCTTACTAGATGATCCATCGACAAAACAATGAGCAGGAATATCTTAAGAAATAACTAAGAAAGCAATAGGTAATAAGGTATCCCGGCTCTTTCCAGCGGTACATAAATGGTGTTTTCCATTTAGTTCTCATGCTTCTCCTAGGAGTACAGAATTTCGTAAAGGTATAAAGGAAATCCAGGTGTGTGTGTGTGTGTGTGATAGGCGATGTTTATGGGCCCCATCGTCATGTGGATGTGAGAAAATATAGTTTGCCCCTGGATGACCGATAAGTGACCTAGGAGGAGAATAGTTTTATTCTACGCGCTGCATCAGATTTCTTGGTAGCAGAGTTATGGTTTCTATAGATTAGTTTAGTGATTATTGATTTTTTTTTTTTATTATGACTAATACTATATGTTGAGTCGTGTTATGTTATATGTGGAACACGTGTGGCAAGAGAAGTCACATGGAATTTGGTACATGGTCTGAATTCATTTTTGGTAATAACACAGATTGTGTTATGTTAGGGATTTTCTGTACGAAAGGTGTGTAACTGAAATAGCAAATCACGTTTTCTTGTGAAACTTTGGCCTTAATTCTCAGGAGCCTAGTCTCCACATGTGTCTTATCCCCAGAGAAACGAGTTAATTGTTTGCTTGAAAGAAGGGTAAGGTAGAGGGAAGTGCTACTTTATCGGCGAGAGTTGATAATTCTGTGGTAGGGTAGAGGTAAGCGCTGCCTACTGGAAATACAGGATTCTTGTGTAAAAGGACAAAGCTGTCACTTTTGTTTAGCGAATCAGACTATGGAATTGTTTTAATTGTAGTAACTAACGAAGAAAACAGTGAAAAGAAAATTGCCGATAAATTTTTGTAAAGGAGGGGTAAAAGAGCAGGAGTGACATCGACAGTGCCGCGCTAGGATTGGATAGTGCGCTAGTCACGTGAACACAGAGTCAGGAGTGACGTAGAAAAGTGCCGCGCTAGGATTGTTTTAGTCCACGGACGAAGGGAATTGTTCTGATTGGTGCGTTAGTGTGAGTCGCGCTGTGATTGGTTAAAGTTCCGTACACAGAACAGTGTTGGTTTGAAGAGAAAAACCAATCGAAAACATGCCGTATTACGAGTATGAAAGGGAGAGAACGTCATGGACGACAAAATTAAAGAATTTCTTTAAGAAAGACAAAAAGGTTGTGACTAGAGAGGGACAAGTAATTCCTCCGCCGAAATCAGCAGCTTCACATATGATGCTGAAATATGGATATCATACATGCATATGGTTGGAAAATTGGGCAAAGTATACGAAGAATGATGGTGCATTAGCTTTCCCTGAGAATGGTCCATTTAGTGTAGCGGTTTTGCGAAATTTGAGAGAAAAGATGACAAATCTAGAACCTAGACCTAGACCGACACAGTTTGAGGCATTGACGGAATGGGAGGATGAGATGTATGAGAGAGAGAGATTCAGAGGTTTAAGAGATCATGAGTTTATGCCTGGAAGAATGTGGGGAATAAATCATGAGGATAGAATAAAACGATGGAGATGTGCTAACATGACAGGAGGTTTGTTTCCGGCTTTTACAGTTGAGGAAGAGACTAAGAGAAAACGTACTGAGAAAAAGAAACATATGGAGAGGGAGAAATATATGCATGAGAGCGAAACGGATGATGAATTGCTGGAAGATATTTTAAATAGAAATCCACCTCCGTATCAGCAGAGTTCTACAGTGGTGACACCAAATGCGCCGCTAATAGAGACTATGCGAAATAAAAGTCCGGTAAAAAGAATTGAAATAAATAGGTCAGAAGATCAAATAAGAACTTCACAAAATGAAGGAATAGAAAGTGACAATGCAAGCGAATTGGCAAGGACAACAAAAGAACTAACTGAGAAAATTAGAGAATTAACGAAAAATATGGAAGCTGTGACTGTACCTGTAACAATAGGTCCAGTAATACCAGTTTTTGAGAATCAGAAAATTGATGAACGATCTTTAGTGATTCCCATGAGTTCACAATTTCAGAGAGAAAAAGAAAGGATGGAACCAAGTGCAAGTACAAGTAATTTGGCTAGTACTTACAGACCAAGTCCACCTACAAATTTGACTGTGAATGAGTGCAATGGTAGGAAAATGCATATGGTAACAGAATCTGCAACAGAGACTCCTGAAAAGAGTGGTAATTGGATAGAACTAAATAATACACCCATAGGTCCGACTCCTGATGAGTTAAATGAGTGGATGAAGGCATTTAAAATGAAAGAACCAGAAGAAAAACCATTAGATGTAATTAGGTTAAAAATTGACATGGAAGAATTAATTCTAGGAACGATTGGTACAGAAAAGATAAAAAATTACCAGGATGATGAAATAATGTTTCTGTGCAAAAGTATTACATGGAGAGCAAAGAATTTACATGACAAACTAGAAGAGGTAGCCAGTGAAATTGGAATAGATTTTGCAAAAGTGAAAACATTGCAGAAACCCTATAGAGTAGACTTTTGTGAAAAAGATATTGAAAACTTGAACACGGCAGGAAGGCTGACACAGATAAAAGAGTTAATTGTGTTACTGAGAAAATGGGGTGATGTGGACAGATGGAAGGTTAGATGGACAAAAAGAATGAGAAAACTACAGACAAAGCTTCTTTGGCTTTTATGATAACTGAAAAAGAACCTGTTGCCAGAGAATACCCTATGAGAGAAACTCCAGGTGGTAGTTATGTGCATGTTCCCTGGACTAGGCAGGATATACTGTCATTCACAAATGAGTTTCCGAAGCTGAGAGAGAAACCAGTTGAATGGTACCGACAAGTAGAGAGGTTTGTAAAGGTTTCAAAAGTGTTGTGGATAGATTTAGATGGATTATTTGACATAGTGGTACCAACTGATTTGTGGTCAGAGTGTAAAATTACAGTTGACTGGCCAACTACAGAATATCCAAGAGATCCTAAGACAGGAGCTCCAGGTCCTGAGGTGATGAGGAAGTATGATAAGGTGATTACCTTTTTGAAAAATAAGATTCCTCCTAAAGAAACAGATTGGGTGAAAATTGATAGAACTACACAGGAAAGCAAAGAGTCTGTACATGCATACTATGAAAGGTTGTTGTTGGTTTTCAAACAGTATAGTGGATATGAGGAGTTAAGTGAAAAAGATATGAGCCATTTCGTATACAGATTTGTGTTTGGGCTGAAACCAGAGATTAGTGAAATGATTAAACAGCATATGATTAATTGGCAGAATGGCACAGTAGACGAGGTACTGAGGTATGCTAAGTATTGCAGTGATGATATTGAAAGTAGACAGCGTAAATTGAAAGAGAAGGCAATGTGGGCACAGGTGAAAGTGGCAGAAAAACAAGAAGCTCAATTGGATAATAATAGTGGGAATGAAACAGGACAGAATAAAACGCGACCTAACATAGGTAAAGGGAAAGGTCAAGTGAGTCTAGAGGAGGCAAAGAAGAAATGGCCCTGTCATAATTGCGGAAAATTAGGGCATTGGAGAAACGAGTGTAAGTTCCCACCTAAACCTAATCCGGAAAATCAATCATTAACTCCACAGGTGCAGAATGAGGTAGTTGTTCAACAAGGTCAGGTGCCACAACCACCACTTCCCAACACTGTTAACCAGCAAAGATACAGTACAGAAACAGGATTCTACGGAGGAGAGCAGGTAACACAGTTGCCGCGAGCAGCTAACATTTCTCAGTATTGGTTGCGACAGAGTGAGGATGAGAAATGGGATGAAAGCTCATGACGGTGCCTAGGAGAGGGAAAAGAGTGCGTACTTGGCGCAACTCTAGAGGTAGATCAGTCTGGTCCCTTTGTGGATGGAGAAGTGAATGGTGCAAATGTAACATTCCTTGTCGATACTGGAGCTACCCGTTCTACTGTTAGATCAGTGGAAATTCCAAACCTTCCTCTCTCAGGTGAATACATCCAAGTAGTAGGAGTAGCAAATCAGCAGATTAAAACACCACTTACTGAATTAGTGGAAGTAAAAATTGGTTCTTTTAGCAAAATGCATAGATTTGTAGTGTGCGATTGTAGTCCTGTAAATCTTTTAGGTCGTGACCTCTTGTGCAAGATGAATTGCACAATTTATTGTACACCAGATGGAATTGGATTTCAGACCCCAGATGAAGATGTATTGTATAAAGTAACTTTGATGAATCAGGAACCTGAAATGAATGGTTTGTTTCCTGCATTTGATGCAGAAAAACTTCCAGAAGAACTAAAAATTGCAGTGAAAGAAAATGTGTGGGATTTTACAGGAGAAGATATTGGATTAATGAAAGAAGTTGATCCCGTAAAAGTAACAGTAAAAGAAGGAACAACTTACCCAAATACGCCACAGTATAAATTAACTCCAGAAATAATTGAAGGAATAACTCCTGTAATAAATAAAATGATCGAACAGGGAATTCTAAAAGAAATAATGAGCAGTCCATGTAATTCACCTATTATGGGACTGAAAAAGCCAAACGGAACATATAGAATAGTACAGGATTTGAGAAAGATCAACAAAATAGTTGTGCCTTGTTGTCCAATAGTGCCAAACCCTGCAGTAATTCTATATCAAATTCCACATGAAGCTGAGTGGTACACAGTGATAGATTTGTGTCACGCATTTTTCTCTATTCCTTTGCATCCAGATAGCCAGCCATTATTTGCGTTCCGGTTCGGAGAGCGTATTTTGGCATGGTGCCGAATTCCTCAGGGGTATACAGAAAGCCCCTCAATCTTTAATCAGATTTTAAAGAAATCTCTGGAAGATTTGAAAATGCCAGAAAAGTCAGTGATGGTGCAGTATATCGATGACCTGTTGGTGGCATCGAAAACAAAAGAAGCATGTGTAAGTGATACAATTGCTTTATTGAACCATCTAGAGAAAAGAGGACATAAAGTGTCCCCTTCAAAATTGCAATTTTGCCAAAAAGAAGTTCAATATTTAGGGCATAAAATTGAGAAAGGAGTGCGAAAGATAGCGACAGAAAGAGTAAGAATGATTCAAGGAATGAGAGCACCAATGACGCAAAGAGAGGTAAGAATGTTTCTGGGAATGGTTGGATATTGCCGACAATGGATAAGTGGTTTCTCCTTGATTGCTAAACCATTACAAAAATTGACCAAGAAAGATGTAAGAGACCCTTTTGAGTTAAATAACGAAGAAATGAAATCTTTCAAAGAGTTGAAAAAGAAATTGTGTGAGGCCCCTGCTTTAGGCATGCCTGATTATGAGAAGGATTTTGAATTGTACTGCAGTGAAAGAGATGGATGTGCGTTTTCAGTACTGGTACAAAAACATGGAACAATGAAGAGACCAATTGCTTATTTTTCAGCTGTTTTAGATCCTATAGCAAAAGCGTTGCCCGGATGTCTGAAAGCAGTTGCTGCTACTTGTGTAAGTCTGGAACAAAGTGAAGGTATAGTGATGGGGTATCCACTGAGAGTATATGTTCCCCATTCAGTAGAAATTCTTTTGACAAGAACAAAAACACAGTACATGACACATAGTCGGCTGACTAAGTACGAAAAAGTAATCTTGAGTGCTGAAAATGTGACCATAGATAGATGCATGAATGTGAATCCTTCAACATCATTGCCAGATGAAGAGAGTATAATTGAACAAAACGAAGTAGATCATGATTGCCTGAATGTACTGGAAAATTGCACAAAACCAAGAGCTGACATAAAAGATGAACCTTTAAAGGAATCAGATTATGTCATGTTTGTGGATGGCTCATGTTTGAGAACGAAAGAAGGAGTTTTAAGCGCAGCTTACGCAGTGTGCACAGTGGCAACTGTGATGGAAGCGTCTTGTCTGAAAGGAATAAGGTCTGCACAAGTTGCGGAACTGATTGCTTTGATTCAAGCATGTAAATTGGGAAGAAATGTGCGAGTTACGATTGTGACCGATAGCCAGTATGGTTTCGGTATTGTGCATGACTTCGGTCAGATTTGGTCACAAAGAGGTTTCTTGACGTCTGCAGGAACACCTATCAGAAATGGAGATTTTGTTAAGAAACTGCTTGAGGCGATACAGCTGCCTAAACAGATAGCTGTAGTAAAGTGCAAGGCACATAAGAAAAACGAAGATTACATAGCTGTTGGCAATAACTACGCGGACGAGATTGCCAGATATTGTGCAGAGAACATGGTATCCCTAAATAAAAATAGAGAAAGGGAGCATATCTCTTCTCCTTTGCTTTTTACTAACACTGTCGAGACATGGGATGAGGTGAGACAGTTACAGGAAGCTGCAAATGATGAGGAAAAAGATTACTGGATAAAAGCAGGATGTAGAAGACAGGAAAACAATGGTGTGTGGGTATATAGAGATGAAAGACCAGTTATGCCTGATAGCATGATTGCAGACATGGCACGGATGTACCATGGACAAGCTCATATTGGGAGAGATGCAATGATCAGACTTTTCAGACAAACCTGGTATAACCCAAAATTCAGAGCGATAGCTGAAAGTCTTTGTCAAAGATGTCTTATTTGTCAGCAGTTTAATCCAGGAAGAAAGACAATAGTGAGTCTAGGAACAATAGGACGAGAAGGAGGTCCGTTCACTAGAATGCAATTGGACTTCATCGAAATGCCCCCTTGTAACAGACTAAAATATGTTCTAGTGGTCGTCTGTTTGTTTTCTCGTTGGGTGGAGGCATACCCCACTAGAAGGAATGATGGAACAACGGTAGCAAAACTTATGCTGCGAGAGTTCATTCCAAGGTATGGTTTTCCAGTCACGGTTGAGACAGATAGAGGAACACATTTTCAAAATGAGTTGATCCAATTGATTTGTGAAGCATTGAGTATTAAACAAAAACTACATTGTGCATACAGACCAGAGGCTTCTGGGGTAGTAGAGCAAATTAATGGAACAATTAAGAACAGATTAGGAAAAATGTGTCAAGCTACAGGACTCAAATGGCCAGATGCACTGCCCCTTGTTCTGATGACCATCAGAAGCATCCCTGAAAAGAAAACTGGACTTAGTCCTCATGAGATGATCATGGGACGAGCAATGAGACAAGCACAAGTACCTGTCAACAAGTTATTGACTATAACTGATGATCTAGTACTGGATTATTGCAAAGGACTGGCTGATGTGGTGCGTTCTGTGTTTCATCAGGTTGGACCGGATGCGACCACTCTTGAAAGAAAACCAGCCCACGACTTGAATCCAGGAGACTGGGTCCGCATAAAAATCCACAGGAGAAGAAACTGTCTAGTTCCTCGCTGGGACGAGCCACAACAGGTAATCCTAGTGACAACGACTGCAGTCAAGTGTGCAGGAGTGAAGAACTGGGTCCATGCCAGCCACACAATCAGAGTTCAAGAACCTACTGATCGACATGTGAGTCGACGTCTGGAAGTGTGGGAGAAGAGTTTAACAACTGGGACAACAGGAATAAGAGAAAGGGTGCCAGAACTTGAAGATCGACCTGAAAGTCGACATCTGGAAACCCCAACTGCAAGCACCTCTAGAGAAGAAGAGGAGGAAGAAGAAGAAGGAAGAATTTCAGAAATTCCAGAACCTGAAGATCGACCTGTAAGTCGACATCTGGAAATATCTGACACAAGTTCAGGATCTGATGATTCAGTTGCAAACTGTGAAGAATTTCGAAGGAGAACTTGGGGATATAAACCAATTAGAGAAGAAAATGAACAAGAAAATGATCTAGATGAGCAACCAAGTACAAGTTATGGTGGAAATCCTTCAAAAATAATATTAATAGACAAAGTAGGGAAAGAAGTACATAAAAAGTTAGAGAATCGAGAAGAACCCCGAGGAGCAATAGGGACAGATAGCGAAACAAAAGAACAGGGAAATTTAGAAGTAGAGAGTGAGGAAAATACCAAATCGGAAGAACACCGAGGAGGGACAGTAATAAGGGAACACAAGAAGGAGAAAACAGATCCACCAGTAAGAGAAGACGAGATCATAAGCTTCAAAATAAGAGACAATAGTGAAAAAGTTGAAACAGAATCTGAAGAAAGTGGAGAAGAGGAGAAAACAAAAACTGAATCAAGAAAAAGAAACTGGAAATCAGAAAGAGAAGAAAAAGAAGGTGAAGCCAAAAGGCCAAGAAAAGGAGATAATTGGCCCAGCAACTATATAAGAAAATTGAGATATAGAATAATAAGAACAGGAGAAAAAAGTGCTGAACAAGTGAATGAAATAACAAGTCAAAAGGGACAAGAAAAGCCAAGTGGAAAACGACTACAAAAATCTAAAAGAACGAAGAAAGTGAATGCAAAGTACAAGTCACCTGAGTGGCTATATATCGCACTGACGGATTACAAAGAAGAAGGAAACACTCACGAGAACCCGAGACTAAGAAATCGAATGGGTAAAGGTGAGATGCAACAAACCTGAAGTGAAGACTTATAGTGCTTCTGCCGGACGTGACAATTTTACTGGATATGACAAATCACCGGATGTGACAACGAAAGAATTCTGGAGAGAATTAAAAGAAAGTACCAAGCAAAGACTTTTTGAAAGCAGAGTGGCATCTAAGTCATTTCTGAGGTGTAGTGACACAATTTTCTGAAACTTAACAAAAAGATAAAAGCAAAATGGAAAATACTAGGGATAGAAGAGATAAATGTGAGTTTGTAAAAAGATGGTGTAAAATGTGCTGCTTTTGTACGGGTTTATTAATGACCGTATGGATAGTTTTAGCAATCACAATTCCTATTAGTTTAGCTGTAATAGAAGCGAAGAATGATACTAAACCAGAAAAAGAAACTAATATTAAAGAACCAGTTATTTTAAGAAGTAGTGCAGAATTACATAAGGATAAGTCAGTAACAGACTTTTCTAAAAATGTTTTTACAAAATTGTTGTACGAATATGTAGAGACAATGGATGTGAGAGATTGTTATGTTTGTATGCAGTTGCCTGCATCAGTGTCAGAAGGTGTGACTTATCATCACCTACCTCTAACTTATGGAATAACCTGTAGTGTAATAGCAAGTTTATTTTATAAAACAGGTAGATTAGAGTCTTATTATACTGATATAGATAAGATTTTTGCAAACGTTCCGGTAGTACCAGAACTTAACAAAGTAAAACAAGCAAAAGTTTTAGGAGAATTCTTTCTAGAACATAGAAAATTAACCTTAGAAGAAATAGCTAAGAACAACCTTACCTGTGAATTAAAGAAAGAAGAAAAGGTATTTTTAGAAATGGTTGAAGAAAGAAGAATGAAATTTCAAAAAGAAGCAATAAAAGAGGAAGGAACACATCTATGGACGTTTGAGGAAGGAAATCATGAAGGGAAAAGATAAATGCAGCAATGACATTAGATTGGCCGCAAACAGGAAAGTTGTGTATTAGGAGAAATAAGACAGTCTATGACAATTACTTTGTAGGTTCCAGTATCTGCCATGACAATTATCAAATTTTGGGAGGTTGGGGATTCAAAGGTGGAAAAGATCCAATATTTCCAGGTATCTATTATATTTGTGGGAATAGAGCTTATTACAGGTTACCGGACCATTGGTATGGAACTTGCTATGTAGGCCTGGTCTTTCCAAAAATCTTTCATATGGACAGAGAAGAAAAAGGAACATACAAGATGATTAATAGCTTTACACGTAGAAAGAGGGAAAGTTTTTCAGAAATTGTAGGTGATATTTTTGGAGCATTAATACCAGCAGTGGAAATATCTTTGAATGCATTTAAAATTCGGAAGTTATCTACAGTAGTAGATCGTTTGTCTACAGATACTTCGGGAGGGTTCTTGATGGTAAATACCGAAATGGTTGCCATGAGAGCTATGGTGATGCAAAATCGGCTTGCCCTTGATATTCTTTTGGCAAAAGAGGGTGGAGTCTGTGGAATGCTGAAAGTCCAACATTGTTGCACTTACATTCCTGATAAAAGTGAAAATATACAGAAGTATATTACAAATATTACAAATTTGCACAAAGAACTAGTTCCACTGGAGGTTGAAAGTGTCTTGGGAAAACTTGGTAGAGGGTTTTCTTCCGTAGCAAATTGGTTAACCAGAATGAGTAGACTAATGATAGGGAAAGTTATAATAATAGCAACTGTAGCAATATTGTTAGCCATGGTGTTGAAAATTGTAATAACGTGTATAAAAAGAAAAGTAAGACAAAATAAGATAAAAAGAAATAACAGAATAATGAAAGAGAGAGAGAGAGAAATGGGTGAAATTGAGTTAGAGAAAATGAAAGAAAGCATGTATAAAGAGACGAGAAGACAAGATGAAATGGAGACAGATGTGTAACTAACAAAAAGCAAAAGGATGAAAGACATATGCTGCTTGAAAAAGAAGTATAACTTGGGTTTTATGTGGTGATTTAAAAATCACCAAAGGGGGAGTTGATGGAGCAGAGAAAATAAAAATTGTTAACCCCTAACAAATTTTATAAATAATTAATAAAATGTTCGTTTAAATGTATTAATCAACACTGTACGTGAGGGAAGGGTAACACGCAAGTATATGGGCTGAATAATCTATTAACGAATGTCTGTGTGTCTAATTATAACATAAAAATAATTGCGTACTAAATTTATAATAAATGCATGATTTGTGCTTCATAGAATATAAACGTGTCGTTGCAAAAACAATAGTGATGGTAAGTAAGGAACAGCTTAAATGTTGCTTTCTGCTAGGTAATAACTAATTGGGGTACGTAGATGACGGGTGGGAAACGAAAAGGCTATGTTTCTCTATTTTAATTATGTTTTGTTTATTTCAAAATAGTGCTTCTAAGTATAAACGAGTGGCGATATAAAATGGCTGCCGGTTAATGAAGTGCGCATGTGCGGGGAAACGCGTGACAAGGGAGAAAAAGTTGGAGAAAAGCTAACCACGTGATGTTGCTGAGAGGCTAGGATGCGAGAATGGTCAAGGCTGATGTGACCTAATTGAACTGATAGTGTGCCGTGGTGATCAGCAAGGAACCGTGGGAAACCGTTTTAAGAGAAAGGACAATGCCTGCAGAGTTCTCGAATGTATCGAAAGAAGTTACAAATGTACTGATCGAAGCGGATGGAAACATGTCTTGAACTGTGAGAAAGGAAATGATCATATACATTCCAAAGGACCAGTTGGATCCGGGAGAACTTGATTAAAGAATGAATAGATGAAATGAATGGACCAATGAAAGAAAAGCGTGTTATTAAGGTTGCAACAATTAGTTAGCAAAGTTAGAATTAGGGTATAAGAGGGCCTACTCTTAGTGGGAGGGGTACACAGTCGGAGTTGGAGAGTCGCAGTCAGAGTCGGTGTTGGTGTTGGTGGCTTCCAGTGCTTGGTGGTCCAGATCGATCCATTTACTGAGCGGGAGATGCTGAAAGACTGTTAGATGAGACGGGTTGCAGGTAGCTGATGCTGACGAGCTGAAGTTTCTGTTGCTGTCTTATTTTTCCAGTTGAGTATGAGAATCAAGATATTTTTAATTCGTAAACTTAGGTTAGAAATCCTTAGGCTAAATTAGGGAAGATAGGTAGGTAATTAGGGTTTTTGCTTCATGATAAAATTTCCTTTCTGCAATAAAATTGATTTTGCGTAATAAATATTTGAATTAACAATGAATGAATAATTGAATAAAAAGTCTAAATTCTTTCTCATGCTTTTAAAAATTATATAAAATTTAAGATTCTTAAAACAAACGACTCAGTGGTTATTTTACTAAATGATTGTGACACTAGTAATTGGTTATTGTGATTTAGCTGGTCTTAATCACTACAAATTAATTTCTTACTAGATGATCCATCGACAAAACAATGAGCAGGAATATCTTAAGAAATAACTAAGAAAGCAATAGGTAATAAGGTATCCCGGCTCTTTCCAGCGGTACATAAATGGTGTTTTCCATTTAGTTCTCATGCTTCTCCTAGGAGTACAGAATTTCGTAAAGGTATAAAGGAAATCCAGGTGTGTGTGTGTGTGTGTGAGATAGGCGATGTTTATGGGCCCCATCGTCATGTGGATGTGAGAAAATATAGTTTGCCCCTGGATGACCGATAAGTGACCTAGGAGGAGAATAGTTTTATTGTACGCGCTGCATCAGGCCTCATGAACTATTTTATTGTTTCATTTTCTCTTCTCCCAGATTAACTTTAACCATCATATCAAATCACGTTTGGTCCTCCGATGGATCTTGTTCTGTGCTAAAAGGGACTGGAATATTTTGGGAATGAGCAATTATCAGATGAGGACCAGGAATAAGATAATTGTTTACATACAATATTATGAGCAGCTCTCAAGTGATCCCACCTCTAGTTTGGATAACCACCAAATCAAATTGAACTTAGCCACAAACAAATAATGAGTTAGAAGCAGCAGAGAAATGTATCTTAATTTGTATTTCTATTTAGATTCCAAATGAATAGCATACAGCTTAAATTCAAATAAGATAAGGTTTTCAGGGATTCTGGGTAGGAAAGCGTTGGGGGAGCCACGCAAGCCACACATCCCTGGACTCCCCCGGGTGTCTAGTTTTCAGAAATGTGTGGGTTTGGTGGGTGTCTCAAGATGGCCGCCGAGCCCGGGACCAAAAACGCATGTGCCCTCCTTGCAAAACCTGGTTGTTTTGTGATTGATAATTTTGTTGTCTCCACAATACGTTTTGGGCCCTTGCCTGTCGCGGGTACTTGGCCCACCCACACAAGTGAGGTACCATTTTTATCAGGAGACCTGGGGGAATGCTGGGTGGTTGGTAATTTGTGTCAGCTCGGTGATCCCACAATTTTCCCACACAGAAATGTGAGAAAAATTAGATTTTGTTCAGCTAAATTTGAGGTTTGCAAGGGATTTTGAGTAGGAAAACGTTGGGGGATCCATGCAAGTCACACCTCCCTTGACTTCCCTAGGTGTCTGTTTTTCAGAAATGTCTGGGATTGGTAGGTTTCCCAAGATGGCCTCCGAGCCCGGGATCAAAGACGCAGGTGACTCCCTTGCAAAACAATTGATAATTTTGAAGTCTCCTCAGTACGTTTTGGGCAGTTTCCTGTCACAGGCACTAGGCCTACCCACACAAGTGAGGTGCCATTTTTATCCGGATACTTGGGGGAATGCTGGGTTGGTGGGAGTTTGTGGCTCCCTGCAGATTCCAGAACTTTACATCACAGAAAAGTGAGGATTATTATTATTTTTCTTTTTACAAAGTTTGAGGTTTGCAAGGGATTCAGGGTAACAGAACCTGGTGAGAACCACACAAGTGACCCCATCCTGGATTCCCTTGGGTGTCTAGATTTAAAAAATGTACAGGTTTGCTAGGTTGCCTTAGGTGCCGGCAGAGCTAGGGTCCAAAATCCACAACTAGGCACATTGGAAAAAAAGGGTCAGTTTTCACTGGAAAAATGTGATGTGTCCACATTGCGTTTTGGGCCATTTCCTGTCACTGTTACTAGGCCTACCCACACAAGTGAGATACCATTTTTATGGGGAGACTTTGGGGGATGCTGGGTGGGTGAAAGTTTGTGGATCTGCGCAGATTCCAGAACTTTCCATCACAGAAATGTGAGGAAAATGTGTTTTGTTTGACAATCTTTGAAGTTTGCAAAGGATTCTGGGTACCAGAACTTGGTGAGAGCCACACAAGTCACCTCATCCTGGATTCCCCTGGATGTCTAGTTTTCAAAAATGTATAGGTTTTATAGGTTTACTTAGGTGCCGGCAGAGCTAGGGTGCAAAATACACAGCTAGGCACATTGCGAAAAAAGGTCGGTTTTCACTGGAACAATGTGATGCGTCCACGTTGTGTTTTGGGCCGTTTCCTGTCATGGGTTCTAGGCCTACCCACACAAGTGAGGTACCATTTTTATTGGGAGACCTTGGGGAATGCTGGGTGGGTGGAAGTGCGTGGCTCTCTGCAGATTTCAGAACTTTCCATCACAGAAATGTGAGGAAAGTTATGTTTTTTTTTTTACAAAGTTTGAGGTTTGCAAGGGATTCTGGGTAACAGAACCTAGTGAGAGCCACACAAGTCACCCCATCTTGGATTCCCCTGGGTGTCTAGTTTTCAAAAATGTATTTGTTTGCTAGGTTTCCCTAGGTGCCGGGCAAACTAGGGTCCAAAATCCACAGCTAGGCATATTGCCAAGAAAGGGTCAGTTTTCACAGGAAAAATGTGATGTGTCTATGTTGCGTTTTGGGCCCTTTCCTGTCGCGGGTACTAAACCTACCCATACAAGTGAGGCACCATTTTTATCTGGAACTTTGGGGAATGCTGGGTGGGTGGAAGTGTGTGGCTCCCCGCAGATTTTAGAACTTTCCATCCCAGAAATGCGAGGAAAATGTGTTTCTTTTTATACAAAGTGTGAGGTTTGCAAGGGATTCTGGGTGGCAGAACCTAGAGAGAGCCACACAAGTCACCCCATACTGGATTCCCCTGTGTGTCTAGTTTTAAAAAATGTATAGGTTTGCTAGGTTTTCCTAGGTGCCGGCTGAGCTAGGGTCCAAAATCCACAGCTAGGCACATTGCAAAAAAGGGTCAGTTATCACTGGAAAAATGTGATGTGTCCACGTTGTGTGTTGGGCCGTTTCGCGTCGCAGGCACTAGGCCTACCCACACAAGTGAGGTACCATTTTTATCGGCACACTTTGGGGAACAGAGAATAGTAGAACAAGTGTTATTACCAATTGACTTTCTTTGCATTACTGCCTTCCAAATGAGACAATGTGTAAAAAGAAGTCATTTTGAAAAATTTCCTCAAATTCACATGCTTGTATGGGTACTCACAATTTTGAAGATGTGCAAATAACCACTGCTTCTAAACTCTATATTTTGTTCCTGTTTGGGAGCTATATAGCTTTCCTTGGTACCTATTTTTCACTCTTTATATTTTACCAAATGAATTGCTATATACCGGGTACACAATGAAAAACCATTGCAAGACGCAGCTCAGTTATTGGCTCTGGGTACCTCGGGTTCTTGGTGAACCTACAAGTCCTATATATACCAGCAACCAGAAGGGTCCAGCACACATACCGGTATATTACTTTAAAAAATCTGCCATACTTGGAAGAAGTTACAGGTGAAAATGTTGGCACAAATGGCTGCTTTTTTTAACTCAATTTCAATATATTTTTAATTCAATTGTTAGTTTCTATAGAAAAAGTTTAAAGGATCTACACAAATGACCCCTTGCTGAATTCAGAATCTTGTCTACTTTTCAGGAATGTATAGTTGTCTGGGATCCATTATTGCTTTCACACCCATTACTACCACTAACTGGATAGAAATTGAAAGCAGAAAAATAGGCTATGTCCCAGTAAAATGCCAAAACTGTGTAGAAAATGTTGATTTTCACACAAATGTCTGCCTGTTCCTGAAAGCTGGGAAGATGGTGATTCCAGCACCACAAATCCTTTGTTGATACCTTTTGCAGAGAAAAAACACCAGACGCTTTCTTCTGCAGCACTTTTTCCCTTTTTTTAAAAAACCCAAATAATTAGCTGTATTTTGGCCAATTTCTTGGTTCCCTCCAGGGAAATCCACAAACCCCAGGTACCTTTAGAATCCTTAAGATGTTGGAAGAAAACCCGGAAGGCCCCCCCGAGGCACCGACGATCCCCCTCCGGTTCCCGGAGGCGTCGAAACAGATCCCGTAAAGGAAACGCAAGCCGCGAGATGGCATCTTGCTTGACGGACGAGACATCCCGGCGCCAACCCTCATCAGTTTCGGCCCGAGGATCTGTTTCCCCCAGCCCGCCTGCCTCCCTAGATGACTGGGGCGGCGTTCCGCGGCCCTCTGGTATCACCCGCCACGCTAAATCAGACTCTGACTTGTCCAGGAGCCCCATACTCCAACAATCCGAAGCCTTGACGGATCCCTGAGGAGGAACGCGGCCCGGCAGCTCAGTCCATTCTCATATGGTCGAACTCATCCCATGGGCCCTAATGTTCGCGCTGCTTCAAGGGATGCCTACTCATCACAAGTTGGCACTGGTGGGTCCTGAAATGGACCACATACTTTTCTCCAAGTTGCCACTCTGACTACATGTCTTCACCACGGTTCCTTTCTAGTATTTACCGGACTTTTATCCGAATGTAAGGAGGGGGTCTACTTCCGCCATGTTCAAGCCTAACTAATTGTTTTAGATTAGTGTTCGCCTCAGTTGGGGTATTTTTTGCTTTGAGTTGAACTGTTTGACAGGGCGACAGATGCTTCATTTGCAGAAGTGTAGGGTGGGGGTGTTGAGGGGTGTGGGAGGGGGTGGGCTGTTGCCTACCACTGTTAACTGTCACCGGCTGCCCACGAGCCGGGGAAGGGGTTTTATTATTGTTTTGTATGTAAGCCTTGCACACATCTCTGCTCTTGGAAGCGGCGCGGGACTCAATCGGACACGCACCCTTGCGCTGTTAACTATGGCCACTACGCGCTTCCCCCTGCAACCCAGGCATGACTGCATTCCGACCGCCCCTGCAAGCGCGACCCACTGCAATGATCTCCACAATGCATAGCCCCCTCCACATTATATCGTGGAACGTCAATGGCCTGTTAGATCGAATTAAACGTACTGCTGTTCTCCGCTGTGCACAGCGTCAAGCACCAGACATCCTGTTTTTACAAGAGACACACCTCCTAGGCTCACAATGTAATTTCCTGGCCCGCTACGGGTTTGACAGGGTTTGGCACTCTGGGTTTGCAAGGGGATCCCGGGGGGTTGCCATTTTACTGCGTAAGGGCTTTCCCTTTACCTTGACCCGAGCCGATCACGATGCACAAGGCCGCTATGTGGCCCTGACGGGAGCAATGGAGGGCCAACCCATCAACCTCCTGAATGTATACATCCCTCCCGCTGCCTCGGCCTCAACCCTGACAAGCCTCACATCTTTGTTTCCCTCCTTCCCACAAGGCCTGACGGTGGTGGGAGGCGACTTTAACGCTACCCTGCAGCCCTCTCTTGATACGACGGGTACCCCATCGGCGTCCCGCATGGCCTCGGCGAAGCGGTTGTCAGATTGGTCCTCTGTCCTGGGTCTCTGTGACGCATGGAGGGTGTGGAATCCACGCAGGAAACAGTATACTCACACCTCAGCGGCTCATCACACCCACTCCCGTATTGACCTGTTCCTGCTGCCCGCTATGGACTGTCCGCGAGTCTCCGGGGCTACCATCCTTCCCAGGGGTATTTCTGACCACTCCCCCGTGTCCCTTCGTCTTGGTCCCTCCCCCGGGGGTACGCACCCGGTGTGGCGTATGAATGCCTGGTTCCTGCAAGACGCAGACCTCGTGCAGTCTCTCCGAAGGGAACTAAAGACATACTTCTCACTTAATGCGGGTTCTGTGTCCTCACCCGGGACTTTATGGGAGGCCGGCAAGGCGGTGATGCGGGGGATAGCCAGGGGTCTTGTCTACACGAAACGATCGGCACAATCCGCTCGACTGATGAGTCTTGAGGCCCAGGCGTCACAACTGGAGGGTGACCTGGATGCCCTTGCAGATGCCAATTCTGATCGCCGGCTGACGCTCCTCCGCGAAGAGATCTGTCAACTGTCACTAGACTCTGCCAAACTACTCTGGCGCTCCTCAGTGGCGCGCATATACGGGTGGGGGGACAAAAACGGCAAATTGCTTCACAACCTGGTGTCCTATCCTAAAGTCAATCGCATAATTCCCGAAATTCGGGATGGAAAGGGGTCCCACCACACTCTGTCCCGAGCCATTGCTCAAACGTTCGCTACATACTATGCGACCCTCTATGAGGCTCGAACCCCTGAATTCAATCTGACGTCACTGTTGGCTGCCACTGGAACTCACCTGCCCCATCTCTCCCAGGTCGACTCAGATCCCCTGGACCTCCCCATTACCCCGGAGGAAATCCATGGGGCGATCTCGGCACTACATTCAGGCAGGACGCCCGGCCCGGACGGGTACCCCCAGGAATATTATGCGGCTTGTCGTGACACCTTGGTCCCCCACTTGCTAAACCTGTTTGAATATGCGATTGACCAAGGATCTTTCTCGCCAGAGACTGACCTAGCAACCATTGTGGTCTTTCCGAAAACACAGCCGCCCTCCCTTGAATGTGCAGAGTACCGACCTATCTCCCTCATTAATAGGGAGGTGAAGATCTTTGCCACTGTGATAGCCCAGCGGCTCCGCCCCCATCTCCAGACACTGGTCCACCCGGACCAATGCGGATTTATGCCTGGCCGTAGTACTCGTCACTGCATCCGCCGACTCCATCTGGCCCTGGCACACCGCCAACAACTCACCCCGTATCTGGCCTTGCTTCTCATAGATTTTGAGAAGGCGTTTGACACGGTGGACTGGGGCTATCTTGGGGAAGTACTGGAGGTGATGGGATTCGGTCTTCCCTTCCGGCGCCTCATCCGGGTCCTTTATGCGGCTCCCAAGGCGAGGGTCCTTATTAACGGTGTGCTATCGGATGCCTTTCCCATCCGGAGAGGCACCCGCCAGGGATGCCCACTCTCACCTCTCTTATTCGCCTTGGCGATGGAGCCCCTGGCCGCCCTAATCCGGCAGGATTTCCGCATCCGAGGCTGGACCTGGAGACCACATCTATGTGACAAAATTGCCCTATATGCCGATGACGTCCTCCTCTACTTGGCGGACCCTGAGGGCTCTGGGCCTCGCTGTCTGGAGGCCCTTGCAGCCTTTGGGCGGATCTCTGGTCTCAAGCTCAATCCGGCTAAGTCCACACTGGTACCCCTCCATCCATCCCGGGCCTGCTTTGACTGGCAGGAGTCTATCCCTCTCCGGAGACAGTCCTTCAAATACTTGGGGGTCTGGATCGCTCTCCTTCCGGAGCTTGAATGGGCCCTAAACATTACGCCATTAATGACTAAAACTAAATCGGATCTGAAGAAATGGCAAACCCTTCCCCTCAACCCTCTCGGCCGGACCGCCCTTTTCAAAATGATGATTCTTCCCCACTTCCTCTACATTTTGCAAAACATCACTACCCCCCTGGTAGCTGGTTCAAGGAAATAGACGGGCTCCTCAGTCGTTTCCTCTGGGGAGGACGGAGATCGAGGGTATCTCTGGCGCGCTGCCGCATTCCTCCCTATGACGGGGGTATGGGGGTGACTAACCTCCACCTCTATTACTTAGCCACAAAGCTCATTGTGATCCATGACTGGTTCGCAGGCGGCTGGTCAGACCCGGCATACCGGCTGGAAACCACATTCATGGAGTTTCCCCAGATCATGACATATCTCTATGGTGGACCGGTCCCACACTCTCTCCCCCCCATCACCCGGGCAGTCCTCATGGCCTGGCGAGCGGCCCTTCGTTATGTCACTTGGAACCAGAAACTCACTAGACAGACGCCCCTGTGGCATGGGACCTGGCTGAAGGAAATATCTGATCTCCAAGGCTTTCACCGATGGGACCTTATTGGGATCTCCCTGCTGGGGGACATCTGGGCGGGGGATCACATCAAATCTTTCACAGAGTTACAACGCCAATACTCTCTCCACTCCTCTCAATTTTTCCAATATTTACAAATACGCCATGCCATCCACACCTATATACCCTCCCCCACCACCCTCCCTGAATTTAGTCCCCTAGAGGCACAGGTATTGATGGGGAATTTGGGTAGCGGGGGAGTATCCCGGATCTACCGCGCCTTAGTGAATAATGGCCCCACGTCCCTGGAACCGTTACGGACCCGCTGGGAGGGATGGGTGGGCCCCCTGGACGACGCGGACTGGAGAGATGCCCTCATGGCCCCTAAGACTCTGACAACCTCCTCCAAGTTGCGTCTTATCCAATTCTACTACTTGCACACGGCATACTTGACCCCATCACGCATGCACAGCGCCCACATGAGACCCACCCCAGCCTGTACACGCTGTGACCACTCCCCAGCAGACTTCTTCCACATGGTCTGGCAGTGCCCCGCTTTAACGAGGTTTTGGACGGGAGTGGAACGGGAACTGACGCAGTCCTTGGGTTGGACGGTGCCCCATGACCCGACACGTTTGCTCCTAGGGGTGTTCGATGGCCTGGAGGGGTCACGGGCAGACAAGCGTTTCCTAGGCACGGCCCTGGCGGTCGCAAAACGGGACATAGCAATGCTATGGTCGCAAAAAACACCTCCCTCTCTGCAGAAATGGAGACGGGGAGTGGACTGGTGCGGTGCTCAAGAGGAACCCCTCTTCGAGGCTCGAGGTTGTCCTGGCCTCTTTGACAAAATATGGGGCAAATGGTTTAACTTATAATCTGATTGCGGGGTTGAGGGGGTTTGACACAATATACGCTTTTTGCTTGTATAGGCCGAAGCTGAAATCTTATCATCTGGTGGCTCTAAGTTTCCCATGTTGCTCCAAAATGTACCTTATCGCTACTCATGATGTACAATCAAGGCTTTGTTCTTCTTGTGTGTTAAAAATCAATAAAGTTGATTATCAAAAAAAAAAGATGTTGGAAGAAAGGGGCTTAAATTTGGAGTGGATACCTTATGTGGCCAAGAAGTTCTAAGAGAAGAAGCGCCAACTACCCTAAATAGCCCAAAAAAGGCTTAGCACGGGGGGGGAGGGAGGCCTAGCAGCGAAGGGGTTAATAAGCATTTGCAAACTTTGCGAGATTCAGATATGAAGGAACAATCTTCCTCAGCCGAGGGAGATTTCTTATCTTAGGGAAAGTTGCTTAGCAGGGAAATCAGTTGTGTCTCATACCAACCCTTTAGGAAAGTTCAGTAAATTCCAAATAACCAGTTCCAGTTTATGGACAGAATCGTCTGCCTCTGCCCGCACTGCAGCGTCAATGCCACAGCTGATCTGACGTGAACCCTATCAGCCGAAAAGGTTCCACTACACTAGCATATCAGCCGGCAGCAAACGCAGTATTTCGTCACAGTTTGCGTTGTTTCTGGCAGTCCCAATTGTCAGTCTCTCTACTGCAAGATGGGTAAAGGCCCATCAGTTCAAAATTTATGCAATTATACTCCATCGATTCCAGGTTTCCACCCCTTGACATCACCAAATTTGTCGGACCACTCTGTCCCATTGGTCACTCTTGATAGAAGAAATAAGTAATCCATTTACTCGCAATTTCCTTAGAGTCACTGTAGTTCAGTCATACGATCATTGTAACATTCAGAAAGTAGGCGATGTCATGCTCTTATCCCTTGTCTGTCCATTCTCAAGCATTTGCTCTACAAAGTAACACTTTTGTTGCAAGTCTAGTCATGTAAGTTACAAACGTCAAAGAAGGCGATTGAGAGTTAGAACACAAGTGGTAACTCTACGAAAGGTTCCCATAGGCTTCAGACTATTCAGTTCATAAGTTCATAGTAGGAAAGGAAGCAAAGTTGAGGCCTTCATGAAATACAGCTCATACACGAGGAACTTGTGGTAAAATATGAATCTCACTTTACATAGAATAGTGAATTAATTCTCCAATTAAGCGTATAATTATCACTTCAATATGAATTGCAATGAATTTATGTAAGCATAGGGTACTCATAAAATGTTTAACATATCACTATTACTTCACGTATAATTTTGTAAGACTCTTTTGCAAGACCACTGACTCTTTGTCAGTGAAATTGCTCTCCCACCCTCGCAGCTCCACCATTAAGTGAGGCCTCCCCCGAGCCCCTGCACTCTCGTGTGTTGGTGTTCAAGGCCCTCCTCCACCCGCAGGTTTACCTGTGCCTCATCCCTGGTGGTCCAGTGGACCTCTGTCTCCTTTCTCTCGCTCCGCTTTCCTCTCCGTTTTCACCCTCACTTTAATCTCTTTTCTGCACTCCTCTGCTTTTCTGCGCTTTTCTGCTTTATTCCACTTCTATTTCCTTTTATTCCTCCTTATTCCTCATTTATTCCTCCTTTCCCTTTCCCGCCCGTCTTCCCCACCGATGCTGCCCCCGCGGCCCCTCCCCCCCAGCACAACCAGTGCGACCGGCCCAATCCAGCTCTCCTCCCCGCTCCCGCCTCCCAGCTGTCCAGCCCTCCCCGACCCCTACTTAATGGCGGCTGCTGCGGGGACAGGCGAGCAAAACCACTGACTCATTGTCAGTGAAATTGCTCTCCCACCCTCGCAGCTCCACCATTAAGTGAGGCCTCCCCCGAGCCCCTGCACTCTCGAGTGTTGGTGTTCGAGGCCCTCCTCCACCCGCAAGTTTACCTGCGCCTCTTCACTGGTGGTCCAGTGGACCTCTGTCTCCTTTCTCTCGCTCCGCTTTCCTCTCCGTTTTCACTCGTTTTTACCCTCACTTTAATCTCTTTTCTGCACTCCTCTGCTTTTCTGTGCTTTTCTGCTTTATTCCACTTCTATTTCCTTTTATTCCTCCTTTCCCTTTCCCGCCCGTCTTCCCTGACGCTGCGGCCCCCGCGGCCCCTCCCCCCAGCACGACCAGCGCGACTGGCCCAATCTAGCTCCCCTCCCCGCCTCCCAGCTGTCCAGCCCTCCCCGACCCCTATTTAATGGTGGCTGCTGTGCGGCCAAGCGCAGTGGGCACGCCACTGGCACGCCAAAGGTGCGCCAAAGGCAAGCCCGTCTGCACCCGTCCGCAACCTGACCGCGACCAGCGCCAGGAACCCTGGACCTCCGCACCGCCAACGCTACGACCCAGCGGCACTCCATGCACTCAACCCAGACCGCAACAACAACTGCAAGCTAGCATCACCAGCCGACACCCACGGACACTTCAGCTGTCACCGCTGCCGGCACACCTGCAGCACCACCAGGAACACCGACCCAGCACAACCCACCCAAACCGAAGACCCTGCAATGCATCCTCCTCAACGTCAGATCACTCCACAAACACGCCACCGAAATCTGGGACCTCCTCGACAGCACCACCCCGGACGTAGCATTCTTCACCGAAACCTGGACCAACACCACCTCGGGACCGGACATCGCCATCGCCATTCCCCAAGGATACAAGATCTCCAAGAAGGACTGCCCCACCTGCCTGGGAGGAGGAATCGCCATCGTCCACAAATCCCCCCTCCACCTGAGCACACTCCCTGACGAGCCCACAGAACTGATGGAACACCTTCACTTCAAGATACTGGCCAGCCCTACCACCACCCTCCGTGGAACCCTCATCTACCGACCCCCTGGACCCCGCGGACCCTTCGCCAACTCCATCACGGACATCATCTCCCCGCATGCCATCGCATCCACCAACTACACCCTGCTGGGAGACCTCAACTTCCACCTCGACAACCAACTGGACCTCAACACCACATCCCTCCTGGACAACCTCCACAACATTGGACTCCGCCAGATTGTGACCGAACCCAAGCACTCATCAGGACACACCCTCGACCCCCTCTTCACAACAGGAAACTCCATCACTTTCAGCCACACCACCGAACTCCCGTGGACAGACCACCGATGTGTCCACTTCAACTTCAGAACACCCACCATCCACAGACACCAGCACCTGCTCCCACGAAGAAACTGGACCAAAATCACCGACAACCAGCTCACCTCCTCACTCAGCAACTCCACCCCAACCATCGTGGAAGAGAACGACCCCAACACCGCAGCCCGAACTCTGCACAAATGGATCTCCAACAGCGCCAACACCATAGGCCCCCTCAAGAAAAACAACAACACTCACGCCAAGAAAGCCAGACAGTTTCCACCGAACTTCGGGAGTCCAGACGCTCGTGCCGCTGCCTCGAAAAGGCCTGGAGGAACTCCAAATCCACAGAGGCCCACAACGACTTCAGAGCCGCCACCAACACTCACAACCAACTCATCAGAAAAACGAGAAAAAAAGCAATTGAAGACATCAAGGAGTTTGCCCAACCCACCAGCGAATCTACTGACATCCCTCCCTCACAAGACCTCTGCAACAAACTCAGCACCTTCTTCCACCTCAAAATCAAGAAAATTTACGACAACTTCAATGAAGACAACCAACACACTGAACCCTCACCAGCCACCCCGAGACCCTGAAGCCAACGATTGACAAATGGACAGCGCTCACCACCGAAGACACACTGAAGACTATGAAGTCAATCCACTCCGGGGCCCCCACGGACCCCTGCCCCCACCACATCTATTTTTCAACAGAGCCGCCGACACCATCGCACCCATGCTCCGCCACACCATCAACCGCTCCCTGACGAACGCCTCGTTCCCCGACGACTGGAAACACGCCGAGATCAACCCCCTCCTGTGAAGCCCTCGGCGGACCCCGCCGACCTCAAGAACTACAGACCCATCTCCCTGCTCCCATTCCCAGCGAAAGTCATTGAGAAAGCCATCAACAGCCAACTCGCCACCTTCATCAAAGAGCACTACATCCTCGACTCCTCCCAATCCGGCTTCAGAAAAAACCACAGCACAGAAACCGCCCTCCTCGCCGCAACAGACGACATCCGCTCCCTACTGGACAGAAGAGAAACAGTAGCCCTCATCCTCCTCGACCTCTCAGCGGCGTTCGACACAGTCTCTCACCGCACCCTAATACGCAGACTCCATGACGCAGGGATCCGGGACAAGGCCCTTGACTGGATCCACTCCTTCCTCTCCGGGAGAACGCAGAGGGTCAGACTCCCCCCTTTCCTCATGGACCCTACACCAACCACCTGCGGAGTCCCCCAGGGGTCCTCCCTCAGGCCTACGCTCTTCAACGTCTACATGGCTCCGCTCACCCCCATCATCAGAACCTACGGACTCAACATTGTGGCATATGCAGACGACACCCAACTCATCCTCTCCTTATCCAACGAACCCAACACTGCTAGACACAACTTTCAAGAAGGCATGGAAGCCGTCGCCAAATGGATGAAAAGCAGCTGCCTACAACTCAACACCGACAAAACAGAAGTACTCATCGTGGGCCCAAACCCCGATGCCTGGAACGACACCTGGTGGCCCCCCACCCTCGGAAGCCCACCCACCCCCACGGACCACGCACGCAACCTCGGAATCATCCTGGACGCCGAGCTCAAAATGGACCGCCAGATCAACACCGTCGCATCCTCCTGCTTCCACACCCTCCGCCTCCTACGTAATACATTCAAATGGATCCCCCTCGAGCACAGAAAGACCGTCACTCACGCCCTCGTCACCAGCAGACTCGACTACGGCAAAGCACTCTACGCAGGAATAAACAAAAACCTCACCCGCAAGCTACAAAACATCCAGAATGCCGCCGCAAGACTGGTCCTCAACCTGCCAAGACACTGCCACATCTCCCAGCACCTGCGCACACTCCACTGGCTCCCCATCGAGACTAGAATCACCTTCAAGATTCTCACCCACGCACACAAGGCCCTCCACGACACCGGACCAGCATACCTGAACAGCCGACTCAAACTCCATGCACCCCAAAGGACCCTACGATCAGCCCAGCTCTCCTACGCCGTGGTCCCCCGCACCAGAAAGACCAGACCGGGAGGCCGCTCCTTCTCCTTCCTCGCGGCCAGAGCCTGGAACGCCCTTCCGCTCCACCTCAGACAGACAACATCGCTCCCCATCTTCGTGAGAAACCTCAAAAGCTGGCTCTTCGACAGACCCCCTCCTTGATGGACTGGAACCTGCACCCCCTCCCCTCCCAGCGCCTTGAGACCCTTACGGGTGAGTAGTTGCGCTTAACAAACACCTGATTGATTGATTGATGATTGATTGATTTATTTGTTATTACAGCTGATGGAGCAGGGAAAACAAAAAATCTAATTTATTTACAAATGTGAAGCAAAATAACAAAAGTATTGTGATTTGAGTAGTAAATAGAGTAAATTGCATGATTTGTGTTGCATAGTAAAATTGCACCGTGGCAAAGAATGCAGATGGTAAGTAAAACGGCTTTAAATGTCGCTTCTGCTAGGTAATACCTAACACGGGTCTTTAGAATAGCGGGTGGTAAACAGAAAGGCTTATTTTCCATGTTTAATTTCTGTTGTGTTTGTTCTTATATTAATTTCGTTCGGGTCTGCTAGGCCGTGCTTCGAAAATGGCCGCCGAAAAGGATGAGATCGGGTGCGCTGAATAAAATGGTCCCCGCGCATGAGCAGTGTGAATGCTATAGTCACGTGTATGTGGCCTGTGCCCGGAGTGAGAGATGTCAAGGCCAGTCTGACCTGCCACGAGGATCGTGCCAAGAGTTGAGCATAAATGCATGGGAACGGATGAGAGAATCGAGCGACAAAGGATGAACTAATGTGTGACCATCGGAGTTTGTTACAAAATACATTAGCAAATTTGGACATCGTTGGTCATGATACTTATTGTATACGTTATTGTCCCCAAACCGGTTCGAACAAGGAGGGCGATGAGGTGACCATCACCACCCCTCAAATGGACCAATTAGCGTGATTTCTGCCCCTAAAGATTGCAACTTTGAGTGTAGCGAGTCAAAGAATAGGGTATAAGAGAGTCTGCTCTTACGTTATGTAGGGCTCTGCGTATTCGCTTCTTCTATCCTGATGCTGCGAGAGACTCTGTCATTCTGGACTTCGAACTTTGACTGGGGAAGGAACGAGACCGTTGCAGGAGTTGCCCGGGAGGAGATTGCGTCCGAAAAGGTTAGCGGGACAGTCAGTCAGTTTGGGAGTCCTATCCTGTGATCTGCAGTTCATCTTTCTTTCATGGTGAACCATTCTTGTCATCGCCCTTTGGCCAATGGTAATGAGTATTTCCCATTCCTATTCTAAAAATTCTGCTTAAAATGTTTACTGATATTCTAAAATGTATTTGCCTTCTTCTGAACTTTACTTATTTGCTCAAAAGAATTTAGATAAAATTATATGTTAACTCTAAATGAGTCTGTGGTTCTTGAAATAAAATTGTGATTAATAAAATGTTAAAGGTTTTAATTGTGATTGAGCTGGACTTAATCACCATCAACTGATTCTACTAGTTGGTCCATCGACCGAATAGCGGAGTACCTTGATGTTTAAAACTGAGAGGATTAATAAGTTAATGTATATAATGTGTAAGTTATAATTCTATCATTTTAATAAGGTACCCCGTTTGTCCAGCAGCTCATTTTCCTTAGCGTTTGATCCAGAAAATTGAGTGAATGAATGTATGCGGTGTTATGGGCCCTACCAACATAGGTTTTTATATGATTGAGGTTGTGTAGGTATTTTGTCTGGATTAGTGTCATAAGGAAGAATTTATATTAGCCGCGCTGGATCACAGCATACAAGGCTTAACCCCTTCGCTGCCAGGCCTCCCCCTCCCCCGTGCCACACCTTTTTTGGGCTATTTGAGGTAGTTCGCGCTTAGGCCCCTGTAACTTTTTGACCACATAAGGTATCCATGCCAAATTTGCGTACTTTTCCTCCAACATCACAGGGATTCTAAAGGTACCCAGGGTTTGTGGATTTCCCTGGAGGGGACCCAGAAATTAGCCAAAATACAGCTACATTGTTTTTTTTTTTTTTAATGGGAAAAAGGGCTCCAGATGAAAGCGTCTAGTTTTTTTCCCTGCAAACGGTATCAAAAAGGGGTTGTGGTGCTGAAATCACCATCTTCCCAGCTTTCAGGGACAAGCAGACTTTTGTCAGAAAACCAAAACTTTTTACACAGTTTTGGCATTTTTCTGGGACATAGCCTATTTTTGCTAATTTTTGAGCTTTCAACCTCCTTCCAGTTAATGGTAGAAATGGGTATAAAAGCAATAATGGATCCTAGAAAGCTATACATTTCTGAAAAGTAGACAACATTCTGAATTCAGCAAGGGGTCATTTGTGTAGATCCTTCAAGTTTTCTTTATAGAAACTAACGGTTAACTGTAGGAAAAATTGAAAATTAGTTGAAAAAAACAGCCATTTGTGTCAACGTTTTCACCTATAACTTCTTCTAATTATGACAGCTGTTTGAAAGCTATATACCGTTACATCCGCTGGACCTTTGTGGTTGTGGTGATACATAGGACTTGTAGGTTCACCAAGAACCCGACGAACCCAGAGCCAATAACTGAGCAGCGTCTTGCAATGATTTTTTATTATGTACCGGGTATATAGCAATTATTCTGGGAAAATGTATACATGGAAAAATCAGTATGAAAGACACCTATGTATTTCTGAAATGGTTACAAAATATAGAGTTTAGAAACAGTAGATATTTGCACATTTCCGAAATTGGGAGTACCCATACTAGCATGAGAATTATAGGTCATTTTTCAAAAAGACTTCTTTTTTACACATTGTCTTTCATTTGGAAAGGAGAAATGCATCGAAAGTCAATAGGTATTAACAGTTGCTCTACAATTCTGTGTTACCCTAAGTCTCCCGACAAAAATGGTACCTCACTTGTGTGGGTAGGCCTAGTGCCCGCGACAGGAAACTGCTCAAAACGCAACGTGGACACACCATATTTTGACAGTGAAAAATGACCCTTTTTTTGCAAAGTGCCTAGCTGTAGTTTTTGAACCCTAGCTCTGCCGGCACCTAGGGAAACCTAGCAAACCTATACATTTTTGAAAACTAGACACCTAGAGGAATCCAGCATGTGGTGAGTTGACTGGCTCTCACCAAGTTCTGTTACCCAGAATCCCTTGCAAACCTAAAAAAATTGTCCAAAAAAAACACATTTTCCTCAAATTTCTGTGTTGGTAAGTTCTGGAATCTGCGTGGATCCACAAAATTCCACACACCCCGCGTTTCCCAAAGTCTTCTGAGAAAAATGGTACCTCACTTGTGTGGGTAGGCCTAGTGCTCGCGACAGGAAACGGCCCAAAACGCAACGTGGACACACCACATTTTCACAGTGAAAAATGACCCTTTTTTTGCCAAGTGCCTAGCTGTAGTTTTTTAACCCTAGCTCTCCCGGCACCTAGGGAAACCTAGCAAACCTATACATTTTTGAAAAATAGACACCCTGGGAAATCCAGGATGGGGGGACTTGACTGGCTCTCACCAGGTTCTGTTACCCAAAATCCCTTGCAAACCTAAAAAATTGTCCAAAAAAACACATTTTCCTCACATTTCTGTGGTTGAAAGTTCTGGAATCTGCGTGGATCCACAAATTCCACCCACCCCGCGTTCCCCAAAGTCTTTCAAGAAAAACAGTACCTCACTTGTGTGGGTAGGCTTAGTGGCCGCGACAGGAAACGGTGCAAAACGCAACGTGGACACACCACATTTTCACAGTGAAAAATGACCCTTTTTTTGCAAAGTGCCTAGCTGTAGTTTTTGAACCCTAGCTCTGCCGGCACCTAGGGAAACCTAGCAAACCTATACGTTTTTTAAAACTAGACACCCAGGGAATCCAGGATGGGGTGATTTGACTGGCTCTCACCAGGTTCTGTTACCCAGAATCCCTTGCAAACCTAAAAAATTGTCCAAAAAAACACATTTTCCTCACATTTCTGTGGTGGCAAGTTCTGGAATCTGCGTGGATCTACAAAATTCCACCCACCTCGCGTTCCCCAAAGTCTTCCGAGAAAAACAGTACCTCACTTTTGTGGGTAGGCCTAGTGCCCGCGACAGGAAACAGTGCAAAACGCAACGTGAACACACCACATTTTCACAGTGAAAAATGACCCTTTTTTTGCAAAGTGCCTTGCTGTAGTTATTGCACCCTAGCTCTGCCGGCACCAAGGGAAACCTAGCAAACCTATACATTTTTTAAAACTAGACACGCAGGGGAATCCATGATGGGGTGACTTGACTGGCTCTCTCCAGGTTCTGTTACCCAGAATCCCTTGCAAACCTAAAAAATTGTCAAACAATACACATTTTCCTCATATTTCTGTGGTGGAAAGTTCTGGAATCTGCGAGGATCAACAAAATTGCACCCACCCCGCGTTCCCCGAAGTCTTCCGAGAAAAACAGTACCTCACTTGTGTGGGTAGGCCTAGTGCCCGCGACAGGAAACAGCGCAAAACGCAACGTGGACACACCACATTTTCACAGTGAAAAATTACCCTTTTTTTGCAAAGTCCCTAGCTTTAGTTTTTGCACCCTAGCTCTGCCGGCACCAAGGGAAACCTAGCAAACCTATACATTTTTGAAAACTAGACACCCAGGGGAATCCATGATGGGGTGACTTGACTGGCTCTCACCAGGTTCTGTTACCCAGAATCCCTTGCAAACCTAAAAAATTGTCAAACAATACACATTTTCCTCACATTTCTGTGGTGGAAAATTCTGGAATATCCGTGGATCCACAAAATTCCACCCACCCCGCGTTCCCCAAAGTCTTTTGAGAAAAACGGTACCTCACTTGTGTGGGTGGGCTTAGTGGCCGCGACAGAAAACGGTGCAAAACGCAACGTGGACACACTACATTTTCACAGTGAAAAATGACCCTTTTTTTGCAAAGTGCCTAGCTGTAGTTTTTGAATTCTAGCTCTGCCGGGACCTAGGGAAACCTAGAAAACCTATATAGTTTTGAAAACTAGACACCCAGGGGAATCCAGGATGGGGTGACTTGACAGGCTCTCACCAGGTTCTGTTACCCACAATCCCTTTCAAACCTAAGAAAAATTCCCAAAAATCACATTTTCCTCACATTTCTGTGGTGGAAAGTTCTGGAATCTGCGTGGATCCACAAATTCCACCCACCCCGCGTTCCCCAAAGTCTTTTGAGAAAAAGAGTACCTCACTTGTGTGGGTAGGCTTAGTGGCCGCGACAGGAAACGGTGCAAAACGCAACGTGGACACACCACATTTTCACAGTGAAAAATGACCCTTTTTTTGTAAAGTGCCTAGCTGTAGTTTTTGCACCCTAGCTCTGCCGGGACCATGGGAAACCTAGCAAACCTATACATTTGTGAAAACTACACACCCAGGGGAATCCATGATGGGGTGACTTGACTGGCTCTCACCAGGTTCTGTTACCCAGAATCCCTTGCAAACCTAAAAAATTGTCAAACAATACACATTTTCCTCACATTTCTGTAGTGGAAAGTTCTGGAATCTGCGTGGATCCACAAAATTCCACCCACCCCGCGTTCCCCAAAGTCTTTCAAGAAAAACAGTACCTCACTTGTGTGGGTAGGCTTAGTGGCCGCGACAGGAAATGGTGCAAAACGCAACGTGGACACACTACATTTTCACAGTGAAAAATTACCCTTTTTTTGGAAAGTGCCTAGCTGTAGTTTTTGAACCCTAGCTCTGCCGGCACCTAGGGAAACCTAGAAAACCTATACATTTTTAAAAACTAGACACCCAGGGGAATCCAGGATGGGATGACTTGACTGGCTCTCACCAGGTTCTGTTACCCAGAATCCCTTGCAAACCTAAAAAATTGTCAAAAAAAACACATTTTCCTAACATTTCTGTGGTGGAAAGTTCTGGAATCTGCGTGGATCCACAAACTTCCACCCAACCCGCGTTCCCCAAAGTCTTTCGAAAAAACGGTACCTCACTTGTGTGGGTAGGTTTAGTGGCCGCGACAGGAAACGGTGCAAAACGCAACGTAGACACACTACATTTTCACAGTGAAAAATTAGCCTTTTTTTGCAAAATGCCTATCTGTAGTTTTTGAACTCTAGCTCTGCCGGCACCTAGGGAAACCTAGCAAACCTATACATTTTTAAAAACTATACACCCAGGGGAATCCATGATGGGGTGACTTGACTGGCTCTTACCAGGTTCTGTTACCCCGAATCCCTTGCAAACCTAAACAATTGTCCAAAAAAACACATTTTCCTCACATTTCTGTGGTGGAAAGTTCTGGAATCTGCGTGGATCCACAAATTCCACCCACCCCGCGTTCCCCAAAGTCTTTTGAGAAAAAGAGTACCTCACTTGTGTGGGTAGGCTTAGTGGCCGCGACAGGAAACGGTGCAAAACGCAACGTGGACACACTACATTTTCACAGTGAAAAATGACCCTTTTTTTGCAAAGTGCCTAGCTGTAGTTTTTGAACCCTAGCTCTGCCGGCACCTCGGGAAACCTAGAAAACCTATATAGTTTTGAAAACTAGACACCCAGGGGAATCCAGGATGGGGTGACTTGACAGGCTCTCACCAGGTTCTGTTACCCACAATCCCTTTCAAACCTAAAAAATTGTCCAAAAAATCACATTTTCCTCACATTTATGTGGTGGAAAGTTCTGGAATCTGCGTGGATCCACAAATTCCACCCACCCCGCGTTCCCCAAAGTCTTTTGAGAAAAAGAGTACCTCACTTGTGTGGGTAGGCTTAGTGGCCGCGACAGGAAACGGTGCAAAACGCAACGTGGACACACCACATTTTCACAGTGAAAAATGACCCTTTTTTTGTAAAGTGCCTAGCTGTAGTTTTTGCACCCTAGCTCTGCCGGCACCAAGGGAAACCTAGCAAACCTATACATTTTTGAAAACTAGACACACAGGGGAATCCATGATGAGGTGACTTGACTGGCTCTCACCAGGTTCTGTTACCCAGAATCCCTTGCAAACCTAAAAAATTGTCAAACAATACACATTTTCCTCATATTTCTGTGGTGGAAAGTTCTGGAATCTGCAAAGATCCACAAAATTCCACCCACCCCGCGTTCCCCAAAGTCTTCAGAGAAAAACAGTACCACACTTGTGTGGGTAGGCCGAGTGGCCGCGACAGGAAATGGCGTAAAACGCAACATGGACACACCACATTTTCACAGTGAAAAATGACCCTTTTTTTGCAAAGTGCCTAGCTGTAGTTTGTGCACCCTAGCTCTGCCGGCACCAAGGGAAACCTAGCAAACCTATACATTTTTGAAAACTAGACACCCAGGGGAATCCATGATGGGGTGACTTGACTGGCTCTCACCAGGTTCTGTTACCCAGAAACCCTTGCAAAACTAAAAATTGTCAAAACACCCAGGGAAACCTACCAAACCCACACATTTCTGAAAACTAGACACCCAGGGGATTCCAGGGAGGTAGGGCTTGCATGGATCCCCCAATGTTTTCTTGCCCAGAATCCCCTGCAAACCTGAAATTTAGCTGAAAAAATCACTTTTTTCACACATTTGTGTGTGGGAAAGTTGTGGCATCACAGGGCTGACACAAATGTCCCACCACCCAGTGTTCCCCCAGGTCTCCCGATAACAATGGTGCCTCACTCGTGTGGGAGGCCCAAGTAACCGCGACAGGCAAGGGCCCAAAACGTATGGAGGCGATATCAATATTGCCTATCACAAAACGACCTGGTTTTACAAGGGGGGTCACCTGGGTTTTTGGCCCCCTGTTCGGCGGCCACCTAGGGAAACCTACCAAACCCACACATTTCTGAAAACTAGACACCCGGGGTATTCCAGGGAGGTATGGCTTGCGTGGGAAATTTGTGTCCGCCCCGTGATGCCACAACTTTCCCACACAAAAATGTGTGAAACAAGTGATTTTTTCAGCTAAATTTCAGGTTTGCAGGGGATTCTGGGTAAGAAAACATTGGGGGATCCACAAAAGCCCTACCTCCCTGGAATCCCCCAGGTGTCTAGTTTTCAGAAATGTGTGGGTTTAGTAGGTTTCCCTGGGTGGCCGCCGAGCACAGGGCCAAAAACCCAGGTGACCCCTCTTGCAAAACCAGGTCGTTTTGTGATAGACAATTTTGATGTCGCCTCCATACGTTTTTGGCCCTTGCCTGTCGCGGATACTTGGGCCTCCCACACGAGTGAGGCACCATTTTTATAGGGAGACCTGGGGGAACGCTGGGTGGTGGGAAATTTGTGTCAGCCCTGTGATGCCACAACTTTCCCACACAAAAATGTGTGAAAAAAGTGATTTTTGCAGCTAAATTTCAGGTTTGCAGGGGATTCTGGGTAAGAAAACGTTGGGGGATCCACGCAAGCCCTACCTCCCTGGAATTCCCCGGGTGTCTAGTTTTCAGAAATGTGTGGGTTTGGTAGGTTTCCCTAGGTGGCCGCCGAGCATTCCCCGGGTTTGGTAGGTTTCCGTGGGTGGCCGCCGAGCACGGGGCCAAAAACCCAGGTGACCCTCCTTGCAAAACCAGGTTGTTTTGTGATAGGCAATTTTGATGTCGCCTCCATACGTTTTGGGCCCTTGCCTGTCGCGGGTACTTGGGCCTCCCACACGACTGAGGCACCATTTTTAACGGGAGACCTGGGGAAACGCTGGGTGGTAGGAAATTTGTGTCAGCCCCGTGATGCCACAACTTTCCCACACAAAAATGTGTGAAAAAAGTGATTTGTTTAGCTAAATTTCAGGTTTGCAGGGGATTCTGGGTAAGAAAACGTTGGGGGATCCACGCAAACCCTACCTCCCTAGAATCCCCAGGGTGTCAAGTTTTCAGAAATGTGTGGGGTTAGTAGGTTTCCCTGGGTGGCCGCCGAGCACGGGGCCAAAAACCCAGGTGACCCCCCTTGCAAAACCAGGTCGTTTTGTGACTGGCAATTTTGATGTTGCCTCCATACGTTTTGGGCCCTTGCCTGTCACGGGTACTTGGGCCTCCCACACGAGTGAGGCACCATTTTTATCAGGAGACCTGGGGGAATGCTGGGTGGTGGGATATTTGTGTCAGCCCCGTGATGCCACAACTTTCCCACACAAAAATGTGTGAAAAAAGTGATTTCTTCAGCTAAATTTCAGGTTTGCAGGGGATTCTGGGTAAGAAAACGTTGGGGGATCCACGCAAGCCCTACCTCCCTGGAATCCCCCGGGTGTCTTGTTTTCAGAAAAGTGTGGGTTCGGTAGGTTTCCCTAGGTGGCCGCCGAGCACGGGGCCAAAAACCCAGGTGACCCCCCTTGCAAAACCAGGTAGTTTTGTGATAGGCAATTTTGATGTCGCCTCCATACGTTTTGGGCCCTTGCCTGTTGTGGGTACTTGGGCCTCCCACACGAGTGAGGCACCATTTTTATCGGGAGACCTGGGGGAACACTGGGTGGTAGGAAATTTGTGTCAGCCCCGTGATGCCACAACTTTCCCACACAAAAATGTGTGAAAAAAGTGATTTTTTTCAGCTAAATTTCAGGTTTGCAGGGGAGTCTGGGTAAGAAAACGTTGGGAGATCCACGCAAGCCCTACCTCCCTGGAATCCCCCGGGTGTCTAGTTTTCAGAAATGTGTGGGTTTGGTAGGTTTCCCTGAGTGGCCGCCGAGCACGGGGCCAAAAACCCAGGTGACCCCACTTGCAAAACCAGGTCGTTTTGTGATAGGCAATTTTGATGTCGCCTCCATACGTTTTGGGCCCTTGCCTGTCGCGGGTACTTGGGCCTCCCACACGACTGAGGCACCATTTTTATCGGGAGACCTGGGGGAACGCTGGGTGGTAGGAAATTTGTGTCAGCCCCGTGATTCTACAACTTTCCCACACAAAAATGTGTGAAAAAAGTGATTTTTGCAGCTAAATTTCAGGTTTGCAGGGGATTCTGGGTAAGAAAACGTTGGGGGATCCACGCAAGCCATACCTCCCTGGAATCCCCCGCGTGTCTAGTTTTCAGAAATGTGTGGGTTTGGTAGGTTTCCCAAGATGGCCGCCGAGCCCGGAGCCAAAAACTCATGGGACCCCCCCTTGCAAAATCAGGTTGTTTTGCAATAGGTAATTTTGATGTCGCCTACATACGTTTTGGGCCCTTGCCTGTCGCGGGTACTTGACCTACCCACGTAAGTGAGGTACCATTTTAATTGGGAGACCTGGGGGGAATGCAGGGTGGAAGGAAAATTGTGGTTTTTCTGACAACAGATTATTATGACACAGTAATGCAAGGAAAATGAGTGACTATAGTCACATTTTGAGGTTTGCATGGCGTGAGTAAAAAAACATGTTGGGATCCATGAGAGGCACACCACCCAGCACTCCCCATTTTTTTTTTTACTTTACAGAAATATCTAAAGTTGGTAACTTTTCCCTTGAGACAGACTACACCTTAGCACAGAAAGACAAATGAGACAAATATGACTGCCTGTCCACCTGTTCCTCAAGTACACACACATACTGGTTGGATTTGGCACGAGGGTGAGTGAAAGGTTCAAAATGTAAATTTTATTAACAAGAGATTTCACATAAAGGAAATGCACTGTTAATAATTAAAAGGTTAAAAACCAGAAGCAATGACTCACAGCCCGTGAGCTGTAAAGCCACGGCAAGGCACCAACCTCTTTACAGGCCATTCACACACCTTTCATACTTGACACACACTTTGACACCACCAACTGCGGCCCCAGCACATTACAACACTCACATTCACAGACAATGTGGAGACAATGTACACCCTGGCAGAGAGAGACAGAAAAGACAAATATTCCTTCAAAATGAACAATTCCTTAAGTACTCACGCATACTGGTTGGATTTGGCACGAGGGTGAGTGAAGGTTCGGAGCGTAAAATTCTATTAACAAGAGATTTCACAAAAAGGAAATGCACTGTTAATATTCAAAAGGTTAAAAACCTGAACCAATGACTCACAGCTTGTGAGCTGTAAAGCCACGGCAAGGCACCAACCTCTTTACAGGCTATTCACACACCTTTCATACATGACAAACAAAACTATTCACTCCGCCAGCCGCGGGCCCAGCACATTACAACATTCACATCACACAGCGCCATTCAAGGGCCCATCATTTTCATACGCCGACATGACTGACAAAACAATCACACCGGCTGGTGGTTGACATAGTGTCTGCAGTGGCGTTTGACTAGCAGAGTGTGTAATAACCAGCAGCAAGTCACTACTCACACTCTGCCAGCCAAATGCCAGCCCACGCACACCGCCAGCCAAGCACCATCCCACCTACACCGCCAGCCAAGCGCCAGCCCACGCACACCACCAGCCAAGCGCCAGTCCACGCACACCGCCAGCCAAGCGCCAGTCCACACACACCATCAGCCAAGCGCCAGTCCACACACACCGCCAGCCAAGCGCCAGTCCACGCACACCGCCAGCCAAGCGCCAGCCCACACACACCGCCAGCCAAGCACCATCCCACCTACACCGCCAGCCAAGCGCCAGCCCACGCACACCACCAGCCAAGCGCCAGTCCACGCACACCGCCAGCCAAGCACCAGTCCACACACACCGCCAGCCAAGCGCCAGTCCACACACACTGCCAGCCAAGCACCAGTCCACGCACAACGCCAGCCAAGCACCAGTCCACGCACTGCCTTCCCCAGTGGTGGCATGTAGCGGGGCGGCCCACGGGGGGAGTGCCAGCGCTTCCTCCGTGGGCTAGTGCCAGGACGTAATGGTTACGTCCTCGGCACAGCTCCACCGTTGCCGAGGACGTAACCATTACGTCCACGGCACCGAAGGGGTTAAAGGCACATCAAAGATAAACTTTACGAAATGCAATCTTAACATAGCTTTTTCTTATCTTTGCCAGTGCTCACGTTATACATTCTACTATTGCTATCCATTATCTAACATATGAAGCATTTAATTCTCATATAAAAGTTTTCTGGGTTATCATTTATTTATCACGTTTACCTAATCATAAAAGCACATGCCACTAAAATGTCAGATTTCACATCTACTTATAGACTGTTACGTGTTATAAAAAAACTACTTCTAACATTGTGCATGCTTTTATGATGCAGTATCTATATCAAAACTTAATTTGTGTGTTTCTTGAAGTGTGGAGTCTAATACACATTTTTGTCATTTTCATGTAAAATAGTGTCACAAACCATTTCTGTGTAAAATTGTTGTAAATAGATGAGAGGTAGCACCTCTGCTCTATTAGGTGGTTAGACAGGTGAAAGGATGGATAGATAGATAGATAGATAGATAGATAGATAGATAGATAGATAGATAGAAGGATGGCAGAGTACAGGGATGGATAAGTGGATGGACAGATGAAAGGATTGTAGATAAAAGGGATGGATAGATGAGTGGGTGAGAGAATGACGGCTTTTATTTCAAAGTGGGGGGTTTATTTTCTGACTACTGCCTTGACTGGTGCTTTGAGATTGATCTTTTAGTAACCTAGCAGCTAATGGAGTTTATCTAATGCTCTTGAGATGGAACTAAATTTGCTGATTTTTAAAATGAGTCTGGTTGTTGCATTTTGAACTATTTGTAACTTTATATTGGATTGGGTTGGAAGTCCTAAATACACTGAGTTACAAGAGTTCAATCTAGAAGAAATAAATGCATTAACAATTTGAACCATTTAAAGAAAAAGGAAATATATGAATGGGTCTCCTAAAAATAAAATTTAAAAAAAAATAAGCTTGATGGACCTGATTTACAAATTGCAGTTTGTAGTAAACAAAGTAGTACTATAGGAGTACTACTAACACTACTATGAAATGCAAATCACAAACCTCTGAATGGAAATCTCCACCTCCACCTCTCATGTCTTCTATGGGAAGATCCGTATACACATAAGTGTACTAGTTAGTAGTAAATGTAGGAGGTACCGGGGGAGTGGCTAGAAAATGGGGACTACCAACTACTAAATGGGAGGGGTTTAGGAAAGAGTATGGAAGTGTTTAGGGAGAGTTAAAGAGTGATTAAGGAGGGACAGACAACCACCCACCCACAAGAATAAGCCCATTTCTATTCACAAACTGCACTTCTAAAGTTACTACAGCCATAAAGGACCCACAAACTGGGGTAAGTCCAGAACCACACGTTGTCAACCATTTGTGCTGCAATACGCTTCCATAGATGATGGAGGCAGGGACTTAAAATGGAACCCCCAAAATAAATAATGTTAAAATAAAAATATTTATTTTGCCTTTTAAAACTATATATACATTTAATTAAATTTTTAAATATATATATTTATAAATAAAAATAAATATTATTTTATTATACAGTATTTTATTAGCTGATTTTAATGAAAAAATAATTGTTGCTTTCATCTTTTTAGGAAATTATTAAATTAATTAAAATGAATTCTATACCGTACTTTTTCTAAAATGTAATACATAATAAATAAATATAACATTGCACTTTAGGTGGGATTGCTTTTCAGAAATCTTTAAAAAATAATTGTAATTTGATGTAATATATTTAAAATAATTAAATATTTAATTTAAAATTATGTTAATAGTGCTGTAGCATTTGTTTTGCATTTTCAGTTAATACCTACATTAATTTACATTAATATTTAAATACAAATATTTTTACCCATTTTTTTAACATTTTTACTTTAAAAAAATATATATTACTTATACTTTACCATAGAGAGACCTCCGCACCAGTAGCTGAGAACTCCGCCTACATGTAAAAACGCTAGTAAATTTGGATCCACTTTCTGCTTTGAGGGTGGAAATATGTAATTTTACACTTTGTAATACAATTTCCTTCAGGAATGGTGAATAGCAAAACGTAGTACATTTACTACAGAGTGTAAGAGTAAACTTACATGTGTTGTTTTAGTAATGTGTAAATCTACCAAAGTGAATAGGTCCCTTAACAGTTTTTTAAAAAAGTGATGTTAATTAATTCTACATGTAATTACTAATAAGATTTAATACAAAGTAAATAAAATATAAATGTTATTCTGGGAAGTTTTTTTGTAATTATTCCCTAAGAAATCGTATTTATAAATTAATTAAATATATTTTAATTAATTTTATTTAATTCACATTTAATTTTAATGAGTTAATGTGTTATGACATTTTATTTTGTTAGTCCAAGGTTTATACTAAATATTTTACAATATTTTACATCTAAATTTATGATAAAATATGTAATACTTTTTTAAAGAATGATAAACATTGAAAAGTTACCCTATATTTTCTCACAGGCCACTCTCTTCCACGGTGGCGAGATCGCCACCTACGTATAACAAGCATTGGCATAGCCAATAGGTCTCGCCTTTGGGACCTTATAAGTGTTTAATCATGCAACAGTTGATGTTGTTGCACCAATGATATTGTGCTGCATATCTAAATACTTATAAGGTCCCAAAAGCGAGACCTATTGGCTATGCCAATGCTTGTTTTCCTTTGTCACTGATTTTCCATCTTTGTCTTACTCCTTCAATCTCCCTTTGCTGTTTTTCTCTAGCAAGCTGTTATTCTGGCATAAAAGTCTGATAAGTAAAACTAAGTCTGGGTCCCCAGAAAAGAGTGCTGGTGGGCCCCACCAGCAACTCCCAGCTCTAATTAAGCACTGGTGGAACCCCTTTTGATGTAGGATTGTCCAGTCTACTTGTAGGGCACTAGGCCTTCACTGGAGACTTTAAAAATATTAATGCCTAAACCTTGCTTGATTACAGTAGTAGTATAGGAAAGCCAGTCCTAATGGCTGACAATTAAAGAAATTGTGGAGCACGATACATCATCTCCATAGTGTAAAACATATGCTGTTCAACTCCGAGTCTGCTGACTCCTGATAACTGTGCTGAACCGACAAAGTCTGATAACGCCACTAAACCATTATCAGGAGGAAAGCAGTCAGACCCCACATAACCAAAGACATATGAACTTTCAGATTGTAATCATGCCCCTGAATAAGATATTATATTTTGAAATACATTGGCTCAAATAATGAATAACGGGAACCAATAGGGAGGAAACGGATGCAAAAGCAAGTTTATCTGTACTTTAGGCACAGAACAGGTGGTGCCACGGGTCAGCACCCATAAATTTGAGAGAACACACATTAGTTGGTTGTATCAAAGACACACATTAGTTGGTTGTATCAAAGTGAAAGGCTTTGATTAAAAAAAAAAATCAAACAACACCTTAACCCACTGCACTGTGAATATCATATCCTAAGGGACTATGCTGGCAGCAGGCGCCTTGAATATTCTCTTGCTTCCAAGGCAAACTTCAGATGTGCATCAAAATGGAAAACATCTGATGATTCCAAAGCAGGGCGCAGCAAACAGTCCAGACCGTGCGGTCCATCTTGTTAAGCATTCCCAAAGACAAGAATCGCATTGCTGTAAGAAGTTCTCCCTAAGAAGGATGCAGTACCACTAGTTCTCCTGGGAAGTAATTCAGACACCAAAGGGGATTTACTAACATTTTGCTCTTGCTCTTGCTCAGGCGCTCGTGTGGAGCGAAACTACTCAAAGCACTCCATCAATTCATTGCTTTTCTCCTGTTAAAACATTTCCTTATTTGGATGGCGCATAATTCACATAGCCAGGTATGTGTATTTAAATGGTGCTTAATTGCCACTGTTATTTCTGATATTTCGGTCAATAAAGAATTATTGAGATCTTAAAAGAAGTGTTGTCTCTATACTTTGTTCAGAGGCAATTCTGAAAATGGATGGGCTAATTTTGATTTGTTTACATCCAACCAGATAAACACAGTGATGTGTGTGGTGGAGGTGTTACCCTAAACAGACAGCTCACCATAGATGTCAACTTGAGCCAAGAGCGTGTGCTCAATGTTTAAAACGGTGTCAAATTATGCCTTGGATGAGCCTCCGGGGGCGGGGGGGGGGGGGGGGTGGGGGGCATTTTGCCAAATGAAGCCATTCTTAACGAGGCCCTTCATGGGTAAAAAAAGTACTTGAAGAACGTGTCTCTTTTTGCAGCTATGGAAGACCTCTTTCACAGCTGAGGTAAATTATTTCTTTTTAACCTCCTAATAAACAATACCATTTAGATTACTTTTGCTTTAAGTACTGAATTGAGACAGTTCGCTTTGTGTTACAGTTTTCTCTAGTCCATGTAGGAGGCTAACATATAACAGTCCTTTGCTAATGACATTGCACGCACTTCGCCGGAATTCTAATTATGGACGGTCCTCACAGAGTGGTGGCAAAGCTTTTAAATGCAGGACATCTGACACGGCTTGTAGGAGTTAAGGAGGAAGCATTAATTAGGATTTTGCTCACTTGGGAAATGTACGCAGCCCGGAGAAATGTTTAAAAAAAATGAAAAGCCTTTTTCTCTGATACCGAGAGTGACCTCTTTTGGCTTAGAGGGCTCTTGATATAACAGGCACTGAACTAGCTAATTAGCTTGGCACAGTTTCAGACAGTTGGATTATGGGCAGTGATAAAGTGCAGCAGAAGGCATCTCTCGGCACGCAGCCCTATTACTCATGCACTACCGTTAGGTTTTCTGGTGGAAACGTCGATTAGCAGGATCCTGGCGCCTTTGATTAAAATACGTAAGATGGCGCCATTCAAATATAGATTTAGAAGTGGTGTGCTCGTATGTGCAAGCAATTTACAAACACGCTGTGATGAAAAAGTGAAATATACTGTTCAGCTATCGAAGCAGTTTTAAGCATTTTGTTTTAGCTTTTTTTTAGCCCTCCTGACAGTGAAGGCATGTTGTGTTGATCACGAATAGTGGCAGTGTACGGCCAGAGAAAATCAATGTCACGCAGTAACCATTATTCACAACAAGCATTGGCCGCGCGGCTGTGAAACTGACATGGCCGCGCGGCCGCGAAAGTGAAAGTCGCTGCGAGTTATCAGGGTAGGAAGCCAGTAGGCGAGGGAAGCCATATGGCGCCTGATCGCGCGTGCACGCTCGCGTGAACGCAAGCTGGTCGCCAGCAAAAGCCACTGCTGTTTGCACTTCCAAAACCCCCTTACTAAAACTCTCGGCCAGACCAGCGCAAGCGCTGGTGCAGGCCGAGACCTAAAAAGTTACTAGTAGTAGCTATACACTTGTAAATCCTGTAGTTTGAGGCTCCGCCAACGATGGGTACATGCAAGTCTACACAGACCTGCCAAGTACCACGCATCAGGCGTTAGACTAATGCATTTCAGTGTGGTGTTCTGCATCACCGCACTGAAATGCATTGTCACGCATAATGCATAGTGTCAGTCTCAGGTGCACACTCACTGAAGCGCTGCAAACTTGCGTGTAGCAGCTGACTGCAGCGCGATAATCAAAAATACACAATACATGAACGCTGGCCGCCGCGGGAGAATCAATAAATCACCCGAATCAGGTGAGCAGAGCTAATAACCTAGTGCTCTCAGTGGGGCGCCCATGCTGATCATAAACAGTACCAATCTAGACCAGCCAGTGCCCCACGTGGATCTGGGTGGGGGTGGTACCTTGCCTGTTCAGCCAATAAACTCGGGCTTCACGCAGTCAAGTCATGAATTCACTCCCAGGTCAAGCAGAGCCGGGCTAGCACGCGTCTACATCGGTACTACAGTAATAACCAATAATTGCCGCCACTGGGCTATAGTGGCTCACGTGGAAACGTGGGCGGCGCCTTGCCTGTTGTTGTTTTCTGGCAAAGCGTCTACCTCACTGCCCTGACCTCGCTCGGTGATTGGCCCCAGAGGCAGACTCTGACGAGGCGGCAGCTTTGCTTTTAATGTCCGCAGTTGCCAGAGTGTGGCGATTCCTCTGCACACACTACCTGGAGGAGGTCACACTCACTGACTGGCACGGTCGGTCCTCGTGCCAACAGTGAATACAGCACTGATTGGTGATGGCAAGTGGACAGAGAGGGCGGAGGGGGAAGGCAGCGTTAGAGGGCGCAGGATTCTGTTTACCTGCGTCAGAGACAGCCATGTGATTGCTCTCTACAGTTCTTGCAGGCCCGCACTGAACCTGGATTTCGCCGGCCGCATAAATTATAGTTTTAATATTCACATATTAGTGACACTCTCCTGAGTGAGGAGAGTAAAACTGATGCCTGTGACTCTCTTTAAGTTCGACCGGGACACAAACTTAAACTGCCGCCTGCTGCTGCAGACCTAGCCCCCTTCCCTGCCCATTCTGGCGGAAGACCTTCAGCCCCGAGCAGCCTCACACCTCGTGATAAAGCAATCCAGCGAAGCGCTCAGCCTGGAAGACACACTCCCAGACTCTTGTGGACAGACAGCAATCCGGTGAGTCACGTACTCAGAGTCTAATGACTGCACTGTCTTTATCTGATCTCTTCAGCACGTACTACTTAAACATACTGGGCCACTTCCTGGTAGTTTACAGCGTTCAGCCCCTGTTTTCCTTAATTTATATTTCAGGCCAGGAGCAAAGACAATGGGGAATGAAGGGGAGGGGGGTTATTTTGTGTTTCACAAGGAGAATGAATGATATTAATGGCTATAAAAGATATGTGGCAATTCCAGCCCCATGCAGCTGTAAAAGCTATACTGTCAGCACCGCTTGAAAAATAGGGCTCAGATGCCCTGCTCTGAAGCCAGTCTTACATATCTGCTCAAATTTGAAACTGCAGAGGTTTTTAGGGCGTAAATGGGCTTTAACTCTGACTGCTCTAGCAGCAAATGCAGCCTAGGTCTCACAAAAAAACAGATACAGGGAAATATATTATATAACTATTTTGTTCATCTTTTCTTTTAGCTAACTACATACAAAATAACCACACACCTAAATGAAAGATGATAAATCACACACGTTAAAGACATTAAGGGGAAATACATTATTTTATGTTAACATTATGGAACCTCAATTGGTTAATGAAATAACTGCAAATGTTTTGTGCGTAACTAGAGAGAAACAGAATGTTGTCCTGGTTGGCACAGTGGGGGATAGTGACTTCTGTGTTATAATGCTATGATATCCCAACCTCCAACTAAAACCACTCTACATATATATACATTGTACAGTATAAGAAAGACTGCCACAAAATATGCAGAGAATTAGTGGCTATTATAAAGGAAGTGTTAACCTTCTATTCAGGGGTTTTGCAGCAGTTTCAAGATATTTTTAGAGCTTCTCATTGCTGAAAAGGGTGTAATTTGTGATATTTATCTGTTTTCATGCACTTCATTGCTTGGTTTTACTCCAGACAAAGTGTCACTCTAAGTGTCACACGTGGCAGTTCAATGTGACTCATAAGTGCACATAAACCACGGAAATGTCACACATAAGCAATCTGAAAACTTGCCGTCTATGTTTACATGTTTCCCTCGTCTTCATTGGTTGATTTTGCTTGCGAGAAAGTGTCACTCATAGTCATTGAATGTCTCTCATAATTACACTGAAATTATGAAAATGTCACACATAAGCAATCTGAAACCTTGGCATCTATGTCTACAGGCAGGTGTAAATTTACACTCAGAATTGGTGAATAGCTAAAAAGTGTAGGTTTAAACCTATGTGTAAAAGTATATGTACATGAGAATAAATCTTCAAATGTAGATTTACCTTTGTGAGTCGGGCCCAAGGGATCTATTATTATTGCTCTGTTCAAACCTCATAGGTAAACAGAATGTTCAGTTTTACTAGATTTCCAAATGCAGTTTGTCGCCCTTTGTAGGTTGGGCTTGACAGCTCACCTGTTGCCTGACCTTATGTGATCAACACAAAGTGAGAATTTGGCCCAGATTTTCAAAACAGCCATAGAACACACTGTAGCAGCCAATAATGATGCGCTGCATTGCGTGACAGTAAGGGAGCAGGAGAGTGACATATCTACAGAGATATGGCTCTCTCCTCCCCTCTCACTAGCGCCGGCGCAGATTTTAGCTGCCATGCGCCAGGCACACCTTTGAGCCATAGTGCAAGGGTGCGTGCGTGCGTGAGTCTATCATGGGTTTTGTACTGGAAGGGTAACCTTCAAGTACAAAATAATATGCTTAGACACACTTTAAAAAGTTTCCTACTTTGTTTGCGTGCCCCATAGTGCAGCTCGCATGCAAAGTCGGAAAAGAAAGTAGAAATAAAAACATTTCTTCTTTTAACGCTTCCTTTCAAATGACATTAACTTTTGGCGCTAAACCCTGTCTACTATTGTTTGTAGATAGGGTTTTGCATCAAAAGGAGTGGGTGGTTGCCTGGGAATGCCTATGTACCACCCATGTAATGCCCTCTTGGGGCTAAGTAATGCAAAACAGCGCTTCACGCTGCTTTGCGTTACTTTTAGGCTACTTTCCAGCGCAAAACAAGTTTTGCACTGGAAAGTTAATTAGGAAAAAAACATTTTGTGCTGGTTAGTGTCACTTTTGTGACCCTAACTCAGCGCAAAATGTTGGTAAATCTACCTCTTAGTAGTACTACTGGGCATTGGCTCCATCCACATGCTGACTGCTTGAGTACAGCTTTTGACTGGGAAGGCATTGTGTGATTCTGCTGAAAAAGAGTGTTTATTAAAATTTTGAACCTGTGGGCAAACTTATACTGAGCACAACATGAGCGAGTTTTTATGGTGAAAAACCTATGATCAAATGTATAGAGCTGATCAGTTTTTTAATGAAAATTTATAACAAGGGAAGTATGCCTGACTTATTTATTATTAAAAGCACATGTTATCTCGAATACGCCTTTAAAGGTAGACTGCAGGCGAGTGGTCCGGTTTGCCTGTTCAGGAGACCTCCTTTCTGCCTTTTCCCATTACTGCTCCTGTATCCGTTCCGGTCTTGACATCCTCGCTCATCTGCTTGGCCAGATTCTCCTTCGCTCCGCTCTTTGCCTGATTGTCCTCGTTGTATCTGCTTTGCTGGGCTATCGCTTCTGGCCTCACCCTGTCTCTCTCCTCTCCACGTGCCACCTCCTTCTGTTTTATATTCTCCTCCCCATAAGAATGTCTTTCGTCCTTCCCTCCCTCCCTGTTCCTTGGTCCAGCCTCTTTGAGGCAGCCGCTTCGCGTTGTCCTTTCTTCATGTTCAGGATCCCCATCCGTGAGTCTATCCACTTAACTCCTCACGCACATATTTTACCTTAAAGCAACTTCCCACATTCTTTACTACTAGATATTCAAGTTTCCGTAAAACGTTCAATTCCAGCACAAGGTTGAGAAAGCTTTGAAGAGACTCAAGGGGTTTTCATCACCCAAGATGGTCTTCACGTCAAACGTAATAACCTGGCAGCATCTTTTTCGTTACATAAATAAAGCTGCACACATACAGGAAAGGAATTTTGCGAATTAAGAAAATAGCGTATTTGTTATAGTAACGGTGGGACGGGGGGGGGGCGCGGGGGGGTCACAGGGGATGGCTGCTATTAGTGCCCTTGCATACACAGAAGGGGTACCAGAGACACCCCGGATATATTGCGGCTGCAAGCTCCCATTACGCAGTAATTTAGAGAAAAAACAGTTTTATGGCAGAAACAGTGTAAAGGCTGTTGCCACTGCAAGAAAAGAAAGTGAAATGGGCATACAGTCAGGATATATATCTTAGTAGTAGTTTATTCTATTCTCTTTCTTATGTGACGTTATTCCTACTTTATGGCCATGGCCACAGGAATATTGCGGATGAGGAAAACCAAATTATGCGTCAGGGTTTACTAAGTTATGTGGCAAGAAAAAAAAATACTCAGCGGAATATGGCGCATTTTATGATAGCATTTACTTCACTATTTTTACACATTAACACTGCCTTGGAAAAGGTCATACGTCTTTAGTACCACTTTAACATGGAAATACAACTATAGGAAACTGAAAGTTGAGCGTCCACAATTGTGAAGGGCCTTCCACAATGCAGCAACATATGTTGTTGTGTTTTAGTAACTTTCAATCCATTTGATTTAGAAAGAATATTTTGTTTCTTGGTAAAATGTGCAAATTATTCAACAGATAATGGCAAATGTGACAACTATGGCAAATTCATAATTATGTGGAACATGTTGCAGCTGCAGAATTGCAAAATTCCATTGCCCTGCTTATAGCACTATACTAAGAAAAAAACCCACTGATAATTGCAAAGTTTTGACTCTTCTTAAATGAAAAGACTTTGCATGTTTCACTAATACAATCCAGATACAGAATGGGAAGGAATAGGGCAAGTAAGTACCTATTATATAAAGAACGGCAAAAGGAACAATTCCATGGCAGTATGACAACATGAGCTGCTGCTGTCCTGACTCTTGTCAATCTCTTGAGGTGCTCACAGAAAGCGGAGCTTGCTAAAAAAAAATCTCTAATTTTGTCATATGAATAGGCAGAAATAGATTATAGTCAAGGCTACTGGAGTTATGTGTTTCTGCAGATGCAGCATTTTATGCATAATTATGGATTTGTCACATTTGCCACATAATCTAACATCTGCTGCATAATTTGCAGATTTTAACAAAAAGCCATATTAAACGGAACAAAAGTTACTAAAACACAATGACATTTTGCTGCACAGTGAAAGGCCCTTCAGAAAGGTTAACTACCCGCTTTAAGCTGTTTATTGCTGTAGTTGTGTTTTTTTAAATTTTAATATGTTTATTTGAGCATACAAAAATTACAACAATCTCGATAACTATTGTATATAAAGTGAAAAGAATGGAATAACACTGATGGTAGAATTGTATATGAGTTATGAAGAACCTGGACCTAGAAGGCAATTTGAGAAGACAGAAAAGATAAAGAAAAAAAGGAAAAAAGAGTGAAAAGAAGGACGAAGAGAAGGGAGAAAGGGTAGCCTTCATATAACAGTATCTATAAAATCCAATAAAACATAGCATTGTTTTCAATTAACAGAAACATAAATATAGTTGTAGTACAAATAACAAAAAAATATTTGAGGAAGTCCAGGAGAAGGTGGAACAGCAACGTTAGAAAGATAAGTAGTGAGAGGTGAATATAAAATATCTTGTGTGACAGACAATGGGAAAAATTGTAGATTATATCTATCAAGTCTGTGATTGTGGCACAACAAATTCCACCATTGTTGAACGTTGAGATTGTCTGTAGATTTCCAGGTGGATGCAATTACCTGTAAACCAATTGCTAATAAAAGATCAATTAATTTACCAATGAGACTATTTTGTGACAACCTGAAATGTAAGCCACCAAGGAATATTTTGTCTAAAGAAAATGAGCCCGACATAACATAAGTATTTGTAAAGTGCACGTTCACCCAGAAGGGCTTCTTGGCACCGAATAACAGATGTTTATTGTTACCCAACTAAATGGTACTCATTTTATCAACCTCAGAAGGATGAAAGGGTGAGTGGACCCACCAGAATTCGAACCTGTGAGCTTGAAGTCAAACACAGGCCCCTACAGTGGGTGCATTAGTCCACTAGGCTACCAGATCTGGCTCTTAGTAATAGCAGCAATTCTATCCCAAACTTGAACCCGAAAGTAGAAACCTTCGGGCATAGAAAAAACATATGGCCATAGGAACCAGAATGGGTATTACACCGCCAACAAGTGTCTTGTTGAAGAAACTTGAGTTCATACAAATGAGTTGGAGTGTAAAAGAGTCTGCTGTAGAAGTAGTATAATGTTTGTGTTAAGTTGACACGGCGTGTAGTAGAGTGGAATTTAGCCTATGGTTTGTCCCAAGTAGACGCTTGATTGCATTGCAAACAAGCTCCCACAAACGGTGTGATGTAACGCCCATAGCTGCCGACTTCGAAACTCCTGAGATATAAGTGTAGTGTTTAAGTGTTAGTGACATAGAAAAACCACTCCATTATTGTGAAGAAGAGATGGGGAAAGAACATATCACCGACCCAACATGTTTTCAACATAACAACTTCCTTTGTAGTAAGATAAGTTTCTTGTAATAAACCCACCTGAAACAAATGTGATAATACACATTGACGTTTGACCTAGTTTTTCAAACCCGTGACATTCCATGTTACAATTCTAAGAGCCATATGTGATGAGGACATTGCAAATATACAGGAGCATGTATGAATGAAAAACAATGGGCAGGAGAATAAGAGAGAGAAAAAAGAAAAGCAGAATAAGGAAAAAAGAGAAAAAGAGGAAGGGGGAGGAGAGAACAAAGAGAAGACCTTATACAGATTGTAAGAATGAGAGAAGGCAATACAGAAAAAAAATCCTTATTTACAAATGAAAGAAAAATGACTAAAAAGAACATCCCAAACAATAAAGTGGGAATGGAACACCTAATGAAGATGTGTATATCTCGGTTCCGACAGGAAAGAAGAGGAACACAGCCATGACGAAGGAATATGAAAAACAAGGCACTTAAACACGTATTGAGTACAAAAATGAAAGAGCAGACCTGACCTAAGGCAATAATATTACATAAATAAATATAACAACAAGACTTACCACATATGACTTAAAACATTTGATGATATTGAACAAGGCGTGGCAGGGGTAAACGAGGGAAAAAGTAAGAAACGTCCTGTGAAACAAAGACCCTGTTCCCAGGCCAGAGCAGAGTACCCTGTTGTTTGGCTGCAGACAATATTTGCATCAAGTCTGTGAACTATAAAAGAGAATAGTAATTCCCCTGTGGTGGGAATGAAGGGGGAAAAGATGGCTTAGGGCCTATAAGGTGTACTCTTTGGATGTTGATAGGACCTCGGGCTGGTAGGCGAACGATTAAAGGAATGACTTTTTGCAAGAAGGCAATCATATTAGAACTTTCTGAATTCTCCAAAATGCCATAAAGTCTAAGGTTATTCCTCCAATTCCTATTTTCTAATTCCTCTGTGAGGTTTTTACTTCTAAAATTTCCTTTAAGAGATGAGAAATTGAGAAATGTCAGGGATGGAGTCTTCCAAATCACTGACTCATTGTTCAATGGCAGAAATTTGTTGTTCGTGAGAGGACCATTTGTCTTCAATACGCTGAAGAGAAAGTGTCAGTCTCAACAACAAAAGGCTATAGAGCTCTAATGTCCACTATATCCTCCAAGGTCAAAGATGTAGGAGACTTTGAAGAAGAATCTCATTCTTTTTTTGGGCCTTTTGACAGATCCAGAAGGTTTTTTCGAAATAGCAACTGATGATGATGAGGAGGGAGAAGGACCATGATTGCAGAGAGATAGTCTAGAGCTAATTCTTTTTGACGTCTAGATCTTTTAATGACAGGTTTTGTAGTAACAGAGGACAGCTTAGGAAAGGACGTCAGTCCATGGGATTTACCCATAAAGAAACAGCAGCCGGGGACAGAGCAATACCTTATAGGCAGTGCTTGGCCCAAAAATATCTGAAGAGTAATAAAAGCCTTGACTCATATGCCACTCCACTGACCAGAAGAATAAATGACTGTAGGGGAAGGACAGTCAAAAATAGACTGCGCAAGCCATTAATAATGAGGTAGTAATTATGCAAAAGCCCTTCCAGAACAAAGAGCTGTATGTAGACCATTTGCAAATAATATATAACTGACAGTCATAATGGAGAAATTCTGCTCAATGGTCAGTAAAATATTAAGTGAGGCATCCAAATTTACAGAACTGATGTAGAAGGAGAAGCACATGGAGCATATGTAAAGAATAACCAAAAGGGGAAAGGTGCTGTCATGTGTGAAGGACAAGCTGTCAGGGTCAAAAGAAACACTGAGAAAAAATTGCCACTGCTTACATAGTAAATACCTCAGAATAATGATGATGTAAATTCTAAATTGCAGCCTCTCTGGTGGTGGAGACTCCGAGGCTTGATAGGATGAAGAAACCCATGTAGTTTTCACCAAAACAGTCCAGAAGTGTGGCGTCCAATGTTTGACATCTGATTCGAGCTGAAAGGAGCGCAGAGCTCATCTGGAGCCATTGTAGTCCCGGCTGTCCGCCGGAGCCATTTGGGAGGGTCAATAAAGGCGGCCATCATGCATGGCGCCCATATGCACCCTCTGCTGTATTTGTGTTTCATGCTGGTACTGAGATGAAACTTGTTTCCAGACAGTGTAATATGTATACAAAATGACAAAATAATAACGCAATATTTACCCGCATTATGCTACATAATTAAGTTAACCCTTTTGCATAATTTGATCCTCCCTGATGCAGTGGCCCTTTTATAGTGTGGCTGTTACTCCTCAGGTTGTAAACAGATAAGATAATACACTGGGTTAATACACTTGCTGCAAAAATGTTCTCACAATTTGTGGCTTCACGATTCAAATCTTCCTTCCTTTCTGAAAAAAAGAGTGAGATGGTGCTGTAAATCTGCCTATTCTGCATGGTCACCCCAGATTTTGTTGCCTTTTTCTGGAAACTATTTTGCTGGTTTTTGAACTGCATGCACCTTAACCCTTCTAAGCAGGAGTAAAGTGTCTGTGCTTCCCTTCTAAACATGGTTAAATTGCCTTACTCCTGATAGATACTTTTTACTTGCCTATAAGTCCTTACTATATGGTCTAGAAATTGCACCAAGGGCCTGGAAGTTAAATATCACCTGTGGACTGTAGCACCTATTGTGCCCGCAAAACATGGCTTCAGGCCTACTATTGTAACCTGACTGCTGCAGTGTAAAACCTACAGCGCAACCTGTTAAAATAACTAGGGGTGGACGGAATTTGCGTAGTCGCGCTACGCAATGCTCCGCGAAATGGTAAAAAATCTCTGCGAGCACGCAAAAGTTCTGCGAACACGCAAAATTGCTTGTTCCGCCCGTTCGCGATGCTTTTTTCCTGTTCACGAGTGCTGTTTGCAGGCTCGGGGAGAAATATCTCGCGAACATGTATTTTGAAAGCGCGAAGAAGTGAAAAATTCCGTGAAGCCGCGGATCGCGGAATTTTTGGGAATTCCGCGTTCTTCGCGGAACGCAAAATTACCCAAATTCCACGAGTGGAATGAAATTTACCGCAGAGGCCTAAAAATAACCTTTTTTTATAGGCAAAGGCCTCCCTTCTAAATATGAAAAACATCACCCTTATGTAGACCTTGTAATCTACAAGGTAGGGTGCATGGTATTTAGAAACCGAAACACATAAAAAATGAATGTCACCATGTTCTACAGTGACAAGGCTTAAAAATCTATTTACACTGTGGCAGACCTCTAGCTGTTCTATACAGAAAACCATAGTGCAGATTAAAATATGAACACTGCTATGCTGGGTACGGGACCAGCAAGGAAAATAATTAACCCATTATTTTTAATAGTTATTACAAATCCAATTTAATTGTGAAGTGGGATTTTTAATAAGCATTAAGGAAAAGTAAATTTTAGAAAGTTGCATTTACCCTGTCTAAAGTTCCTGGAGGATAATTTGCATTAGGTCTCCAGCAGCTGACCAGCCTTTACTTAGCATTTATTGATGATGTAGGAAATAACTTCCAGGAGGTCATCCTGAATGGGCAGTTATGACTCCTCAGAGAGCAGGGTGAAGGCTGCTGCTCCTTCTTTTGGCATAAAAGTGTCAAAACCTGATAGAAAGACCAGTCAGAGGCACATGTAAAGTACATATTGCGCCTTTTAAAGGGAACAAAGAGGATCAAATCACAATCTTAGGTATTCTCTACCTGATTGCTGAAGGACCCTGCTTTGTCTTACCAGACGTCTGTCTCATTTTGTTGTGGGTCCAGGGCCTGCTTCAAACTGAATTTTAGTGCTATATGTGGGAGGACACTATTTATTTCCATAGCACACTCCCCTATAAACCCTCAGCTATCAGAGACCAAGTATAATGTGGTTGAAGACTAAGGCCTTCTTGGAATTGTCCTGACACAATTTGAGCCTGTTTGTAGTAAGTCAAACAGGACCTATGGAAAAAAGTAGGTAGGCGAGGGCCTGACAACTCTTACCCCACCCAGGAGTCACCCCTACTCACAAGCTAGTGTCAACCATAAATGTGCACCCTCCTCAAAACACTGTCTTGATCTGTGGAAGATCAGAAGAGGACCTGACCTGCTGTCTGTGACTTTAGAAGAGCCCTGAAGGACTAGAGCTGCTCCCTCGTGTATGCAGGACGAAGAAGCGTCAGTTGGATGAACTTATATGTGGCTACAGGGGCATAGCAAGCTGCAAGAGGCCTTTCCCTGAAGTGCCCAGCTGACCAATGGCATCTGGACCTAGGCTGAACTTTGCAGTTGGTCTCTGCCTGACACCCTGAGAGTCTTTAAGTCCCTTCCCCTGAGGGCCTTAGAAGAACACACCTGTGGTTGTTTGGGCACCAGAAGAGTTTAGAAACTTTTGAAAACTTTCCTCCAGAGCTTCAGCAGCACCCGCTGAGGTAAGTATTCGACAGGCATTTCCACATCATTGGATTGAATTTCCGCTTCCTAACCCTCTGAGATTACACCACATCAGAAAGAAAAAGAAAACCTCCCATTCTGAGTTGGGACTTAAAAGAATTTCGGCACAAAATCTCAAAAGCTTCAGAGCATCAACAGGGCCAACCTGCTTCAGGTATCTGGAAGTCGGTTTTGTGGCAGTGGCTACCGTTTCAATGACACCAGCACATAGAGGAGTTTTCTTCCAAAATGTGTCAAAATCTTTTTTTGAAGCCATACGTGAAAACATTTTTGTACTTTTGACTTCAAGACTGTCACCAGGACCAATCCACTTGATATATGTGACAAAAGCTCCACCACAGTTGGCCTCAAATTGCACCTAGTTCCAAGTCTACCACAACCATTGACTACCATTGGTGCTTTGTGCTTTTGGTGCTATTTTCAAGCTCAAAGCTAAATCATAAACTATAGTAGGTGAAGAAGATGGTGTCAGATGTGGATGAAGGAGGATGAAAAAGGAGCCTGAGGAAGTACGATGGATGGAGAGTGGTATAGGTGAGCAAAGTAAGTGATGCGAGTAAGGGAGTGGGTAAGTATGTACTGAATCTGGGGCGATAAGAAGTGAGCAGAGAAAGAGTAATACAGAAGGGTGAAGGCTGGGGATGATGTTTGTGAAGGAGGGGATGATGAGAAAGGAAAGTGGTCACATATGAGGGTCATGAGCACATGATACGTGGCAGGAGAGGGACTGGAGGAAGAGTGTGAAGAGACAGGAGATTACTGGAATAACAAGAAAAAGGAGAAACTGATGACTAGGGAGGGTGATGGTTAAAGAGGTGCTGATAGGAATGAGAGAGAATCACAGGAGACAGGAGAACGGGAAAGAAGAGGAAGCATGCTAGTCACTACTTAGGTGAGAGGTCCGTTTTAGGCACTTACAGGAGCTGGGTGTTTCCACTTTGTTCCCTTTAATTCTGACAACTAAATAGTGGTTGAGAAACTAGCCATCAAATTACAATTACAATCAACCTTGGAAGATGTACTTTTGGTACAGGGGTAGAAACAGGACCACATTTGATGTCTAGCTTGCTTTTGTTGCTCAGGTTGCCACCTTTGATTCATCCTCCAATTGCTACCTTGCTTATTTAGTACAAATATGCATATTCTCAGGTATTTGTAGATCCTATGTGCTCTCGTGAGTATTCACTATATATTCCAGTCCCTAATGGAGCCACTGTTTAGAATCTGGAGAGATGCCAGGTAAGAACGGAGACAGAGAAGTTACAGGCCTGATTACGCACACCCATGCACCCACAGAAGAAAATGCACACCCCTTGTTCATTTACATACACAAATGCATAATCCCATAGGCAGCAGCAGTGAAGGTGAGGCTGACAGAAGAGGATGAGGTAGTGAGTCCTGGGTGAGGTGAAGAAAGAGATGGGTGAGGTGAAGAGAGGGGAAAGCGAAGCAGAGAGATGGCAGGTAATAGGGAGGCGGTTGAGGCATGACCAAGATAGTGAGAATTAGGATGGTGAGAAAGAGGGCGAGTGGGTAAAACAAGAGGGTGAGCAAGAGTGAGAGGAGGGTGAGGAACAAAGATAAAGGTGAGGAAGAGAGAGAAGGACAAGAAAGAGAGAAAAGGGTGAGGTGGAGAGAGAAGAATGAGGTGGAAAAAGAAGGATGCAGTGGTGTGAGAGTAAATTGACGCAGTGAGAAGAAGTCAAGGTCAGGAGAGAAAGTAGGATACGGTGGGAAACTGAGTAGGTTGAGTTGAGAGAAATATGAAGGTGACTTTTCTGAAAGAGGATGGCACAGCAGGGAAACAGGTGGATAAGGTGGATAGAGAGTAGGATGAGGTGAAGAGAGAGAGGTGGGAAGAAGTAGAGGGTGCTGTGAGCAGGAGAGCAGGGTGAAGTGGAGGGAAAGGAGGATGACGTTAAAGAAGAGGAGGAGGAGAGCAGAAAAGATCAAGCCCATAGGTTTTAATCTCTAGAAATACACAATTAAATCTGGTAAACAGACCCTGCAGTAGATATGGTATACAGCTGACACCTGTACAAGACCATCCAGCATGTCCAGACCCAGTTCTCAGACACCTGGGAAACTCTGAACAAACTTGCTCGTTTTTATGGCCCATCTATGCTTCTTAATGGCACTTCAGATCCAAAATTATGGAGCCGGGCTTGTATCCAATAAGGATGAAAAGTCAAGTGGCTTTACCAATCAATAATTTCTAAAGCACAGTACTATCACTCCTAGGAGCATCTGGGTGCTGAGGTTGCTGTGTCTGCATCAAAAAGCCAGGTCTTGAGTTGCTTTCTGAAGACTGCCAGGGAGGGTGCCTTTCGGAGGTGTAGGAGGAGGTCATTCCAGGCTTTGGAGGTGATGTAGGAGAATGTATGACCCCTGCTGCGGATGCAGTGGATGTGGGAGACATGTGCGAGGGTGAGTGAAGTGGAGCAGAGGTGTCTCGAGTGAAGATGGAAGTTCAGCCTTTGGTTGATGTAGGAAGGTCCTTGTTTGTGGAGGGCTCTGTAGGCTTGTGTGAACATATTGAGTTGGCATCGTTCCTGGACAGGGCGCTAGTGGAGGTTTCTGAGGTGAGAAGAGATATGGGTATGCTTGGGGAGGTCCAGGATGAGTCTGGCTGCTGTGTTCTGTATTGTCTGGAGTCTTCTGAGGAGCAGGGTGGAGTTACCAGTGTAGAGAGCGTTGCCGTAGTCAAGGCGGCTGGTGACGAGGGCTTGTGCGACGATCATTCTGGTGTTTACTGTGATCCATCACAAACTTTTGCGAAGCATGTGTGGAGGGTGTGGAAGGAGGAAGAGGTGACTGCGTTGGCTTGTTGTTTCATGGTCAGTTCGCTATCCAAGATTATGTCGAGGTTGCGAGCATGATCAGTCGGTGTGGGTGTGGATCCGAGTTCTTCCGGCCATCAGCTGTGGTCTCAAGCAGAGGTGATCTTTCTGAAGATCAGTACCTCAGTTTTGTCGAAGTTCAGTTTGAGGCAGCTGTTTCTCAACCATGAAATGTGACTCCTACCAAGTCACAAGATGGCTGCCAACACTTCCTGCTCTGGAGTGTTGGCAGCCAATCAGAATGAAGCCCGTGCTCGGGAGGGTTCGCGAATCCTCCTCGGCCCTCAGATATCGATATTTTTTATTTTTAAATGTCTCAGGAACTACTGAATGTATTAACACCATTTAAAGCAAAGAGTGCACTCTGGAACAACAGCTACCTCTCTGCCAAATTTGGTGTAATTCCGTTCAGCAGTTCGGGCTGTAGCCGCGACAAAATTTCCTATGGTTTTGGGACCCCCCCTTTTTTCTCGGCCCCCGCTTGACGAATTACCCCGAAACATTCAAGACAGGAGCTGACCGGAGCGCCCCATTAGTTTTGGAAATTTTGCGAAGATTCATCAAACGGCGCCAAAGATATTGGCAAATCAAAAAGCGCTTTTCCTATGGAATCGAGGTCCTAACTATAACTACCTACTGGCGACCGCCAGTAGGTAATATATATATATATATATATATATATATATATTTTTTTTCAACAAATTGCTCAGAGGCAAGGACGCACTCGACGAACAGATTGTTCCCAAGACCTTTATTTTTCTCAAGCCGGCAAATGCATTCCAAGATTCTTATCGCCTGACGCGTTTTGAAGCATTTCACTTCTTTTTCAAAGGCAAAGCAGATGGATTTACGGCGCTGTTGACGCATTTCACTTTATCCTCTCTTGTGATTGTTGATTGGTCTATAGTATGATTCTTTTAGTAAGAGTTTACAGTGCATTATGGTCTTTATAGTATGCGTCAATTACTTTTGTTCCCTTCAGTGGGTCCCGTAAAAACCATCATTATTCATGCAGTTATTCAATCCACAGTGGGCCTTGGGCAGCATGCCGGTTACCTTTTAATGAAATCTGTTGTGCCAGTGAGGAACTGCAAAGTTCCCAGCCCCTCCGGCCCCACACTGGTTACGTGGTGGTGCAGTCCTTCACGGCCGGAGCCGCCGTGTATACTTTTTCCAACAAATTGCTCAGAGGCAAGGACGCACTCGACGAACAGATGGTTCCCAAGACCTTTATTTTTCTCAAGCCGGCAAATGCATTCCAAGATTCTTATCGCCTGACGCGTTTCGAAGAAAAAGAAGTGAAATGCTTCGAAACGCGTCAGGTGATAAGAATCTTGGAATGCATTTGCCGGCTTGAAAAAAGTAAAGGTCTTGGGAACCATCTGTTCGTCGAGTGCGTCCTGGCCTCTGAGCAATTTGTTGAAAAAAAAAAAATATATATATATATATATATATATATATATATATATATATATATATATATATATATATATATATATATATATATATATATATATATATATATATATATATATATATATATATATATATATATATATATATATATATATATATATATATATATAATCCACCAAACTGATTCCTTGTCACAACGCGCTTGCAGTTGGTGCTGGCATGTCGGGGGAATCACACTGCTATCATGTGCGGCATATTTCGCATTGATGGAAAAAAAAAAAAAATATATATATATATTTTCCTGTACTCTCATTATAATTTGTGACACAGCGCACACTTTCACCTAGAATATCACTTTACTTTATTGCCCAATCGATGGTACCAAAGATTAGCGATGAGCACGGTATGATAAAACAGGCTTGTCTTTGCTGGACCAGACTGTGGGACTTGCACAAAAAGCTACAAACAGTTCACAACATTATTTCCTCTTTCCAGATTTTCTGGAAAAGGCCAGTCTTCGTCCTGCACCTCCAAAGCACTTCTTCCATCAGATGCATCACCTATTTTGCTTCATAAAGCCAAGTGAGTGTACATTGCAGAGTGACCTTTGGAGGAACTGGTCAACATCCATACAGGGTTTTCATGTGTTGGCATCATATGGAAAATCCTCTAATACATTTTCGCAGGAAGATGTTTCCATGTTGACCGTTCATTCAGTGGTGCTTTGAGTACATCCATTCCTTGTCACATATTGGTTACCGGATTAAGCTCATTATATGGTGTGAAAAATAAGGCGTTTTTTTCATGGCCTGGCACTGCTGATGTTCATTGCTGCTCACTGTTCCCTGTCTTGTCAGAAACTCAGTGCTTAATTTGAGTCGGTGGATCCTGGTGGGCCCATGGGAAATTGTTTTGGGGGACTGGCACTTATTTTTCCTCATCAGACATTTCCCTTGAACAAGAGAGGGAAAAGCACACAAAAGGGAAAGAAGAAGTAAGAGAAGGATGAAAAAAGAGTCACAAGGGGAGGAAGCAGGATCCTGCAAAAATGGGTAAAGGACAGAGAGTGTCTAGTAGTGGATTAAAGAGGCCTGAGGTGGGTTCAAGAGTAAGCAGCCTTGATATTTAGCAGCACTCATTATTTTACTAGTTAAGCACTGCATAAACGTCCTGATGGCTTTCTGTAGCTTCACGATTCATTGTTTGGGATAGATTATACATTTTGGAACATAATTTTATTGCTAAAACCCGTGACCTCCTCTATTTCTTTTTTCTAGCATTGATACCATCACATTTACCATAAATAAATCCCCTCTAGCTCACTTATTAATCCCACCAACCATCTACATAAATTCACATACGCCCCTACTGATGATTACAGCCAAGACATATTAATGTCATCTGCCACAAAAAAACTTAAGTAAATGCATTAAATGATTTCCTTGAAAGCACAATATCAATCCCATTAACACACAAGAGCCAAGAACATTGGACTAACCACTAACCTTGGGTTCTGGGGGAGCGTGTGTCCCGGCGCTTAGTGCTTCAATGTCTCGCCAGGGGTAATATATGTATAAATAGAGTTCAAATTTCAATAACTAGTACCTCAAATCTGAGGTGCAGTTTAGCACTTTCAAGTGATGACTACAATGTGGAGCATGTCCAGGATCCAAGCATCATGTAGCCTGTTCATTCACCACACTTAGCACCAGTCACAATTGCCAATCAAAATGTTTAAAAAAACGGTTGCCCTTAGATGTCTACTCTCAAACCCTTCCACTCAGAGTCATCAGGTAGAATGTCCTCATTGCTCTGATCATGCACACAGTGAGGGACAAGGAGATAAAGCCCTCTCTGTGTTGGCCTCCAGGCTATGGCATTCCTTCCTATTTCTCATCGAGACAAAATGTGTCCACCTGAATCATTCCTTACTATGATGATATTGCTGTCCTGTTGCCTTTGGTTCCAAGTGATATCACTATAAAGTTGTTTATCAACAGCTATGCCTTTTATAAACTCTTAACCCTAAACCATTGATACTCAAAGTATGATACCTTTACATTCGGCAACTAACAATAAAATAAAAATATGCTGAATACACAGGCAAGCATTTATTTAAAGGTTAATTGATGTTAAAGAAAGGATGTGGCAAGGGAGTCCTGCACTGCTTAACTTTAGGGCCACCTTTATTTTTAAAGACATTCTGCAGCAAAAGTATAAAAATGTGACAAAAGTCTCTTCAAAATTCAAAAATGTATCTAATTAACATGCAAAACCACCTTTTGACCTTAGTACATCAGATTATATCAGTGTATTGAGAAGTCTTAATTTAAAAGTGATAGTTGTCAAACATGAATTTATAAAACATTAATTCTCCCCCCCCACCCTGATAATAATTCCAATAGTGAAATAAGGAGGTAAGTCAGTTGCTATGTGCACTCCTTGGGTGACCTGGGTTCCTATTATACATGAACAACATAATTGTTTATTAAATCAAACAACGGAGAAGGTTTTGTACAGCACACATTCTGAAGTCATGTATTTTTGGATCCTCTTATATGTGATAATGAAGAAAAAGGAGGGAAAATGAAATAAAACAATTGCCTAGGATCACACAATTTGGTAAAGTGGGAAGCGGGATGATTCCCATGTTTTCTGGTTTCACATTGCTCAATTCAGTCACTAGATGTATATGGTTCAGTTACCCTACACCCACCACCAATCCTCCTCGAACCCCCCTCACACAACCGTCACCTGCTAGCATCAATGAGGCCCTTGGTCACATCACAGACCTAACTTTTTGGCCCCTGGGAATATTTTTGCGCATGCCCAAAACTATGTTGCACACCATTTTTTTTAGCGACCGTTAAATTCTATTGTGTTCTAGGGTCGAACTGGGACAACAAATAGGCCTGGGCACCAAAATAAAAGTGGCCCTCATTAGTGAAGCAAATAGCTAAAAAAAAGTGGTAATATCAGGGAAATCAACAGTAAAAACCAGCTCAACCGGCCATAAAATCAGCCCAAAACTGCTAAAAAAACAGCCCACTACTGATCTGGCAGACCAGCCCATCTGGCACTGCCTGATAGCTCTATAGGCAGGGACATAGGAATTATGCGATTGTGCGGCCACAGCGATTTTCGCTTAGTTATAGATTTGCTGCATTTGCCACATAATACATCATCTGTCATATAATCTACCGATTTTAACATACATAAATGTGGTTCTAGCTCAAATTGTTCAAAAGTTACTAAAAGTGCAGTGACACGTTGCAGCGCAGTGTAAGGCCCTTTGCAAAACTGGACTGGTCACTCTTTCCTATCCTTAGTGCTATATTTGGGTGTTAAACTGTTACTAATGAGGTGCAACCAATACTGCAACCAATACTGCCCATACTGTGTTACTAAGTTTAAAAATGACTAAATGATGAAGTAGTCCTATTACGAAATGTGTCTCATTATGCTGCATAATTTGCCTTTTCTTGCTGCATAATTTACTCAACCCTGCTACATGCATGTCAACCCCTCCCAATTCAGGTGGGAGACCATCGATTTCAAGGTTAGTCTCCCGCCTCCCGATTCCTGCATAGATAAACCTGATTCCTCGGAGAATCCACGGCCAGTAACCTGCTCCTGCAGGCGAGTGCACATTTGTCATGCTCTCTCTACCTGCCACAGCTCCTTCTCCGTGCTCCTTCCTGACAGGTGAGAAAAATATTGCATTTCTCATATGTGATCCTGCAGTAGCACTCTTGAAAGTCCCATACATGCCAATAGACCAGATTCAGGCCTCAATAGAAGTCAATGGGAGAAATACTTTATCCTGATTATTATTTTAAAGTCTCCCACTCTGCTCTTCTAAAATGTTGGCATGTACGTTGCCTTATAATTTTACCCTTCTGGCAGCATAATTCCAGTGGCCCTGTCTATAGGCCAGTCCGCCCCCATTGTGTTCTTATAATAGAATGAGCCTAAACTTAAGTGTCAGTTGTTATTCTTTCTATTTTTAGATCGGAGATTACATTGTGCTTCTCTGGAAGTTATGCTAATTACTGAAACTGACAATGCTATAGTTATTTATAGTGCACGTGCGGGTGGGTACAAAGGAGACTGTAGAGAGTGACTAGACAAGCAAGTAAAGCCACCCAAGCAAGTATAAACAAGCACAATAATGTAGTATGTGCAATGTATCACACATTCCATTTCTGTAAATTAGAGTCTTTCCCACAACAGTAGAGTTGTTTTTAGGCTTGAGTATTGCTTTTCTTTTTTGCGGAATTCAAAAGAAACACAGTATGCAATTAGCTGCTTTAGCTATTTTTGCATCCGTGAAATACTCTTGTAAAATACTAAGCGGAACACAAGCTTTTACTACCGGGTTGGCAGTTTACATCAGTTCATGGGCTTGCAGATCACACTGCACTTTGCCCAAAGGTGTCTGTAACGCGCAGAACAGCATGAAGCAAAAAAGATTCTCAAAACACATTGCTAGCGCGCCTCTATTTTATAAAAACAGTTATTTTTCTGCAACAAGTGCCACTTTGGAGGATTGTTGGTGGAAAACCATAAACTTTGTGGAACTGCTGCAACAAACATCAGCAAAGTTCACAGCTTTTACTGCACCCGCCACCTTGGTGAATGCAGTGAATGAAGGGAGAGCAGTGGCATCTGGCGAACTTTAAAGTGGTGGGGCATAAAACGTGCCTTGATGTCTACAATTGGAAAATCCTCTGTACACTCAGGTTACAAACTTAATAGAGATAAATCGGAGGTAAAACCATTAAATGTTCACTGTACCAAAGAAATTTTAGGTGATTCAGGCCTAGCATGGCAGTCGGGGTGTATAAAATATTTAGGGATCGAATTCGGATGCAATATAATTGGCACCCTTCACCACAATGAGAAGCTGACTTTGGAAAAGATTACGAAACTTTTAGACTCTTGGTCACCTAAATTCATCACTTGGTGGGGAAGAATAGAAACCATAAAGATGATGATTACACCTTTGATTAATTATCTTATAAATATGCTCCCTCTTATCCTAACAGAAGACTTTCACCATAAATTAGACATCCTCCTTACTAAGGGGCCCATTACGATGGCGGGCGGAAGCACTACCGCCGTGCTGGCGGATGCAAAAACCACCAGTTACCGCCGGCACGCAGCAGTCCACACGCCCGCCCAATTACGATGCGAAAAGCAGGCCAAACACCGCCGGCAAGCCAGCAACACCGTCCGCCATCAAAGTGCGCCCGTACATGTAGCGGCGCAGCTAACTGACACACACCGTCCGACGAAACACGTCCCGCCCGGCGCATAAATTACGATGCCGCAAACAAACGGCTCCCACGGCAAAGAGACACCGCACGTGAAAGAGAGGCGGAAACACGGACGCAGAGCACGGACAACGAAGAAGCGGCACCCCGGGCATGAATCCAGCACTGCAGGCCCTTCCCATGCTTCTGCTGATGCACCACCAAGGACGCAACGTACCGCGGAGACGCAGGTAGGCACACACACAACAAGTGCACGCAAACAGCGCACACAGTGCAAGGGCGGAAAAAGCGGACAACCCCCCACCAGCGCGTGCACACTACACATCCACCATTGCATCCACATATGACACACAGGCCAAATCCCAACATCGCGGAACACATGTGTACACACCACCTGGGACTAGGAACCAACCACCCCGTCACGGCCCCAAAGCGCCGATGACGCCGCCACACATGCGCACAACGCAGAGGCCAACCGCAGCGCCATGCATGCGTCGCACACAGACACAGGGACACAACCAAGCAGCACACACATCAGCCCCACCCCGAACGCACATGACACGTGACAGGCCTGCCACAGACATGTCCCCAACGCCCAATTCACGGACAACACCCAACGCCACACAACCGACGCACACATGTCAGTGAAGTCACGCAACAGCAGGACACACCCCAGTGTAACAAACATGGCGAAGCACACAGCGGCGGCAACACCAACTAGGAGAAGCAGGGCCCCTTCGGGAAGAGGAACGCCAGTACCACACTGAAAAACCCATACCACCCTGCACATATGAACAAGACACATGAAACGGAACACCAAAGAGCCCGGGGACCGACAACAGGTGGCCCAAGAATTACATCCACACACAAGGCCCAACGCAGAGCGGAAAGGCAGCCTGCCGCCCACACAAGGGAGAGCAGACAGCACTGAATGACCTTCCATTCCAACACCGAAACCACAGCCCTACGACAGAAGCCGGTGAATACAGCCATTGTTCAAGAATAGACCAACACAGGCATGCCGAGGAGACCGACCACAGGGCAGATAGCGCATATCACAGAAGCACACAACGGACGGGGAAGAAAGAAGAAAACACTCCCCCATGTCGGCCACATGCAAGTTAATTGGAAGGAGTCACACAGCACTGACCTTGAACTGTCTGAGAAGCATGTGGGAAGAGGGCCCGTGTCCTCCAAACAAGCCAACAGAACACAAGTCCTGTCTCCCCACGACTACACAGAGCTCACAGCAACCCCGGAGTGTGCACATTGCAGACTGCACACACAGCCGGAGCACGCCACCACAACGCACCGCTGCGAAATGGCAACCGCAACACACCTACCCAACTACGCCGAAGAGCTCAAGCTGTACCAAACCAGCACGATACATACATTGGGATGCGATCTCCTGTCCCTGCTGAACGTAAGTTACCGACTGACTTACCGCATCACATTGTTCAGCTGCGTCATGCCCGTCTTCTACTGTCGGAGGTGTCCCTACCAGCATCCCGTCGAGATATGCCTCTCCAACCCGGCATATCTGAAGGCGGACCTGCTACCACTACTCCTCCCTCTGGACGCACACGACAGGGCCTGCTCTGCCTATGGGGGCATGGCGTATGTGGCCAACATCGCACGCGCACTGAAATGGAACCACTGTGCCTCCACACGACGGATCATCGAGAACAGCTACATCGAATGTCACCCAGCATGCCCCATCATGGTCCTCCAAGGGACAACCTACGAACAACACCTTGACAGCCACCATCCGCTTCATTGGCTGGCAAACATGTACACCACCAATGACATGGAAGCCCTGCTGGACGGCATCGCATACCTGACAACCTGTAAATACGTCGGACCACAACGCAGGTTCCCCGAGTGACCTATGAAGTCCAACCCCGCACCCATGCTCAGCTTCCGCACGGACTGGCCAGTCACCACCACAACAGCCATACCAAATGACCGGCAACTGTAACCACACCATCAACGACATCGCCATGACATCGGATATGACCGGGACATGCACACTGTTCCCCATCACATCCAGGAACACCGCATGCATCGTGGGAGGCAGTGGCATGGGCTCTGTGCATCGCACCCACATGGACGGAACTGCACGAACAACCAGGACACGACATGGATCCAGCGCACATGGACACACACACCGCTCAGTGGACATGAATAGGTCGCCTGGAGTCTGTGGGTGCTGCACCCCTCCCACCCCCGCCCCGGGAATCCCATACCAGGACCTTTGCATGGACGACAAGTGCATACAACAACAACACGACCCCAGTGACTGTGACATGTCCAGTAACCACCACAGTGCAACAACAAGTGGCACGCCGCTGCATGCACGCAAGCACATGCCCTGATGTCATCTCACATGCACGCGTGCATGAGGAACAACCGCAGCAAACCTGTCACATGGAACTGAGATGGACTGTGCCCATGATGCCGAGCGGTCTGGTAGGCTACATGTATACCGTCTGTGTCAAAGTCCGCAGCTCCGCAGCTATACGTAAATGTACATTAGCACAGCCTTGGCCAAGCAGATGTAACCCCACACCCTATCCCATTTGTAATCATGCTCAGTATATCCTCAATATGTATTCCGCTGCCAGTAGTGTCCACTATACTGCATCACAGAGGACAGAAGACTCAATATAATGTTTGAAACCAGAACTGTCTCCGCTGACTCATTTCACAAGTACGAATGAGAGAGGATGAGAGTATGTGAAGTACACGGCAGTCGTGACATGACCATGTAGTCCACTGGTATTGGATGTCAACGCAAATGAGTAGCACTACTGTGGAAGACACACATGTGTCGTGTGAAGTCGTATGGACGCAGTGCTCAGGTGGGTGGGTGCGACGGGTAGATGCGCACATGCCAAGTTGGAGCACGCCGTGTTGGGAGGGCTCATGAACAGTACACCACCGCTTCCCTGGGCATTGTGAGAGGACACCTGTCGGGGGGAGTGAACACGTGTGTGCACAGCAGCCGGGCACACGTACAAAGCGGTACCAGGCGCACCTCAGCCCACCCTCTGTGGACGAGCTGGATCCTGTTGTGCGCCCGCCATGCCCCTTGACAAGGCACACACAGCCCCAGTCGACCAGGTGTAACCCCAACATAGTCAATCCGCACAGGCGATACAGGGCACGGGATGGCAGTGGAGCATGGTGTGTGAGAGGTCTCCTCGCGCTCCTCCTGGTCATATCACGCAGGCAATAGAACCTCAACGTCCAGCATGGCAAAAAGTCAAATGGAAGTGTAGGGGGACGCACCACAGCACGAGCAGCACTGACGTCACGGGAGGTGGCTCGCACCATCCCATCCATTGCCCATCATACCAACCACGCCACATGCCATTGCGACTAAGTGCAAGCGCGTGCGCCACCACCCCTGAGCCCTCCCCAGAGAGGCCAAAGAGTGAATGTGTGGGCCATCAGCCACAGACGGACGCGGCATGGCCGCAAGGGCAGCCACAGCCACTGGGTGTCGCAGGTGGCGGATCCGGAAGGCGAAGACTGTGATGCATAGTCCATGCAGGCCGGGTCTCCATTTGGGGCACCACGCAGGTGGGCGGCGTCCCGCCACACATCATACCCTGAGACAGCCCACTCGTGCAACTGGACCCACACATACACTCCTTGCCCTCTCTGGTGCAAGCTTGGGGCTGCCTGTGCAAGCGCTAGCCTCGCAGGTGAGCATGCATATTGGGGGGCGAGGGGAGGACATGAGGGCTGGGGCGAAGATGACTGTATCACTGTCAGTTAGTACAAGGGATGACCCAGATGTGGAAAGGAAGAGACGTGTCCCGTGTGTACTGCAACTAGTCGCCAATCCAACTACCCCCCATGTCCGGAATGTAAGCCCGCACCTAGGCCCGCCCATCCGCCACATCGAACATACCACCAGCACGACAACCTTCCCATTCGAAACACTGACTGGGGGTGGCGACCAGTGAACAATCATGTGTAGCCTACCCACGCGTACATGTGGGCCCTCCATGATCCATGTCACCTGCGGCAAAGACATGACATGCGCAATGAGGGAAGTGAGGAGAGCTGTCCGCCCCACGCGCAGAAGGTGCATCAGCTCCACAGACCCAGCAGCGAGTCCAGCAGGGGTCACATGTGCAGGGGCAGCTGTGCCTGGTGTGAAGGCACAAGCATATAGACAGCACATCGACCAATGTGTAGTCTGCCCACATCCACAGTCCATCATCATGCGGACATAGGAATTGAACACAGGGCAACACATCTTAGCTGGTGCACCCACCGTGACCAACAATGCGCAATCATCGACGTACCCGCCCTGTGCATGGCCCCCCACCCAACGGAGGCACATCCAGTGCCACCATCCCACACACACAAGCCTTCCACGGAACATGCTGTGTCCAATGGTCAGTACAGAGTCAGCGCCCATCTGGTGGATCCTGAACAGGAGACACATGCACACACATGCCAGCTCCCACTATGTACGACTGCCACCTGGCACGTGCAATGTAACCTCTCACCTGTGACGTGTGACTGCAAGCACACAGCCGTCTTGGCATGGGGCTGTCAATGTGGACACCAGTCAATGTTTCGGGAGCTGTGATCCGTACAGTGCTGTACATAGGGTGCAGTGCTGACACCTACTACTGTCTCATATCCCCTCGTGCCACAGGTCCCACTTGTATTGGCCGCTCAGCCCGTGCCCACATCGTCGTCGTCGTGTGCCATACTCATCCAGCCTCGGAAGCAGTACCATGCTCAGCAGACACTCATGTTGCCGTGGCGTTGCCGCTTGACGAATATGCAGTCAGTCCCCATCAGCACGCCCCGCAAGTCATTGGGGCCTAGATCCCCATGTGCATGCACATGGCAGTGGTATGTCTCACTTGCCATTGCCATTGTTGGGAGACCTGTGTAAGTGTATTGTGGCCGTGCCGTCCCAGCTTGACAGCTGGGCTGTGGCTCATGTGCTTGCTCAGTCATGTCAGTGATGTGTATGCGAAATTGCTATGTGCCGTGTTGCTTTGACATGTGTCCTCTGCCATTTAACCCAGGCGGAGACCGAACATTGACCGCCCATACCAATTGCTGGCGGACATGGACGATACAGAGGTAATCAGGAAGTTTCGGCTGGACAGGCCAACTCTGCATCGACTGTGTGCCATGTTAGAGCCCCATCTCCGTCCCCGCAGGGTGTATCCGACTGCTGTCACCCCCACGGCTAAGGTGATGGCCGCCATGCATTTCTTCGCCACTGGGTCATTCCAGCACACAGTGGGCAGTGGAGGAGGGATGTCCCAGCCCATGTTCAGCAAGGTGCTGAGGGATGTACTGGCAGCCATGATGCTGTACCGGAACAGGTACATCAGATTCCCCAGGGCTCGTGAATTGGCGGCAGTGAAGGGTGCATTCTATGCCCTTGGCAGAATCCCACACGTCGTGGGAGCCATTGACTGCACTCATGTTGGCCTTGTTCCACCACAGGCCACTGAGCACCTGTACCGCAACAGGAAGCACACGCACTCCCTGAATGTGCAAGTGGTGTGCCTTGCGGACATGGTGATCACCCACGTGTGTGCAAAGTTTCCAGGCTCGGCCCATGACGCACACATAATGCGCAGCAGCATCTTGCCACGACTGATGGCCAATCTGCAACAGGATCGTGGCTGTATTGTCGGTGAGTATGTGGAGTGGTGTAGCGTGCTGGTTGTGCGATGCTGTCCCCTGTCCAGTTGGAATAGCAACGGTTCTCTGTGTCCCTCACACCCAGGTGACTCTGCGTATCCGAATGGGGCATGGCTGCTCAGTCCATTGAGGAATCCTCGCACCCCAGCAGACGATCGATACAATGAGGCACATGGGAGGACCAGACGTGTGGTCGAGCGTACCTTTGGCCTCCTCAAGTCCAGGTTCAGGTGCCTGGACCGCACCGAGGTGCACTGGCGTACTCCCCACAGAAGGTGTGCCAGATAGTGGTGGCGTGCTGCATGCTGCACAATCTGGCCATTCGGAAGCAGATCCCCCTCATTGTGGATGACGGAGATCAACCAGGGCCCCAGCCCGCAGACCAGGACAGCTCGAGTGAGGTGGACAGCGGAGAGGAGGAAGCTGGGAATGTGCGCCAGCAGCTCATCGCCCGCTACTTCACTTGACGGTGAGTGTCCATGTACGACGGATGATGTGTCTGTATCTATGCAGGTGTGTGTGTGCTGTGTCAGGGTGGCCGTATGTTCACTGCGTGCAGTGTGTCAACGCTCCATGGCCAGGGTAGTATGCCACTGTTGGTGGCTGTGGCATTGTGCCCTATTGCTCTGTGCGATGTGTGTACATTGCTTGTAGTTGTTGACATGTACTGTGTGATGGGTGTGTGACACACTCATTGAATGTGCTCCTGTTCTGTCTCCCACCCCTAGGTCCCTACAGGCCCTCCGGATTCCATTTCCATGCCACGCATCAGGTGCCTTTCCGCCCAAGGTGGCCGTTGTATTCCGTACAATAAAGACACAGGGCACAAACAGCAGTTAGTGAAAAAGGTGCATTTATTACAAACTGTGACATGTGATTGTGTGTAAGGTGATGACAAAAGTGGTGCGTGCAGTGACAATGAGCTGTCGGTCATGGCTGCGTGATGATCAGGGTGTACCCACTGGTTCTATGTCCATAGTCCAACACACACATGCCATCCAGATGGCTGTGTGGAGTGGGATCGTAGAGCAAGGCAATGCAGTGGCTGGTCAAGGAAGGCTGGCGGAAGGCTGGCTGGCTGCCTCACTTGCGACTGGAGCGTGCGAAGTCCTCCCGGGAGATCTGTTTCCTCTTCGGACGGCCCCTTCCACGTTTGGGAGGGGGTGTGTGGTGGCGACCTGCTGGTGGTGGGTGAGGTGTGCTCACTGGCTGTGGACGCAGGGGAAGTGGACACTGCTGCCCGAGCCTGCGCCCTAGCAGGTGGTGGCGGAGGTGGTGTTGCTGGCCTTGCCTGTGACCCCACCGCCACCACCAGCTGGCCCATGAGGTCCACGAGTTGGTCCATACGGGACACGAATTGGCCCATATGGGCGTCCATGGACCTCAGCACCCCCAGCACCTCCCGCGTGTCAGTAGCAGACCTGGCCCATTGTCCTTGGGCCTCTTCATAGGCCCCAAGGACTCTGTCCATTTGAGGCAGGGCATGGCTCCCAGGGGAGGCTGGCGTTTCCCTGACCCTGCTCCTCCTACCAGTCCTGCTGCCACCGGCCTGCCCACTAGCCACATTGCTCACCACGGTCCTCGCTGTGGCTCCCAGGGTGGATCCAGTCGGCCGGGCCACCACCTGCGCTGGGGCTGGTGCCAGCGAAGACGTGGTGGAGGCGGTGGTGGTCGGTGCGGCGATGGTGGCGGTTGCGGCAGTGGTAGTGGCCGCAATGACCGTGGGTGTGGCCGCAACGACAGTGGCAGCAGGGGACTGGGACTGTTCAGCATCCCTGGATGATGGGTTGGTGGGTAGGAGGGGTCCTGGGGAGCGGCTGGGCCCTGCCACGCCAGATGGGCCAGCTTGGTGGTCCGTGTCCGAAGAGTTGGACAGATCCTCCAGATCCGTGTGTCCTCGTTGGGGGCTTGTAGGCTGGCTGTGCTGGCTGCTGTCTCCATCCCCAGCGTCCAGCGGTTCGTCACCTGTGGAGAGAATGAGATTTGTTATTGTGTTGCACCTGGCGAAGTATGTATTAGTCGTCTGACATTGGCAGTTCGTGCAATCTCGTACATGGGTTTCCCGGAGGCGAGTGTGTGGCTGTGGCATCTGTAGGTGTGTGTGCTAGGCAATGGGACTGTGTGCTGTGCACATGTGGCATGGGACGGATTGGCCATGCCGATGGGTGTGTTGCTTTGCCCCTACTCATTGTGACTCTGGTGTATGCGGGCTCCTGGCCCATCCTGGGTCTGGTTTGTACTTTGCTTTTGGAGTTCAAATGGAACGCTTAGGAACGCATATGGCAACATGGGGGCCATGCCCCAGATTCGCATTTGGGAGGGTATATGCTTTTGGGGTACATGCTGTGAGCCATGGGTGCCGAACGTGACATGTGTTGTGGCAGCATGACAGTGCATGGTCTGAGGTGTGTGCATGCCTGACATGCCCTGCATATTTGCTGTCTGTTGTGGTTACTGGACATGGCATTGGACGCATCGTTATGAGTGAGTGATAGTTGTGTGCCAGCCAACGTATTGCAGTTGTCCCATCTCCTTGGTGTGCGTGCTGCCCTGTGCCATGTGCATCACTGCAGTGCTCGGGGGGTGTGGCCCATGTTGTGTGTTGTTGCTCACAGTGTGTCGTGCGCTTAATTGACTTCTGGCACATGGTTGGTCATGGGCATGTGTCTTAGCGTGACTGCTGTATGTGTGGCAGCTGTGCGGATGACATGCCTTTCATGAGACTGGGGCTGACGGATGGGATGGATGGTATGTTGTATGTGCATGGTGTGTCTGTGTGTTTGATGGGTTCAGTGGTGTTCGTGTGCATTTCTGTTGTTCCGCTCTGTTGCGTCTAGTGTTGTTTGTCTTACATAGGCGTAGTTGTGGGGTGTGTGGTTGACAGGCAGTAGGGGCTACATGGACAGGACTTCAATGGTGTTTCGGTTGTGTGTGATGAGTTGCACAGTGGCTGCCGTGTGGGACTATATTCAGTGTGGCTTGTGCATGCAGACGTGGCTCCTTGGGTGTTGCTATGTCTGTGATGGGTCATGTGGGGTGTGAGTCTGCTGTTCATGTCCGTGTGCACATTGTTCACTTGTTCGTGACGGTGGGCGGTGCTGCGTGTCCGTGTGCTACGTGACATGTCCCATGTGTTGGTGGTGTTATGGTCCTCATGCCTCCAGTAATCCAGCCCTGTCCAGTTTCCCACCTGCAAGTTGTTCGTGCGTGCACTGTACTGGATGCCACATGGCTCTTAGCGGGGGTGCTCCATGTTGCAGGTCTGTGGGGGTGGGGGGTGTAGTGGGTCGTGGGGGTGGCTGTACACCCACTGACACCGATTGCTGTGGACCGTGATGTCTGCCTTTCGGCTGTCGTTGTGCACTGCGGTGGCTGACACGTGGGTGTGGGGTGTGGGGGATGCTCCTCCTTGCTGTGCTGTGGGACTGGGGCCTGGTGTGTGTTGTACTTGGGCTGTCCACCGTCCCACCCACTGCACTTTGTGTTCCTGCCACTTACCTGTTACTTGTCGGTTGGTGCAGCTGTGCCTGACACATGGGTGTGGGGAGTGCTCCACCTTGCTGGTCTGTGGGAGTGGGGGCCTGGTGGGTGTTGTACTTCAGCTGTCCACCGTCCCACCCACTGCACTTTGTGTTCCTGCCACTTACCTGTTACTTGTCGGTTGGTGCAGCTGTGCCTGACACATGGGTGTGGGGAGTTCTCCACCTTGCTGGTCTGTGGGAGTGGGGGCCTGGTGGGTGTTGTACTTCAGCTGTCCACCGTCCCACCCACTGCACTTTGTGTTCCTGCCACTTACCTGTTACTTGTCGGTTAGTGCAGCTGTGGCGGACACATGGGTGTGGTGGGTGCTCGTTGTGGCGCTTCTGGCATATTTGGGGACCTGTTGGTGGTTACGTGGCTGGCTTAGTGTACACATGTCCCCACGCATCTTACAGTTGTTCGGTTTGGCCTGTGTGTGGTAGTGTCTGTTGCATGTGCGTGTGATGTGTTGTGTATTGTGTGCTGGACATGGGGGTGTTTGTCCCTGGGAGCTGTGGCATGGTGGTTGCGCATGTGTGTACATAGCGGTGTGCTGGTACACATTAGTTTGTACTTACCAGCCTCCACTCCCCTGCTAATCCGGCGAGGATCTCCGGATGGATTACGACTCGCACCTTCTCCTCCCACGCTTTGAAGGTCTTAAAGAGCGCGGGATTCCCTCCGCCAGTGACGGCAGCCAGCTCTCTGTTTTTGCCCTCCTTCTTCTTGACCAGGCTCTTTACGTCATTCCAACGTTTGTTTATCTCGGTTCTGTTCCTGGGCAGGGTCCCGACTGCATTGACCTGGTCTACGATCCGGGTCCACATTCTGTTTCTGGTGGCTAGTGGTGTGTGCTGGACCATGTTCCCATAGATTTGTGGGTACACCTTGATGATCTCGTCGACCATGACCGTCAGCTCCATGGGCGTGAACTTGGGCATCCTTTGTGGTGCCATGGTGTTTGTGGTGCTGGTGCGGTGTGTGTTGTGTAATGTGCAGGGGGTTTGTGGTGCCGGTGTTTGGTGGTGGTGGTGGTGGTGGTGGTTGTGATGTGTGCGTTTCTGTGGTGTGCTGCTGTCCTTGCTGTGTCACTGTGTCCTCTCCTCTCCTCTCTGGTTTGCAATGTAGCAAGGGGTTGTGGTCTGTGGGAGTGCTGCTTTTGTACTCACCTATGTGGGTGTGTCCTCATGGTCTGTTGTTTTCAGGTGTGTTGTGTCTGGGGTTCTGGCCTTTGTATTTTTTGTTTGTCCGGGGGGTGTTTTCGGGATGTGTACTGTGCTTGTGTATTTGTGCGTGCCTTGCTGTGTGGACTTGTTGGCCATGTTGTGTGCTATTGGTTTTGTGTGCGGATGGTTTCTGTGCAGGTACGTGGGCGCCATGGCTTCTGCCGTGTCGATTCTCATCGGCGTTGTTTGCGCTGGCGGGCGGTATTTTTGTTGTTTTTCCGCGCTCATGGCGGTGCGATCGTAATTTCACGTGCGGTGTGTCGGCCGTGAGGGCGGGCGGTTTTGTGTTGTCGTGCGTGTTTCCGTCCGTGGCGGGCGGTTTGACTCCGACTCGGACGATGGCGGGCGGTATTTTGTATGATTTTTCCGCCGATGGCGGTTTTCAGTTTGTGTACTCATAATGGCGTGGTCGGTGTTCAGGCGGTGTGTGCGGGCGGATTTTTGCCGCTTCCATGCCTGGCGGATTTTTTTACGCCGGGTATCGTAATGTGCCCCTAAGTTTCTTTGGAAAGGCAAGAAGGCTCGAATTGCAATCCAAAAATTGAGGCTTGACAAAACCTTGGGTGGAGTTAACCTGGCCGATTTTAAATTATACCAATCAGCTTTTTTGGCTAAGCAGGGATCCCACTGGATTTCGCCTCCGGCCCATTATACTCCGGTGTGGTTAGAAGTTGAAAAAACTATCCTAGGTAATCTTAATCCTTTGGCCCTGCTCACTTCGAGTCAACTTTATCCGAGTAAGTCTAAATCTATTTTTAAAAACACGAAAATGGCGTTGCTACAGATAGATAAGAAGCTAGAATCAAGTACTAAGGGATCTAAAATGGAATCTTTATGGTATAATCGTAACATTTTGTACAAAGGGAAAAGTTTAAAACTTGATACTTGGAGTATTAAGGGTATATTTTCCCCCATCAGTTAGAATATTCTTCATATCCCATTACGTTCAAGGAACGTCAAACCAGATACAAATTAGATAATATTGAATTTTATAACTTTTTAAAAGTGAGAGCGGCACTCACTAAAGCCAAATTACATAACTCGTGGCCATTTTTACCAATATTTGTGTCACAGATTAACAAATTAGGTCACCAAGTTTCACATATTTACAAACTTCACCCCAAAACCTCCAAACTCAACAAAAGCCTTGTGGCTTTCTGGGAATCGCATTCCTCTGACCCTTTAACCGAATCAATATGGTCACAAGTGTGGAGTTCTACTACTAATAATAAAATATCCCCAGTATTATCTCAAACTAAATTCTGGCTATTGCATAAGGCATTTTGGACACCTGCTAGATTACATTCTCTTCATATTCGTGATGATCCGTTGTGCTGGAACTGTGAAGAAGAAACTGGAGATTTAGCCCATCTTATTTTTCATTGTAAGGCAGTGTTGACCTATTGGGACAACGTATTTGGATTTCTCTCAAAACTATTCAATTGTAAGTTGAAAAGAGAGTTCGCTACTTTGACCACTGGCTTTTTGGCGATTGATACATGTAATGATACAGACAAAGCCCTTTTAGATCTTTTATTTACGTCAGCAGTAAAGATGGTACTTAACAATTGGAAGGACACACATAAGACCTCATATAAAGGATGGATGAACTGGGTCATTTATCTCAGGGGTGCAGATAACATAGCGCTGCAGAATTCTCCATGGAAATCCTCATCTAGAGCACTGTGGAATTCTTTAGACATTTATTTCAACACACACAAACCTCTGTGAATGCTCCATATTTTGTAGGTTTCTTGATTATAGATACTATTACGGTACGGTCTTTCCAGCCTTTATCCTATGCATACTACGATTTCTTGTTAAAGCTGTACATATTGTGTTTGATTTAATTGATCATAATTTCATGTTATTTCAGTAGGCCTCTCGATTGTACTATATAATCCCTATTGGTTTGATGCCACGTGCTCTCTATTTTTCATTATTCATTTACGCTTCTGTTTTTCATTCTTTTCTATTCTTTTCTTTTCCTTTCTTTTCTTTCGTTTCTTTTTCAGTCACTCAGTTGTTTGGATTATATATGGTTTGGAATAATAATTATCGCGGAATACTGTTAAAATGTATGCTATGGTTTAATGTAACATTGATTCAAGTGTCTAGCCTGTACGTTTTTCCAAACTTGTATTCTTCTGATTATTATGGAAAATTTAATAAAGTATTTGAAATAAAAAAAAAAATTAAAAACGTGCCCCGCATTGCACTGAGCAAGCAAGCATAGCAAGCAAGCCCAGGAATTACGAGGAGGTTTGGAGCATTCTCGCTCTAAATACATTTTTAAATTGAAGGCACAATGGTCCACAGATGCAGGGAGAGAGAAGTGATCGCTTTCTTTGGTCCTAAAATTCAGTGCTATAACCAAATTGCACAGCTGGCATTTATTGCGAACACTAAGTCGCCCTTTAATACTTCACAGAAACATACTCACTAATCTGGTAAAGTCACTGTGAGGTAAGGATAGTGTACACTGTCAGGGATTTAAATACTTTCCATGCTCTTACACAAGATTGTATTTTATAATTCTCGTAAACCTAACATAGCAGATTACATTTTCTGGAGGTTTCTGGAAGGGACACTGTAAAGAAGCAAATACTCCAAAATGCAGGAACGAAGCTTATTTCTGCAGCACAGTGGCATCACCAACAGTCCAATGCCAGTTTAATACAGAATTCTACAGAACCTTGCTGAGTCAGAGCTCTAAGTTCTAGAGTTCATCATGCCAGCAAGTACTGCACAACATTCAAAACAAAATAATACAAACAGTATAACAAAAAGTATAATACCCGAAATATAACATATCTCTCCCCAAAATATAAAACATGCAAAGCAACATCTAAATGGTTAACTAAATTATACAAAACCTTTATATCTCACAGGCGGATACCTGTCACAATAAACTTCTTTAACTCTGGAAGCCACAGAGTCAATGATATCATTGTTCTTCACTTCCTGAACCTCATGAGAGTACACATTATTAGAATCTTGAACCTCAAACATTTGAGCAAAATTATAATCAACAGTTACAACCTCATTTTGCTAGTTGTGAAATGATCACGCTCGCATTCATATGTAGCTACAGGGCATTTGCTGATCTTCACAAAATATCTTCTTTCATTGTGATCACTAGAATAGCTTCCATTACTTTAACACTTCCCTAGTCTCCTCACATTCCATACTTTACCATCCACTTTGAATGATAATCCACCAAAACTAATGCAAATGAGCATCATGAGGCAAAGAATAGTAAGGTCCTGAAATGTCGAGTCCCACCTTTTCCAATTGAGACTCTGGCCAGGTACAGGTGGAAGAGGAGCAGGCACAGTTCTCAACATCTTTTCACTGTTAGCACACACTTCACAATCTCTCACTGCCCTGTCAGGCATTCTAGCTAAACCCGGCCACCAAAAACATGTACTGATGATCCCCTTCATAGATACCATACCAAGATGTCCCTCACAACCCAATAGTATCTTGTATACCTTTAGGCAGAATACACTTGTCTGCTTGGAAAAGCAAAACACCTTCCCCTTCCAACTCCTCTGCCATTTTCCAAAATTGTTCCACTTCCCCTGGAGTATCACTCTTTCTAGGCAATTCTTCCATCACAAGGCTTTTGACTGCTTTCAAAATATCATAATTTTCATCATACTCAGTCCATTTTCCTTCATCAGTGATTCTTAATTTGTCAGATACAAGGTCAGTTATAAAGTAGTCTGGACAAGCAATCTGTCATTACATTACTCTTACCAGGCACAAACTCTACTTTAAAGCAATACTCCTGCAACCTTGACATAAGTCTGGCAGTGCATACAGTGGCATTCCAACCTCCTCCAGGCAAAAGGACCCCTACAAGTGGTTTATGGTCAGGTCTCAAAATAAAACAATAACCCTAAATATAATTACGAAAGTGTTCAATGTCCCACACACATGCTAACAACTCCTTTTCTATTACAGTATAAATGCTCTCAGTATTGTTGTGAGTGCAAAAGGCAAAAGCTACATTCCAGACATCTTTACCACACTTCTGGGATAAAACACTGCCAATGCCATACATGCTAGCATCCTCTTGATGATCATTCATTGTTCATATAATGGGGTTTTAACGTAGGTTCCTCAGCTATTTCAGTTTTGATTAGCACAAATACATCTTGCTGAGTATGTGTCCATGCAAATTCCACATTTTTGCAAGCAAGCTTCCTAAGGGGTTCCATTTTTGAGGCAAAATTCCTTATGCATTTTCTATAATACTCACATAAACCTGCAATTAAAAGTAGTTTTTCCTTATTGTCAGGAGCTGGAGCCCTAACAATAGCATCCACCACAGACTTTTAAGGTATCACACCCTCACCTGACATGATATGTCCCAAATACTCTATGGAGCAACAAAATAATTTACATTTGTTTCTTTCAATGTTAATCCATTTTTTCCCAACACTTCACAGACTCTTTTGATGTACTCAAGATGCTCTTTTTCATTTCTAGAATGTATGCAAATGTCATCTTGAAAACATTTCACAAATCCGTTAATTTCTTTAAATAAATAGAACAATGCCCTTTGAAATACAGAAGCTAACCGAAAAGGCATCCTCCTAAACTGGAAAAGCCCCTGAGGAATAGTGAACATAGTTAGATGCCGTGAATCATCCATGTCAATTTGATGGTATCCTGACCTCCGGTCTAAAGTGGAGAATATTTTAGCCCTTTCCAACATACATACTGTTAGACTTGCCAGTCTTAGGGTGGTCCCCCAAATGTTTGGCCTCTGCTCCTCCATATTTCTGAACCTATTTTTGTTGGTTTTAGGACTCTGCACACTTTACCACTGCTATCCAGTGCTAAAGTGCTTGTGCTCTCTCTTCTAAAACATGGTAACATTAGCTTATACCTAATGGGCATATTTAATTTGCTTATAAGTCCCTAGTAAAGTGGTACTACATGGACCGAGAGCCTGAAAATGAAATGCTACTGGTGGGTCTGCAGCACTGATTGTGCCACCCACTTAAGAAACCCTTTAAACATGTCTCAGATCTGCCATTGCAGTGCCTGTGTGTGCAGTTTTACACTGCCATTTCAACCTGGCAAAATAAACAATTTACTAGGCTCAAACCTTCCTTTTTAATACATAAAAGTCACCCCAAGAGTAGGCCCTGGACAACCCAAAGGGCAGGGTGCAATGTATTTAAAGAGCAGGACATGCACTTTTAAGTTTTACATGTCCTGGTAGTGAAAAACTCTTAAATTCGTTTTTCACTCCTGCAAGGCCTATCTCTCCCATAGGATAACATTGGAGTTGCCGGATTACATTTTATAAGTATAATTTCCAAATGGGAAGATATAATCAGTTTGTGTTTGGTGTCTCTAGAATCACAGTTTAAATTCCTAAGTTATGGTGAAGTTGAATTTTAAATTGCAATTCTGAAAATGCCACTTTTAAAAAATTAACACAAGGAGATGATGGACGGAGTGCTGAAACTTTTCAGACACTCACCCCCAGTCACAGATCTGGGTTGAATCCATCATCGTTTTTTAGCTCACTTCGCCACCCCAGCTTAACTTGGGTGTCGAAGTGAGCTAAAGAATGATGATTAATTCAACCCAGATCTGTGACTGGGGGTGAGTGTCTGAAAAGTTTCAGCACTCCGTCCATCATCTCCTTTTGTTTGCTTTGTCCGCCCTAAGTTGGCAGGGTATGCCCAGACGTGGGTCCCTTGCTCACTTTGCCACTGGATTCAAGCTAGCTTGGCTGATGAGGGGTGTTACCCCGAAACCGGACCCAGGATGCTTGTTTCCGGTCCAGAGAAGACCTGGCTTGGCAGTTCAGGCTAGATTGTTCCCATAAGGAACAGGGTCAAGACTGATTTACAAATGGCTGGGTCTGAACTGGAGTGGCGAAGTGAGCTAAAGAATGATGATGGATTCAACCCAGATCTGTGACTGGGGGTGAGTGACTGAAAAGTTTCAGCGCTCCGTCCATCATCTCCTTGTGTTTACTTTTAAGAAAGTTGGCATTTGCCTGTCCATAGTCCTTTTGTGCCTGTAGCCTCTCTTGTGTCACATGACTGGGTGTAGCTGACAGTTAGACTTTGTGAATTCATCCCAGACAGTCATACAATAGGGAAATCAAGTGTGGCTGCCTGGGCCATCTCCTTGCAGGATTGGGAGGCAGAGCTGAGCACAGTCCCACTTACAACTGAATAGCCTTCACACAACGAGCCTAATGACCCTGCATTGTCAGTTTAGCTAGATTGGAGTCTGGCAGGGGAGGCAGGAAATTCCATGCACTTCAAAGCCACTTTCCTAAAAGCGTCTCCCACCTTCCAGACCCAGGGCACCAGTGTATTAAAGAAGGACCTCAGAAACTAGTTCTTTAGCACACTTCTGGACATGTGGATACTCTGCCTAGTGCGGCTACTAGGACTGCCACTCTGCAAGAGGGCTTCCCTAAAGGAACTGCTGCCATGCTGTGATGACCTGCTGCCTGCTGCCCTTTTGCCTGGGGAAAAAGAACTGTAGCTGCAACTTCATCTTGAATCCAGGACCCCAGAGTGACTTAAAGGGCTAGTCTGCTGGCCTCCTGATCTGAGCCTCAGGGAAATAAAAGGCTCCCCAACCATCCCCTGCACCCAGCTGCAGCGGGTTCCTGACCCTCATGTAATGCCTCTCAGGTCCTGGACCCATGGTCTGGCTCTTGGGCTCTTGAAATCAAGCTTTTGGGCTCTTTGTGACCACGAGCGATCCTTTTCACACCGGAACCGTGTTGCTCACACTGAAATTCAGCGCGAGCCACAGCCAGCCCATCTCCTTGCACAGCGAGCAAGGATCACCTAAGGAGGACAGCGACCGAGAAGCTCCAGCCTGTCTGTCTGCGACACCCGGCCTGTTCTTCATACCACATTGACCACCGCCTGCAACACACTCGTTGCTCCTGCTACCCTCTCCAATGTGAACGGAACTCTTTGAACAAACGTTGAGCAGGTAAATCTTCAGTTGGACAAATCTGGGACTTTAGTTGACCCACGCTCTATCGCAGTCAGCCTGAAATTTTGACTTTCACCTTGTCCAGCATGATCAGATAGCCGTGGTTGGCACTTTATGCTTGTTTCCACTATTTCACAGATTATTCTTTGAAAATTCCTAACTCTGGTTCTACTGATTGGTTTTTTGTCACTTTAGTCTTGTTTTATTTATTAAATTACGCTCTATGTTTCTAACCAATTGTGGGATCTTTTTGTGTGGTGTTTTCACGGTTTTACTGTTGGAAGTGTTGCACAAATACTTTACACATTGGCTCCAAGTTAAACTTGACTTCTCTGTGAAAAGCTACCATGCGGTTTGGCACTGGTTAATTTGGGGTTTGCTTGTGCCTTTCCCTGGCTAGGATTGTAGTTGCTGCTTGACCAGGGCGTACACCCTAGTCAACCAGTAACCCAATTTCTAACATATACTACTTAATTTATATTTGGTAAGGGGTGACAATCCACTATTATATTAGCATTAAGCGCTCTGAGGTCAATGCATAATCTCAAACTATTATTAAGCTTGCACGCTAGAACAAATGGTTGCACCCATTCAGATGATGCTATTTCCTCGATGATTCCTTCATTGACTATCCCCATTAACACTTATTTTAATTGACCCATCACATTTAGGGATACATTTTTGAGTTTTTGCTTGACAGGTTTTGCATTTTCTTGACCTTAATACTTTGACAATAGCCTTCCAATTATCCGAATTTTCCACAGAAAACTTTAGGCAATTGTGATACAATCCAGTTCTTTCCACAAACATTTTAAATTAATAGAACAGGCTCCCTGCTTTTTTAATTTAATATTATATCTAACTTTGATTGATCCTTCAATGCTAGGACATTCAATCCTTTATAAGCAACATACAGTTTGATTTGAGCATTCCTGTCTTTAAACATGATCACCACATCCACAAACCCCACCATATCTATTGTGGTACTGTCAAAACTTTCTGCTATGATATCAGACTCTTTTAATTCTTCCAAACTGCATACGTCCTCGAATTTCTTGAGAAAATATTTCTGTGTAATAATAGTCCACGAAGATCCTGAATCTGCCATCAGTTCCAAATCTTTCCCTTGTATTCTGGCTTGGCATTTGGGAGGATTTCTGACTTCACAATCTTCTACACCTTTACCAGTCTCTTTCACAGATGACACCATCTGTTTGTTAGACCCATTCTTCACACGATGTTCACACACACACAAGCAGATTTTCCTTCACTTACATAAAAGACATTATTTTTCTGATGGAGAGAACTTTTCTTTAGGTCCTTACATACACGTGCGAAGTGTCCTACAGAACCACACTTCTTACACTCCTTCCCTACAGCCGAGCACTAGGGATAAGAAGCTAAATGGTTGGTATTCCCATACCTGAAACATGCCAATTTGTCATATTTTCTTCCTTGTTGCAAACTACGATGAATGCCACTACTTAATGCATACACACTCTCATCCCCACCGATGTGTACCCTATCACTCTCATGTACAGACATCATTAATTTTTCCCACTGTTCCAATGCCTTAGCTGTATTTATGACCTCTTGTAATTTAGGATCCCCCCATCACCCAAAGATGTTCTTGAATCTTTTTGATTTTGACATTAACAATAATCTGGTCCCTGATCATTTCGTCTGACATTTCTCCAAAATTACAGTTCATAGAAAGCCCCCATAGCACAGTCAGGAATTCATCAGATGATTCATTACCTTTCTGGGCTCTGGTATAAAAGTTGAATCTGCTTAGGGCTATGATAGAAATAGGCTTGAGCCTAAGTTCCATTCTTAATGATGCTTCTTGAAAAATTGTGGTAATATCCTGTAAACTAGTTGCCCTTCAGAACCCAAACAGTGTAAAAGAATGTTTTTCTTTCTTTCTGGAGGCATGGTGTCCCCTTCAATGGCCTTCATATAAGTAAACAATTCTTCTTTCCACCGCGTCCAAGGAATGGGTGCATGAACTTTATGTTGCAGAAACGTAGCTGGTGGTTCAAATTGTATGTTGCTATAATAAACGTATTAACACAAAGTAGTCAAGGTAATAGATTCAAAAGAAACTGTCAACCTCACCTGGACATAATAATCCATACTATTTAGCAGCAAAGTCTAGTTCCTCACTAGTAGCATTGTGGATTAAGCCATAACAATAATATTGACAAACAGAAACTATGTTGAACATTTTCAAGATGGCACCGCCGCACGGAGCATAATGACATTGCACCCGACTAGTGAATCAATCCAAAATGGTGACTTCTGACATGCTTGATGTAGAGCGATGTGCGTAATATAATACAAGGACATGCGCACCAATGACAGAATGGTGAGCAGACAGATCCGACGCGATGTAGAGAGAGCAAGGAACACACAGCTGCTCCAGAACAGTGTGGTGAGTGGCAGCAGGAAGCGATGCAATTTTGAATGATTCAGGTAGCGCACACAGTTAACATGTTGGAAAGAAATAGATGGCGCATACCAGATGAAACATAATTGTCTCACAAATATACGACGCAGGTCCAACTAAGTTGTCAAGTAAAACTTCCGTTTGACTAGCTGTATGTACAAGTAGATCTTTTATGCTAATCCATGTAGCAAGCAATAAAATATATTCCCATAAACTCATCCATGGGTTCTAATGGAAAGCCCTCCACCTGTGCTGCTCATAGCAGCAAGTGCCTCTCCAATCGTCACCACTTGTAAAGAAGCTATTGCTACAAAATGTTGGAATAAAGTTTATTTATGCAGCACAGTACCATCACCAGCAGTCCAATGCCAGCTTAATACAGAATTCTACAGAACTTTGCTGAATCAGAGCTCTAAGTTCCAGAGTTCATCATGCAAGCAAGAAATTACAGAGCAAGATTCAAACAAAACTATACAGACAGTGTAACAAAATATATATTACCCAAATATAACAGACACCTAAGCTGCAGTCACACATGGCTTTCTGTAGACACCAGTCTGTCCGGAAGTCTTGCCCTTCGCCAACTGATCCATGGCTGACTCAATTTTGCTAATAGTGATTGGTTTGTCTAGAGCCTGTTTCTGCTCAGCATTCATTGTTACCAGTGGTATTTGTTGCAGGAAGGGCCCAATTTCCTCGGTGTTACGGTCAGGTGGTGCAGAATACAGTGACTAATAATAAGCCTGTGAAGTCCATGTTTATAGCCTCTTGTGTATGTATTGTGTTGGCCCGTTCTGCTATAATAACACATATTGGGTGTCTGTCTGAATTTTCAAAAAGCAGCCAGGCCAGAATTGGGCCTGCTCTATCTCCGCTGGGTGCTCACAAGCGAGAAGGTCCTTATAATGACCCTCACCCAAACTAACAACCAGGGCCATATACTCTTTAGTGCCTCCACCTTGCATCTATCGATGCCTGAGACTAATCTGTTTTGTAGCTTCCTCAATTCATGCTAGTTCTCCACGAATTGGCGAGTAGTTGGCCTTTTAATTCCATATGTGACTTTGAATTACAACCTTAAATGCATCACAGATGATCGATGCATCGCCTACAGAGACTTCGTTATCTTTGAAGTAATGATCTATATGAGTACCCACCTCTGTATGAAAAATGAAGTCCAACAAGGCTTCCCTATTCAATCTCCAAGAGGGCATTCTATGTTTCACTGGACTTATCAATCAGTCAATCAATCAGGGGTTTATAAAGCGCGCTACTCACCCATGAGGGTCTCAAGGCGCTGGGGGGGTGGGATGGGGTGCAGCTCCGGATCAGTCGAAGAGCCAGGTCTTGAGGCTCTTCCTGAAGGTGTGCAGCATGGGGGAGCGTCTGATGTTGACTGGGAGCTCGTTCCAGGTCTATGCTGCGGCGTTAGAGAAGGCTCTTCTGCCTGCTCTGGTTCTGCTGATGCGTGGGGTCTCTGCCAGGGCGAGGTCGGCGGAGCGGAGGTTCCTTTTGGGTACATGGAAGGAGACTCTTTCGTTGAGGTATTTGGGTCCGATGTTGTGGAGGGATTTGTAGGCGTGGGTGAGTAGCTTGAAGGTTACTCTCTTCTCGATGGGGAGCCAGTGGAGGTCTTGTAGGTGCTGGGTCACATGCTTGTGTCGTGGGGTTCCGAGGACGAGTCTGGCTACGGTGTTCTGGATGGTTTGGAGCTTGTGTAGCAGGGTTTTGTTGATTCCGGCAAAGAGGGCGTTACCGTAGTCCAGTCTGCTGGTTATGAGTGTGTGGGTGACGGTCTTTCAATATTCAGGGGGGATCCACTTGAAGGTCTTGCGGATGATGCGGAGGGAGTTGAAGCAGGTGGAGGCGACGGCGTTGATCTGGCGGGTCATGGTGAGGGAGGAGTCTAGAATGATGCAGAGGTTTCGGGCGTGGTCTGATGGAGTGGGCGGGTTTCCGAGGGTGGAAGGCCACCAGGTGTTGTCCCAGGTGGTGGAGGAAGGTCCAAGGACGTGGACCTCTGTCTTCTCCGAGTTGAGCTTAAGGCAGCTGTTGTTCATCCAGGCTGCGAGGTCTTTCATTCCTTCCTGGAAGCTGAGTCTGGTGTCTTCGGGGTTCTTCGTGAGGGAGAGGATGAGCTGGGTGTCATCGGCATAGGATACTATGCTGAGCCCATGCTGTGTAATGATGGCGGCAAGGGGGGCCATGTAGATGTTGAAGAGCGTGGGGCTGAGCGAGGATCCTTGGGGTACTCTGCAGTTGATCTCTGTGGGTTTGGAGAGGAAGGGTGGGAGTCTGATCCTTTGGGTTCTGCCGGTGAGAAAGGAGTGGATCCAGTCGAGGGCGGTTCCCCATATGCCGGCGTTGTGGAGTCTGGCGGCGAGAGTGCAGTGGGAGACGGTGTTGAAGGCTGCAAAGAGGTCCAGTAGGATGAGGGCTGCAGTGTGGCCCTGGTCGAGTAGCATGCAGATGTCATCGGTGGCGGCGAGGAGGGCGGTCTCGGTGCTGTGGTTGCTGCGGTATCCGGACTGGGAGGAGTCGAGGATGGCGTTCTCTTCGATGAAGGTGGTCAGCTGGGCGTTGACGAATCTCTCGGTGACTTTGGCTGCAAAGGAAAGGAGAGAGATGGGCCAGTAGCTCTTCAGGTCCGTCAGGTCAGCCGAGGGTTTCTTGAGGAGGGGCTTGACCCCTGCTCGCTTCCAGTCGTCGGGGAAAATGCCGGATGCGAAGGAGGCGTTAATGGTCCGGCATAGTTCGGGTGCTATGGCGGCGGCGGCTCTGTGGTAGATGTGCGGCGGGCAGTGGTCCGTGGGGGCTCCTGAGTGGGTGTTATTCATGGTCGTGGCGGTGTCTTTGGTGGTAGCTGGTTTCCAGGTGGTGATGGTGGGCTGGTTGTTGGTGGTGGAGAGGAGAGGAGGGTGGTGTCTGGAGTCTGTTCGCTGAAGTTAACTTAACCCTATTATTAATAATAAAGTATTATGGTTTATATGTGTGCAACTAAAATACTCTGCATTTTGCAGCTCACAGATGTTCCCCCACCGAGCCAAGAACATATCCAACCTAGTGCACACCCCATGTACAGGTGAATAATAAGAGAGCTCAATAGATTCTGGGTGCATTTCTCTCCACAACTCGATCAAGCCCCACTGTGTCATCTATTCAGAAACGTGTTGTCTGTGATCTACATGTGGCCACTCTTAATGGTTGAATTATTCTATCTCTATCCACATTCATAACCATTGTTAATCCTTGTCTATCAAACAGTGTGTATATCTCATGTTAAGTACATGAGGGAATTTAGATCTTCCACAAAATGTGCCTGGTTCACATTGGGTGCATATATACACATTAGGGCCAACAGTTGGCCCTCTAGGGATCCTGTTAGTATGGCATATCTACCTTCAGTGTCTATGTGCATGTCAGTCACCACAAAAGGGACATTGGGAAAGATCCAAATAAGTATGTCACTTGCAAAGGCCGAGTAAGTAGCTCAGTACATTTGGCCCCTCCAGTTCCTGTGAAGTTTATCTAGTTCCTTAACTACTAAATGGGTCTCCTGCAGTTATGCTATATGTCAGTGTAGGCCCATCTCAGCCGTTGCACAAGGGCTGTACAGTCAGGAAAGATGTGTACTTTAGAATTCTCTAGTAGTTTTCAAAATGTCGTCTGGATTGCGATAGTTCATGTGGATTGCGATGAGTGGGCCTATTGGTGCCCCTGGAATTGGCCGACACCACGTGTGCTATGTGCCTGTTCTATAACAAAGTAAGATGTCAAGATGTTGTTAAACACATGTTGCAGCAGCCATTGTTCAAGAAATGCTTCTGGACTCTGCCCTTCAGCTTTTCCTGGAAAATCAATCGGCTACACATTATTTCGGCATGAACGCCGTTTTACATCTTCGGTCCTGATATTCAAAGATTCCACCACCGCTGAGGGGTTCTTCGGTTCTTGGGTTTTACCAGCAAATATGCGCTGAAGGATAATTTCGCATTGAACATACCCTCAATAGAAATGAGATCTATTTATGGTGTTTAAATATCAATGGGAGAGAGAGGACTAGAAAGCTAGTCCGTATCCCCAAGGTTATTATATGTCATCAAAGAGAACTAGTCTATTTTGCGTGATAAAGAACTCAGAACTGTATGGTGAGTAATAAGAAAAACTCTAATTTCTTTTTATGAAGCCTCACCCACCAACCTAGTTGGTGGCATGCTTCATCATCGGGCCCACCCGGTGACACCGAATGTGTCCCGAGTGTGCTACAACGCCTGTATTACAGCGGAGCAGGTATATTGCTGAGTGTGCGGTGATAGTGAAGTGAAAGTGAAAGTTAAAAACTGTCCAGTGGTCCCATTACCCAGAGGGTTTACCTTTAATATATGGGCCTCTGGCAGTAATATAAAGTAAGGCAGTGGATGTAGATGGAGTGATAGTTAGGGACTCCTGCATCCAGTGTGCGGTCTACATGTTTCAGCCAGGCCTTTAATTATTAACTGGCTTTCCTCAGGACCTTAAATATGTGTGAAATGTGAGATCTGCACAAAAATACGTGTTTTTGACCTAAAATGTGTTGCACGCGCTAAGGTGTACTATGTGCGAGAAGGGGATTCCCTCTCAAAGCATTCCTGTACACAAAACATACAAGACGAACAAACATACAGATAATGTTTTCTTTAGCATGGTTAGCACTATCACGTCAATACAAATTGGCCGTTGTGTCCGTGAGAGTAGCGGAAAAAGCGGCAAAGTGAGACCGTGGTGTTGGTACAAAGTGATGATTACCGGGGATATGCGCTACTGTATCTGGTAGACTATATCGCTAAATCACACTATAGAGGAGAATTAAAAATTATTCTCACACTAGCGATTTGCAGCGAGTGCCCCATGAGATTCCGGCAGGGGTTCTGGCTCTGTGGAGAGAAAACAGTGGCACGATAGCCCTTTGTAGAAGCTGTAAAGGAAGGTCTTACCCGGTTGGTGGGTGAACGATTCCTCTGACTCTACTTACTACATCGTTGGTCAGGACCCTCGTGATGACCTGGTGTGCTGCGTCCGATCCCCGTGGATAATGGACCCGGGTTAGCGAGGCTGTTAAATACCCATCGCGGGCGTTCAGGTGTTTCCAATGATCAGGTTTCTGTGAATAGCGTCTGCAAGCAAAAGGAGAGACATAGACAACAGACCTAGCAAGGGACGTGATGACGTGTGGGCGCATTGTGGCCGATCGTCATAATAACCAGTAGTTGGACGCCCCAGAGTAAAAAGACCTGGCGCTAGCGGGGAAGAAAGTTTTAATGACGGAAGGGCACAGTTGCCGATCGTCATGGTAACTACGTACACATTACCCCGGAGTGCTGGTGTGTTTAAGCCGGAATGGCTTGTATTAAAAAGTTTATATTTCCCAGGTGCCAAAGCCCAGGTGATCTGAAAGATAGATGGGGGGACGCTACTCAGACAGATCTGCGCGTGTGTATTAAAGAAAAGAAAGATGATGGGGACATAAAGAATGGCGGCGGCCATGTATGTGCCGATCGTCTAATTGTAAGTTAAATAATGTCCCAGAGTATAGACGTTGGGTCACTTTACTAGGAAGGAGTTGTGGTATCTGATGGGAGCCCAACAGGAAAGGGGGAGTATTTCAACAAGTGTGTGTGCTCAGTACGTAAATACTCAGGGGTTCAGACTGTGCCACGGGATGAAATCGTTTAACCCGTGGTGCTGGGTGGATAAACGATAGATCCATCATTGTTCCTTAGTGAGTAGGAACTTTTCATTGTTCAGGTTATTATGTTCAAACTGTTTGATCACCATTCATGACATGTCATTTGGTGTGTGTCCTTGCTGCAGATAGTGTTCCGTAAGGCGACTGATGTTATTTTTGGACCTTATTGTACTGCGGTGTTCGACTATTCTGGTCCTGACCTTACGTGTCATCATGCCCACATAGCGAAGGCTGCATGGGCACATGATTAGATAGACAACATTGGTAGAATTGTAGTTTGTGTGTTGTAGTTGTTTCCAGGTTTTTCCAGGTTCCAGATCCAGTGTCTTTGAAGGGTGTGTCAAATGACACACGCTGCAGTCATTACAGGGGTAGTGTCCAGTTACCTTTGGGAGACCCCATGTGTTCAGGATTGTGGTGGTGGTGGGTCTATGGGGTGTTCTAGGTCGTGTTGACACAAGTCGATCCTTTAGGTTGCTGGCTCGTTTGTAGGCGAAAAGGGGTTCTTCCCACTTTCTGGTCCGTGAGTTTATGATGCGCCAATGCTTCCTGATGATATTTGACACTTTGTTAGAAGCCACATTGTAGGTTGTGACGCATGTCATGGGTGGGCAGGATACTTCCCGTGTGATGTTTTCTAAGAGGGCCTCACGGTTTTGGTTGCGTGCTCGTTTTTTGTTTTTTTGGATGATTCTCCGAGGGTAGCCACGATCCTGTAATTTGGAAACAAGGGTGGCTGATTGTTTATTGTAATCCGCGATGTGGCTACAATTCCTGCGTATGCGCAGAAATTGTCCGAATGGGAGATTTTCCCTGAGGGCTCGGGGGGTGGAAACTGTATGTTTTGTGTACAAGAATGCTTTGAGAGGGAATCCCCTTCTCGCACATAGTGCACCTTAGCGCGTGCAACACATTTTAGGTCAAAAACACGTATTTTAGTGTAGATCTCACATTTCACACATATTTAAGGTCCTGAGGAAAGCCAGTTAATAATTAAAGGCCTGGCTGAAACATGTAGACCGCCCACTGGATGCAGGAGTCCCTAATTATCACTCCATCTACATCCACTTCCTTGCTTTTTATTACTGCCAGAGGCCCATATATTAAAGGTAAACCCTCTGGGTAATGGGACCACTGGACAGTTTTTAACTTTCACTTTCACTTCACTATCACCGCACACTCAGCAATATACCTGCTCCGCTGTAATACAGGCGTTGTAGCACACTCTGGACACATTCGGTGTCACCATGTGGGCCCGATGATGAAGCATGCCACCAACTAGGTTGGTGGGTGAGGGCTTCATAAAAAGAAATTAGAGTTTTTCTTATTACTCACCATACAGTTCTGAGTTCTTTATCACGCAAAATAGACTAGTTCTCTTTGATGACATATATCTATTTATGGTGATCATTTAAGGCCAGTTACTACGCCTTGTTTCCCACCAATCAAATGTACAAAAGTTGCCTTCAACGTGCTGTGTGTTGCTGTGGGAGCAGGGGAGATCAGGGAGGCTTCCCTTCATCGACAGAGCGAGCGAACAATGTCACATATTGTCTTCTCTGACAAGTATATTAACAATGTTTGTCAGTATATAGCGCCTCACCAGGGGCGTAACCAGAATCAAACTTCGGGAGGGGGCCGTAACCAGACTCAAACTTCGGTGGGGGGGCGAGGGCTAACACATGGATTAGTGGAGGCGGAGACATCATAAGAGCCGAATCAAAATTACTTGTAGGGGGGCTCCCTTCGCTTTTCCAATGTAGTGCATAAAACACAGTCATTCTTTGAGACTACATGTAGCAACTAGCGCTTTTTAAAGCACACAGGGTCAGTAACATTATTCTTGGCATAACATGATTTTGAGGGTCTCAAGGAATTTTAGCACAGTGAATGACAAAAATTCTATTTTAATACACATTAGGCTAGTAAACCTGGTGCAATGTGAAACACCAGATTCTATTTTACATAACCATCTCTGGCAAATCGTGCACTCCAAACACTCTGGGCCAATTGTGTCAACCTAACTAGTCTTAAGAAAATCTTTTACAAGATATTTGAGCAACCTTCCACCAAAGGAAGGTTTTGAAAATTGGAAGCAAATAATGCAGTTTAAGTACATTTATTTAGTTACTGCTCTATTCATGATTCATTTACCTGCACACAATACTTTTATGTTATTTTCTTAATATGATGTTAGTTAGTATAGTAAACAGCTTTGTAGCTGTTTGGGGGAAGCTGCCACATATCCTAGCTCTATAGCACAACAAATGTTGAGCTGGTCATGGACCTGCTCTCTCCCCCTGCAGCTCCGCTGGTAAGTGCTGCTGCCCTCACTGTGCCACGCTCTGTTCTCACAGGGGTTCGAGGCCCTGTATTGCGCCCGTATTTCTGCTCGGTTGTCTTGTCTTTTAATTGCTGTACTGTTACTGTATTGTTTTTATAGCTGACTGTGCCTGTTTAGTTTTTGTTTTCCCCCCGTATTTTTTTGTCCTGTTTTTCCTCATCATTTTTCACCTCCCGCCCGTTCCCTTCCTGCCGCTGCTGCCCCCGCGGCCCCTCCCGATTCCCCACTCCCGCCTCCCAGCTGCGAGTCCCTCCCCTACTTAATGGTGGCGGCTGTTTGGTGGCTGTGCGGCCACGCGCAGCAGGCGCGCCGCTGATGCACTGAAGGCGCGCCAAAGGCAAGCCTGTCTGTGACCGTCTGCGACCCGACCTCGACCAGCGCCAGAGACCCTGGCTCTCCGACCCTCCATCGCTACACCACCCACGGCCAATTCTCCTGCCGACACTGCCGACATTCCTTCACCATCCATAGCACCCCTCCAACCCCCGCACCCACGCTGGACGCCCGCACAAATGAAAACCTGAAATGCATCCTCCTCAACGTGCGCTCCCTGCACAGACACGCCGTAGAAATCTGGGACCTACTCGACACCCTCTCACCAGACGTCGCCTTCTTCACCGAAACCTAGACAACCTCTGCCGCAGCCCCCGACATCGCGACCGCAATCCCCGACAGCTACAAGATCCAGAGGAAAGACCTCCCCCACCACCCAGGAGGAGGATTCGCCATGGTACACAAGAGCCCCTTCCAACTCTCCACCTCCAGCACGAGCAACACCCTCTCCAACACCGAAACACCTCCACTTCCAGATCCGGACCAACCCCAGAACCACGCTCCGAGGCACTCTTGCCTACAGACCCCCTGGACCTCGCGCTCATTTCACCACCACCATTGCCGACCTCATCGCACCCCACACCATCATCTCCACGGACTACATACTCATCGGAGACCTCAACTTCCACCTCGACAAACACCGCGACCCCGACTCCACCGCCCTCCTGGACAACCTCGCCAACCTCAGACTGAAGCAGCTCGTCACCACCCCCACCCACAAGGCCGGACACATCCTCGACCCCATCTTCGCAGGAGGGACTAACATCCACTTCAGCCACACCTTGCAGCCCCTCTGGACAGACCACCACTGCGTACACTTCTCCTTCAGCACCACCACCGCTCGCAAGCCCGTCCCGCACCTGCAACAAAGGAACTGGAGCAAGATCACAGAAGAGGACCTCAACTCTACCCTCATCCACGACCCCCCTCCGCCACGACCCATGCCAACTCTGCAGCCATGGAACTACACCGCTGGATCTCCAGCTGCGCAGACAAGCTCGCTCCCCTTCACCGCCCCAACATACAACACCCTCTGAAGGCCGCCTGGTTCTCCACCGAGCTCCAAGAAGCTAGACGATCATGCCGACGGCTCAAGAAACGATGGAGAAACAGAAAAACCACAGAGGACCAGTCACCTATAAGCACGCCATGACAGAATACCACCAACTCATAAGAACCACCAAGAGGACCTTCATCAGGAACAAAATCCTCACCAACACCACCAACTCAAAGGAACTCTTCAACATCATCCAGCAGTTCACCAAACCTCCCAGCGAAGCCAAGGACATCACACCATCCCAGGATCTCTGCAACAAACTCAGCTCCTATTTTCACCTAAAGATCAAGGCCCTCTACGACAATTTCAACGAACAGACTTCAGAAACCACCCTCCCCTCCAGCAATGACAGCCAGCCCACCATCACCACCTGGACACCGGTCACCACCGAAGACACCACCACAACCATGAAAAACACCCACTCAGGAGCCCCCACGGCTCCTGCCCGCCGCACATTTTTCACGAGCCGCCACCGCGCCCAAACTCTGCCGCACCATTAACGCTACCTTCGAAGCCGGCATCTTCCCCGAAGACTGGAAGCAGGCTGAGCTCAAGCCCCTCCTCAAGAAACACTCGGCCGACCTGACAGACCTGAAAAACTACCGGCCCATCTCTCTCCTTCCATTCGCAGCCAAAGTCTCTGAAAAATTTGTCAACACACAACTAACTACCTTCATCGAAGAGAACGCCATGCTACTTGACCAGGGACACACCGCACCCCTCATTCTGCTTAACCTCTCTGCTGCCTTCAACATCGTCTCCCACCGCACTCTCGCAACCAGACTCCACGAAGCCGGCATACAGGGACTCGCCCTCGACTGGATCCGCTCTTTCCTCACCAGCAGAACCCAACGGATCAGACTCCCTCCCTTCCTCTCCGAGCCCACAGAGATCAGCTGCGGAGTACCCCAGGGATCTTCGCTCAGCCCCACGCTCTTCAACATCTACATGGCCCCCTTCACCGCCATCATCAGACAGCATGGGCTCAGCATAGTATCCTACGCCGACGACACCCAGCTCATCCTCTCCCTCATGAAGAACCCCATAGACACCAAACTCAGCTTCCAAGAAGGAATGAAAGACGTCGCTGCCTGGATGAGTGACAGCTGCCTAAACTAAACTCGGAGAAGACGGAGGTCATCGTCCTTGGACCCTTCCCCTCCGCATGGGACAGCTCCTGGTGGCCCACCGCCCTCAGAAACCCACCCACCCCGACGAACCATGCCGGAACCTCGGCATCATCCCATACTCCTCAATCACCATGACCCACCAGGTGAACGCGGTTGCCTCCACCTGTTTCAACTCCCTCCGCATCCTCCGAAAGACCTTCAAGTGGATCCCACCTGAAGCCAGAAAGATCATCACCCACGCCCTCATCACCAGCAGAATGGACTACGAAAATGCCCTCTACGCAGGAATCAACAAATCCCTGCTACAGAAACTCCAGACCATCCAAAACACAGCTGCCAGACTCGTCCTTGGCACCCCACGACGTGAGCACATGACCCAACACCTGCAAGACCTCCACTGGCTCCCCATCAGAAAGAGAGTAACTTTCAAGCTACTCACCCATGCCTACAAATCCCTCCACAACATCGGACCCAAATACCTCAACGAAAGAATCTCTTTCCACACACCCAAAAGAAATCTCAGCTCCGCCGACCTCGCCTTAGCAACAACCCCACGCATCTGCAGAACCAGAGCCAGGGGATGAGCCTTCTCCCACGTTGCAGCCAAAGCCTGGAACGAACTCCCAGTCAACATCAGATGCTCCCCCACCCTACACACCTTCAGGAAGAGCCTCAAGACCTGGCTCTTCGGCCAACCCTGAGCTGCACCCCTCCTCCCCCAGCGCCTTGAGACCCTCACGGGTGAGTAGCACGCTTCACAATCCCCTGATTGATTGATTGATTGATTGATATATCGTATTTGGTACTTTGTGACAACTCCCACCAAATATTGTTGAATTTGAAATGCTTAGGTAGTCATTTAGCAAGAAACACAACCCATGTTTGATAAGATTTGATCTAATAACATACATTAAGGATAGAAACTGAGCACACAAGCTTGATTATAGATGATACTCCCACATCACATATGGGTGTTAATCTGGGATTACCAAGGATAAGAGATGTTGACCTGGTTTTCCATTTGGTACTCATTGCACTGTGCTAAGTACCCCTTGTCTTAAGTAAAAGGATCAGCAAATAAACAAAGCTTTAAAAGTCTTATGTATTTTCTACGGTTCACTGAATGAATTTCGATGTAAAAAATATAGAAGTAAAAAATATCGATGAAAAAATATATAATGCAAAAATATCGACTCCCTACACTTAAAAAGGTAAGTACAAAAATATCGATGTTAAAAATATAGTTGTACAAAATATCGATTTTCATATATATATATAAAATAAAATAATAAATATTAAGTATATTAAATAATAATTTTTTTTTTTATAATAAAGTGAATTTAAAATACATTTTAATAAATATAACAAATAAACGTAATTAAAAAATAATTTAAACACACATACATAATAAACATATATATACACATACATATTTACTTTAAAACAATTAAACTATTAATTTTAATTTATTTTATCATTTTAAAATTATATAAAAATATACACATATATAAATATATATATATTCACTGAAAAAACCATAGGTTTTAGGGACAGTTAAAGTTACTTGGACATTGCACTCGTTCAAAACCCGTGAAATTCCCCCGTTATAGTTAGTTCAGCTAACTATAACTCGCGCCCCGCAATGCACTGCTGATGACGTCACATATTACATCACTCATGACATGGTCAGTGACATCACTGATGACATCACTGATGACATCTCAAATGACATCACTGATGACATCACTGATGACATCACTGATGACATCATCCAGTGACTGTGTGTTTCTGTAAAATTTAAATATTTTTAATATATATAGGAAAAGACGTATTGAAGAATGAGTGGGTGTGTAAGTGTCTGTATGGATGATTTAGTAGGTGCGTGACTGACTCTATAAGTGAGTGATTTAACGTATCTTACTGAATGCATGGGTTAGTGACTAAACTGGATGAATGTCTGTATCCGTCTGTCTGTTGCTGTGTAAGTGGCTGCATGTGTTTGTGAATAGCTACATGAGTGTCTATATGAGTTATTGAATGCTTGTCTGAGTATCTGTATGGGTGCCTGAGTGTTTGTGTGGGAGGGGTGTGTGCAACTCTGTGCATAGATGTGTGAGTGGGTGATTCACTGGGTGGATGGTTTCAAGAGTGCATCTGTGATAGACTGTATGGGTGGGTAAGTGTGTGTAAGAGTGTGTTAGTGAGTGAATGTATGTCCCAGTGGTACATGTGTGAGTAACTGCATATGTGAAAGGCAGTATATATGTGTGTTGGAGTATATAAATAGCTATAAGCAAGAGTGAGTGATTGTGATAGTGGCTGTATGGATGAGTGTGTGCTTGTATCAGTGATTGTATAAGAGCGTAGGAATGTGCTAGTATTTGTATGAGTAAGTGAGCTGGTGTGTGTATAACTGTATAGGTGAGTAAATGGCAGTGTGTTTAATTATTTGCATGACTGACTAGGTGTGTGAGTATCTCTATGGATGAGTGGCGTTGTTTGAGTGTCTATATAGGAGTAAGAGTGCATATGATAGTCCTGTACTGAGTGACCGTAAGTATGAGTGACTGTACGGGTGAGTGAGTGGATGTGTGTGTGTAGACCTAAGAATCAGTGAGTGGGTATGTAGTTATTGGTGTTGGAGTGTCTATGGTTTTGCGAATGGCAGTCTGTAATTTAGAGTGGGTGTATCAAAGGTTATATTAGGGTGTGAGGAGGTGCATCAGATTATCACGTGGATGATGTCATCAGTGATGTCATTTGAGATGTCATCAGTGATGTCATCAGTGATGTCACTGACCATGTCATGAGTGATGTAATATGTGACGTCATCAGCAGTGCATTGCGGGGCGCGAGTTATAGTTAGCTGAACTAACTATAACGGGGGAATTTCACGGGTTTTGTACGAGTGCAATGTCCAAGTAACTATAACTGTCCCTAAAACCTATGGTTTTTTCAGTGAATTTCAAAGGTTTTTTAAATGCTAATTTGTAACTATAACGTGTCTGAAACCTATGGTTTTTTCAGTGAATTTCAAAGGTTTTTTAAATGCTAATTTGTAACTATAACGTGTCTGAAACCTATGGTTTTTTCAGTGAATTTCAAAGGTTTTTGAAATGCTAATTTCTAACTATAACGTGCCTGAAACCTACGGTTTTTTCAGTGAATTTCAAAGGTTTTGTAAATGACAATTTTTAAATGTATTAATTGTTATATTAATTTTTTTCATACTGATTTACTACATTTTTAGAATTTTTTTTTTTTACATATTTTATTTTTTAAATTACATTGTAATGACATTATACATTACATTACAAAAATACTTTCTCAGAATGAATTACTTTAGTTTAAATACTTTGCAGATAGGCAATAGACTTTTAAGTACAGTAGTTACAGTTGTTGCAATGGGCAACACATTTTCAAACACAATGCAACATTCAGCTCAATGTGAATTTCTAGTTAAATGCAATTAGTTACTTTATGGATTACTTTTGTAACCACAGGACTGGATCCTAGATTCAGTCCTGGTACATCTCCTGTAAACAGTTGAGTAAAAGCGTTTTGGTTACAGTCGTGATTTTTAAGGAATATTATTGTATTTTAAAAGTTGACACTTAGAAACTTTTTCTCATAGAATCACCAATGTTATCCTATGGAAGGAAATTCACTTAGCAGGTAAAAACTGTTATCGTTACTTTTTCTTACTCAGTGTTGGATCCTGGATCCAGCACTGGTGCATCTCCTGTAAACAGTTGAAAGAATGCGTTTAAGTCATACAGGCGATTTTTAAGGAATATTTGTAGTTTGTGAAAATCAACACTTTGAAACTTTTTGCTGAAAACCAGTCAATCTTAGCCTATGAAGGAAATTCAAGTTACCGGTAAGTACGGTTAAAATTACTTTTGAGGATCAGTACTGGGCTGAAAGATGCAGCACTGAGGTCTCTCCTGATAACAGGTGAGTAAATCGGAATTCGTATTTCGGCTGATTTTAGAGGAATATTTTAAAGTTCCAAAACTCCACACTTAGAAGAATTTCCAAGTGAAACCAGTCAATGTTAGCCTATGGAAGGAAATTCAAGTTACTGGTAAGTACGGTTAAAATTACTTTTCAGGACCAGTACTGGGCTGAAAGATGCAGCACTGAGGTCTCTCCTGATAACAGGTGAGTAAATCGGAATTCGTATTTCGGCTGATTTTAGAGGAATATTTTAAAGTTCCAAAACTCCACACTTAGAAGAATTTCCAAGTGAAACCAGTCAATGTTAGCCTATGAAGGAAATTCAAGTTACCGGTAAGTACGGTTAAAATTACTTTTCAGGACCAGTACTGGGCTGAAAGATGCAGCACTGAGGTCTCTTCTGATAACAGGTGAGTAAATCGGAATTCGTATTTCGGCTGATTTTAGAAGAATATTTTAAAGTTCCAAAACTCCACACTTAGAAGAATTTCCAAGTGAAACCAGTCAATGTTAGCCTATGAAGGAAATTCAAGTTACCGGTAAGTACGGTTAAAATTACTTTTCAGGACCAGTACTGGGCTGAAAGATGCAGCACTGAGGTCTCGCCTGATAACAGGTGAGTAAATCGGAATTCGTATTCCGGCTGATTTTAGAGGAATATTTTAAAGTTCAAAAACTCCACACTTAGAAGAATTTCCAAGTGAAACCAGTCAATGTTAGCCTATGGAAGGAAATTCAAGTTACTGGTAAGTACAGTTAAAATTACTTTTCAGGACCAGTACTGGGCTGAAAGATACAGCACTGAGGTCTCTCCTGATAACAGGTGAGTAAATCGGAATTCGTATTCCGGCTGATTTTAGAGGAATATTTTAAAGTTCCAAAACTCCACACTTAGAAGAATTTCCAAGTGAAACCAGTCAATGTTAGCCTATGAAGGAAATTCAAGTTACCGGTAAGTACGGTTAAAATTACTTTTCAGGACCAGTACTGGGCTGAAAGATACAGCACTGAGGTATCTCCTGATAACAGGTGAGTAAATCGGAATTCGTATTTCGGCTGATTTTAGAGGAATATTTGCACAATGGTGAAGGGAGGGGCGGGGCCTGAGGTGACATCTGTGCAAACGCGCCCCGTTGCGCGTTTTAAGTTGGGGGATTAAGTCCCCTTGAATACTGAGGGTCCCTAGGGGCCAACTAGCCCACCAGGAACCTCCAATATGCGCCAGGGGCTGCGTTGCAGAGACGTGTAGAGAGGCCACACCCCTTTACACCTCTCTGCAACGCAGCTCTGTGGCGCTTTCTGGATGTACCTGTTGGGCTAGTTGGCCCCCAGGGACCCTCAGGATTGAAGGGGATTTAATTCCCCATCTTAAAACGCGCCACGGGGCCTGTTTGCACACATGTCACCTGAAGCCCCGCCCCTCCCTTCACCACTGTGCAAACGCGCCCCATGGCGCGTTTTAAGTTGGGGATTAAGTCCCCTTGAATCCTGAGGGTCCCCGGAGTCCAACTAGCCCACCATATACCTCCAAAAGCACCACAGAGCTGCGTTGCAGAGAGGTGTAAAAGGGGTGTGGCCTCTCTACACGTCTCTGCAACGCAGCCCCTGGCGCATATTGGAGGTTCCTGGTGGGCTAGTTAGCCCCAGGGACCCCAGTATTCAAGGGGAATTCGTTCCTCTCTGCAAACGCGCCAGGGGCGCGTTTGCAGAGTGGTGAAGGAAGGGGCGGGGCCTGCGGGCCCGATCGTTTCAAAAAAAAAAAAAAATGTTGTCCTCTGAAGGGGGCTGTGTGGCCCCCCTTCCTTTTTCCTGTTTTTATGCCCTGGGGACCCCATCGCCCAGGGCCTTACCCCTTTTTTTAATTTTTAATAAAAAAAACGGGAAGGGAGCCGCGTGGCCCCCTTCCCTGGGCCTGTATTGGCCCCGGGGACCCCATACCCCGGGGCATGGCCTTTTATTTTTATTCTTTGGAGGGGGCTGCGTGGCCCCCTCCTCTGGCCATTTAAGGCCCCGGGGACCCCATCCCCCGGGGCCAACCTTTCCATTTTTTTTATTTTTTTTGATTTTTCTTTTTGGGGGAGGGGGCCGCGTGGCCCCCCTCCTCAGGCCACTACTTGCCCCGGGGACCCCATCCCCCGGGGCTGGCCCTCTCCGTTGGGGACTGTGGGGGGTCCCCAATCCCCCCACAGTCCCGCCGGCTCCCCACGTCCCTTGGGAGCCGGCATTGCTGCTTCCACATGGGGAGCAGCTGACATGCTGCTCCCCATGTGGAAAAGCAATCGGCTTTGGATATTGGAAGAGAGAGCAGGTTTCCTGCTCTCTCTTCCAATATCCAAAGCAGTTTGCTATGACAGGACGGGAGCCGCGAGGCTCCCGTCCTGCCATAGCAAACTACAGTGTCCCGGGGGTAGGCACCCCGGGACACTGCAGGAGCCGGCCCTGGGGGGTGGCGGTCCCCAGGGCCATCAAGGGCTCCAGGAGGGGGGTCGCGCGGCCCCCCTCCCTACATCAGCACAGCCTCGGGGAGGTGGTGGTCCCCGGGGCTTCGGGGGTCCAAAACGGACCCCCATTTTAATTTGTTAGTGCCCCGGGAGGTGGCGGTCCCGGGGCGTGTGGGGGCTGGAGCCCCCACACAGGTTGTTAAATTAATTTAAAAAAGCCCCGGGAGGTGGTGGTCCTCGGGGCTGCGGGAGGGCTCAGAGCCCTCCCGCACCATTTTTTAAAAAGCCCCGGGGTGTGGCGGTCCCCGGGGCTTGGGGGCCCTTGAGGCCCCCACACATTAAATTATCCCCCCTCACCATGCCCCCGGGACTTGGGCCACCCGGGGCCAATTAACATCGAGCGCGGGAGACCGAGCTTCGATTTTTTCCGGCAGGATTCGCGCACCCTGAGCGCATCCTGCCGATTTAAAAAAAGAAAAAAATGCATTTTTTGCCCAGGGGGTCCTTGTGGGACCCCTGAGCAGGCCTAGGGGTTAGGGTGTTTCTACCCTGCCCCCTTTGTGCGTTTTGCGCACTTGTTTCTTTTTTTTTCTCGGCGGATACGCGCACCCTAAGCGCATCCCGTCGATTTAAAAAAAAAAAAAAAAATATATATTTTTTCTGCCCAGGGGGTCCTTGTGGGACCCCCTGAGCAGACCTAGGGGGTCAGGGTGTTTCTACCCTGCCCCCTTTTTGCGCTTTGCGCACTTGTTTCTGTCCCTCGGTTCTACCGAGGGACAAAATGGCTGCCAACACTTCTTGATTTGGAGTGTTGACAGCCAATTAGCATGCAGCTCGTGATCGGGAGGGTACGCGGATCCGACGCGCCCATAGATATATATGTGATTTTAATTGTGAATTTCTCAGGAACTACTGAACGGATTTACACAATTTTAGCAAAAGGCACCAGTCTGAACCAAGGGCTACCTCTTTGCCAAATTTGGGGTAATTCCGTTCAGCAGTTCGGGCTGTAGCTGCGACTAAAGGTTCCTATGGAAAAATGAATGGGAAAACGCGTTTTGGGACCCCCTTTTTCTCGGCCCCCGCTTGACGTATCACCCCGAGACTTTCAGGGTAGGAGCGGACCGGAGCGCCCCAACAAGTTGGAAGCTTTCGCGAAGATTCGTCAACCGGCGCCAACGTTATTGCAAATAGAATGTCGCGGATTTCCTATGGATAATAGGTTGTAACTATAACTATCTACTGGCGACCGCCAGTAGATAATATATATATATATATATATATATATATACATATATATATATATATACCAATAACATAAAATCAATAAAAAAACATTCTTTTATAAATTAAAACATTAAACTATTTAAAAATCTTTAAACCTAAATTTACCACTCCAGTCAGTGCAACAGTAGGGAAAGTGTTGGATAGCGAAGAGGTAAAAATTACTATTCCCACTTCAGTGAGTGCAACAGTAGGGAAAGTGTTGGATAGCGGAGGGGTAAAACTTACTATTCAAACTCCAGTGAGTGTAACAGTAGGGAAAGTGTTGGATAGCAGAGGGGTAAAAATTACTATTCCCACTCCAATGAGTGCAACAGTAGGGAAAGTGTTGGATAGCGGAGAGGTAAAAGTTACTATTCCCACTCCAGTCAGTGCAACAGTAGGGAAAGTGTTGGATTGCGATGGGGTAAAACTTACTATTCCCACTCCAGTGAGTGCAACAGTAGGGAAAGTGTGGAATTGCATAGGGGTAAAAATTACTATTCCCACTCCAATGAGTGCAACAGTAGGAAAAGTGTTGGACAGCGGAGGGGTAAAACTTACTATTCCCACTCCAGTGAGGGCAACAGTAGGGAAAGTGTTGGATAGTGGCAGGATAAAATTTACTATTCCCACTCCAATCAGTGCAACAGTAGGGAAAGTGTTGGATAGCGGAGGGCTAAAACTTACTATTCCCTCTCCAGTGAGTGCAACAATAGGGAAAGTGTTAGATAGTGGCAAGATAAAATTTACTGTTCCCACTCCAATCAGTGCAACAGTAGGGAAAAAGTTGGATTGCAAAGGAGTAACAATTAATATTCTCACTCCAGTCAGTTCAAAAGTAAAAACAAACAAAATATTAACAACAAAAATATTTAAAAAACAAAATACATAAAAAAAGATATAAATATATTAAAAATTAAAATACAAATATATTTAATATTACAAATAAAAAAACATATAATGTTAAATACATATGACAAATACCTAAAAAATACCTACAAATATTATATTAAATAAAATAAAAAATAATTTTCAAACAAATAAATATTTTTAATTAGAAATTATTTAGAATCAAAAACATTAATTATTACATAAATTTACTTTTTTTATTTCATATCCTATAACACCACACAATTCACAACCCACATCTGAATTTTGGTTAAAAAAATGTACTTACATAATTAACATAATTAATTACGAATGAAAGAAATATTATTAATTAAAAAGCAAATTAAACCTCATAAAAATTAATAAACTTCCCACACTTTACCCCTATAATCCCCGCAAACCACTAGTAAAATTAAAAAAATTAAACTGTAAAAAAATGAATTACACAATACCTAAAACAAATCACACAAATGCCATAATTAATTATCAATTAATTAGTTAATATAAATGAACAACTAATTATTAATTAATTAAACATAAATTACTTCCTACCCTTTACCCCTATAAACCCCACAACCCACACATAAAATTAATTACACAATTTCCATAATTAATTTTCAATCAATTAATTAATATAAATTAACAACTAATTATTAATTGATCAAAAATAAATTACTTCCCACCCTTTACCCCTTATGAACTCCACAACCCGCACCTAAAAAGAATTTCACAATTACCATCATTAATTATCAATTAATTTATTATTATTAATAAACAACCAATTAATAATTAATTACAAATAAATTACTTCCCACAATTAACACTATAAAATCTAAATTAAATAAAATAAAAAAATCATTAATTTATTATAATTAAATTACTTCCCACCCTATTCCCCTATAATCCCACTACAGGCTACGGAACTAAAAATGCAAAATGTAATTAAAATAAAATTGATAACACCTAAAAATTTAACACATATATAAAAAAACATAAACAATACTTATAAAAAAAACATACATCACGTGCATTTAAAATATAAACTAAAATACATAACACTAATTAACAAATCAATATTTTAAACAACTATATTTTTGCAAACAATATTAATGACTTCTATATTTTTTAAAACAATATTTCTTACCTTAAATTCGATATTCTTGACCACGATATTCTTGCTGTCGATATTTCTGAATCACGATATTTACAACTCGATATTTGTGTAAGTCGACATTTCCAACTCGATATTCTGGGGTCGATTCCGATTCGGGCCGGAAAAAGCACCGACCGACTCGGAGCCGGAAATTATACCGACTGACACGTACCTGTGGCGCCCGACACGCCAAGTACGATGCAAGGCGTGCAAAATCCGACCGACACGTACCGAACCCAAGCCGAACGACCGAGCCGCACGGAAAACAGCAATCCGGCCGGAAAAACACGCGAATCCAACCGACCGACACGCACCCGGAACAAATCCGACCGAAACGTACACGCGAACTCCAAACCGCAAAGTACGATGCAAGGCGCGAAAACCACGACTGAGTCGGACGGAGGACAAGCCGTACGACCGACACGCATACAAAACCGAGCCGAAGCAACACAAAACACCGCGACCGACGCGTACGCAGCATAGAAAACTGCACAAACACAGCGTGAACGAAACGGAGAACACCGTACGAGACAAATGCAGGGTCCGACTCGGTCACAAGAACGTTTCCAACATGCACAGACAGTACAAAGGAAAAATCACACAAAAAAAGGCCAAACAAGCAATTACAAAGCCAATAAATACTGGGGGTGGGGACAGAGAACAAAGACACACCCACAACTCCACCCATATAAAGGACACAAATCACAACCATGATCCTTTGCAAATGCCATTCCACTGCCAGCACCCAAGAGACAGCAACCACACACCCACAGCTCATCCCTCACACAAGCCACACACCATCAGCACACCAACAAATACCTACCTCACATAAACCCAGCAAAACACACACTCACACACCCTCACCTGCACACCAACACACACATCACTCACCATCACCACCCATCACCATGCCCCCCAAGAAGAATCACAAGTTCCTAGATTGTGAATTGGAAGTCATGGTAGACGAGATCCTCAGGGTAGAGCCACAGCTGTTTGGCACACTGGTCCAACAGACCCCCATCTCCCAGAAAACCAAGATGTGGGAGAGGATCATCAACAGGGTGAACGCACAATCACCATGTCTGCGCACAAAGAGCGACATCCAGAACAGGTGGTATGACGTGCGCAGGAGGGTACGGGACCTGCTCAAGAAAGACTACATCATCAGCCAATACACCGGCAGTGGCCCTCCTGCCAAGCCAATATACCTCAGGCCCTGGGAGGAGAAGGTGCGGGCCATCCTTCCGCCAGTGAGCGTATATGGACTAGAGAACATCCCAGAGCCTGGTGAGTACACAACAAATGTACACAATATTCTGCCACAAAACACACACACATCACTGTCAAGGGGAGAGTCAAACCATGCACTCATAGCAATTACACAGCAACCAGAACAGAATCATCCCAAAATGTGTATGTCAGTCAGATAAACACAACACATGCCATCAAAAAAGTTACATCCAACTGTGCCATCACATGTACAAACACAACTACAACTACAGCTAGGCAGTGGCACAAATAGAACTAACAAACACATCCAGACATGTAGCCACCACAACAACACCAACACACAGTGAAGACCACTCAAAGGAAGGAATTCTGTGTATGCTGGCCAAGTCAGTGTAGCCAATAGCATCATGGGAGTCGCAGTCACACATATTGCCCCCCACAACTGTCCCATCAACACCACCATGAACCATGCGCACATCACAGGGAGTGGAGAAGGACTCACAAGATGGCTGACACTGGCAACTGCTGTGGGGAGCACAAGGCCCTGCTGGCAACTGTGCACCAACAAACAGCAGGACACCACTGACTGACATCCTGAGAGACAACTTCCACTCCCTGCAATGCAAGCACGTTCCATGGTGGGATATCTGGCTGGCTGGGTGGGAAGGAGGACTTGCAGCACTGACCATAGTCACAAGCGCCTCCCCTCACACCCCCCTCAACACAAACTCCACAGAACCCACCTGGTAGAATGCAATGCCTCCCATCCTAACTCAAGATCCCACAAAGAACCACCACCCTGGGTTATGTTGTGTGAAGCACAGGGACACTCTTGGGACTTTTAGCCAAACAACTGCCAGGACAACACTCCCAGCCATCCTGTCAGCACAGGCAGGCCACCCCACAGGGAAGCAGAGTCAAAAGGAAGGAAGCATGGGCATGCTGGGAAGGGGGTGGAGGCAATAGCATGATGGGAGTCGTAGTCACAGCTCTACATCCCCCACCACATGGCCCAGCAAGCTCACACTCACGCATGCACATCCCACAGAGAGTGGAAAGGCCCATCAAAGATGTCTGACACTGTTGCTGTGTCGTGGGGAGCACAAGGGCATGCTGGGAACTGCACACCAACCAACAGCAGGACACCACTGTCAGCCATCTTGCCATTGCTCACACACCCACACATACTGAACTCCCCACAAAAGCAAGTAAGTTTGGGAATGCTGGCAAGTGGGGTGGAGGCAATAGCATGATGGGAGTGGCAGTCACTGATATTGGTCACCCTCACAACTGGCCCATCAACACCACCCTGAACCATGCTCACATCACAGGGAGTGGAGAAGGACTCACAAGATGGCAGACACTGGCTACTGCTGTGGGGAGCACAAGGCCCTGCTGGCAACTGTGCACCAACAAACAGCAGGACACCACTGACTGACATCCTGAGAGACAACTTCCACTCCCTGCAATGCAAGCACGTTCCATGGTGGGATATCTGGCTGGCTGGGTGGGAAGGAGGACTTGCAGCACTGACCATAGTCACAAGCACCTCCCCTCACACCCCCTCAACACAAACTCCACAGAACCCACCTGGTAGAATGCAATGCCTCCCATCCTAACTCAAGATCCCACAAAGAACCACCACCCTGGGTTATGTTGTGTGAAGCACAGGGACACTCTTGGGACTTTTAGCCAAACAACTGCCAGGACAACACTCCCAGCCATCCTGTCAGCACAGCCAGCCCACCCCACAGGGAAGCAGAGTCAAAAGGAAGGAAGCATGGGCATGCTGGGAAGGGGGGTGGAGGCAATAGCATGATGGGAGTCGTAGTCACAGCTCTACATCCCCCACCACATGGCCCAGCAAGCTCACACTCACGCATGCACATCCCACAGAGAGTGGAAAGGCCCATCAAAGATGTCTGACACTGTTGCTGTGTCGTGGGGAGCACAAGGGCATGCTGGGAACTGCACACCAACCAACAACAGGACACCACTGTCAGCCATCTTGCCATTGCTCACACACCCACACATACTGAACTCCCCACAAAAGCAAGTAAGTTTGGGAATGCTGGCAAGTGGGGTGGAGGCAATAGCATGATGGGAGTGGCAGTCACTGATATTGGTCACCCCCACAACTGTCCCATCAACACCACCCTGAACCATGCTCACATCACAGGGAGTGGAGAAGGACTCACAAGATGGCTGACACTGGCTACTGCTGTGGGGAGCACAAGGCCCTGCTGGGAACTGCACACCAACCAACAGCAGGACACCACTGTCAGCCATCTTGCCATTGCCCTCACACCCACACACACTGAACTCCCCACAAAAGCAAGTAAGTATGGGAATGCTGGCAAGTGGGGTGGAGGCAATAGCATGATGGGAGTGGCAGTCACTGATATTGGTCACCCCCACAACTGTCCCATCAACACCACCCTGAACCATGCTCACATCACAGGGAGTGGAGAAGGACTCACAAGATGGCTGACACTGGCTACTGCTGTGGGGAGCACAAGGTCCTGCTGGCAACTGCACACCAACCAACAGCAGGACACCACTGTCAGCCATCTTGCCATTGCCCTCACACCCACACACACTGAACTCCCCACAAAAGCAAGTAAGTATGGGAATGCTAGCAAGTGGGGTGGAGGCAATAGCATGATGGGAGTGGCAGTCACTGATATTGGTCACCCCCACAACTGTCCCATCAACACCACCCTGAACCATGCTCACATCACAGGGAGTGGAGAAGGACTCACAAGATGGCTGACACTGGCTACTGCTGTGGGGAGCACAAGGCCCTGCTGGCAACTGTGCACCAACAAACAGCAGGACACCACTGACTGACATCCTGAGAGACAACTTCCACTCCCTGCAATGCAAGCACAGTCCATGGTGGGATAACTGACTGGCTTGGTGGGTGGGAAGGAGGGCCGGCTGTCAACCAAACACAACCAATGCAGACCATGTTCACACCCCAACAAATACATAGAAATGCCCAAATAATGCAGGACAATGTGCCACACCAATATCAACCCCTGACTTTGACGACTTAGGACAATGCAATGTACAGGCCCGCACCCAGAGGCACAGTCACAACTGTCATGTGTGTCAACCATTGATGCCTGCAGAAACATAACATACATTGTGTGTGTCTCCCAAAAACAGGTGATGATGGGGACACAGCAGCAGACGCTGAGGAGTCCCAGTCCCAGGCTCAAGAGGATGCGGAGCTCACTGGTGTCGTACAGCCTCTGCCCTCCTCGGACGAAGAAGACCAACCTGGCACATCCGGTGCAAGTCTACATGCAGCACCAGCAGGACCACCAGCTGCACCCCCTGCACCCACCCCTCCAACGACTGTCAACACAAATACCATCCCTGCCGACATGGACAGAACAAGGAGCAACACCAGCACAGGGACCCTGGACCAACCTGGGGCCATGGACACCACCACCACCACCAACCTCCAAGGTGGACCAGGGTCATCTGTGCGTGCCACTGCACGCACTGCACATGTCAGCAGGGGTGGTGGGAGGGGTGGGAGACAGAGGTCGCTGCTTGCAGAGGTTGCTAGTGTGCATGATGACCCACAACTGGTACGCATAGCTGATGTGTACCAGTCCAGCACCGGAGACCTCAGCCAGGTAGTGGGGCTCCTCAGAGACATGAAACAGCAGCAGGCTGCCCATCATGCCCGCTTGGACTTTCACATGTCCCACGTGGAGTCACACATGTCCCGCGTGGACTCACACATGTCCTGCGTGGAGTCCAAGTGGGATGCACTGCATGAGATGACGGCGGTGCACAGGGACATTTTACAATGCCTCCGCCAGATGAACAGCAACGAGTCCACACCTCCCTGTGTGCCAACAACATCTGGTGCTGCCCAAACTGCAACTGCCACAGGGAGGGAGGATGACTCTGGCGGAGAGTCCCCTGCACCGCAGCAGCCTGTACTTGAGGGCCCCCCCAAGAAGAGGGGTCGTCCGAAGAGGGGCATGTGAGAGGCCGATGGCCAAGCGCAACTCCCAGGAAGCCTGAACCTGTTCTGGATGTTCAACTTTGTGCACAGACTGTTCACCCTGTTGACGGCAACACTACTCCCACACATTGCATGGGGAGTACAAGTTGGACCAATGTGTCAGACAACTGTGGCCCCGATACTGGGGATTCTGTCTACCAGGACTTTCAATTCACCTAGGAACTTCTGATTGCAAGATTTATGTACAGCACTACCCATCCTATGCACTATTCACACAAATGTATCACAATAAACACACTAATACACCATACTTGCCTCTGTTGTGATTCCAATGTGGGTGCTGTTATGGGGATGATGAACTGCAAAATTACACTGTATGCGAACTGCAACAGCAAGTACAACACAGGCATGTGAGTAAAGGCAACGTGACACATATGAGGGAGACACACCACCAGGGCTACACAACACATACACACTTAGGCCATCTGACTCATTGCCTACACTGATGTTGCCAGGGAAGACGGTGCAATGCACAGACACCACACCCATTCCCAGTTGTAGTCAAGTAGCCCACAGGTGCAGTAAGCAAATGGCAGTCAAATGTGTGACCACAGACAACGCACATCACAAAGTGAAGCACAGGTTTATTACACAGTTGCAACATGTCGTAACCACTACAGATGCAAGGTAATCCCACCTGGCAGCGGGCACACAGTCAACAACTGTAGACGGAAGGAAGTCCATGGGTGTGGCGCACATCACCTGTAGGGACACAACAGCTACCACCCTGGAAGTGCAATCACGTCGTTGGTGGACACAGTTGACCAAACGAATCTGAAAGTACCCTGTGAAGGACAGAAATGACACACAGTCAAAAGCAATGGAGTACAGGACAGAACAGCAAAACTCATGCACAATACATGTTACAAGATACCCACCCAGAACCAAGTTAGCATGTCAACACTGTTGGGGAGTACAGCCCACCTGTAAGCACACATCGCAACACACATCCAGTCAAGTAGCCCATGGACACACTCCAACAGCACCAGAGCACCACCTACACATATCATGCCAACTCACATCATTGACATGACACCTCAGGATACTCACATTCAGCTAAAGAAGTTGGTGATGAGCTGTGTGCGGACATCACCCTCATCATCATCATCATCATCGTCACTGGCATCGTGGTCCAGGCCAGGATCCTCCACAGGTGGCGGATGTTGGTCATTGTCATCCTGGATGAGAGGCAACTCCTTCCGCACTGCCAGGTTGTGGAGCATGCAGCAGACGATGATAATCTTGCACACTTTCGCAGGGGCATATGGGAGGGACCCTCCGGTCTTGTCCAGGCAGCGGAAGCGGCTCTTCAGGAGACCAAATGTCCGCTCAATAACTCTCCTGGTCCGACCATGTGCCTCATTGTAGCGCATCTGGGCTGGTGTCACAGGGTTCCTGAGGGGTGTCAGCAACCACGGCATGTTGGGGTATCCCGAGTCACCTACGGACAGACAAGTGCACATTAGCTGACTTGGAAAAGTGGGCGGAATACTACAGATCAGATCACACACAATGGCACAAAGTCAGTACACACCGACAAGCCAGGCACGCTGGTTCTGCATCTGTGCCATCATCCTGGGGATGCGACTACTCCTCATCACAAAGGCATCGTGTGCTGAACCAGGGAAACGGGCACACACGTGTGTGATGGTCATGTCTGCAAGACACACCACCAGTGCATTGACCGAGTGGTAGTGCTTGCGGTTCCTGTAGGCCTGCTCCTGGGCCTGTGGTGGTACCAAAGCCACATGTGTCCCATCAATGGAGCCAATGACATGCGGCATCCTCCCCAGGGCATAAAAGTCACTCTTCACGTCAGTGAGTCGTCGCAGTCTAGGGAAATAGATGTACCGGTTCAGGAATAGCAACATTGCCGCCAAAACATCGCGGAGCACACGGCTCAACATGGTCTGTGACATCCCACCAGCAGTCGCCACAGTATGTTGGAAGGTACCGGTGGCAAAGAAGTGTAGGGCTGCCATCACCTTCACCTTGGGGGTCAGCGCTGTAGGATACGGCCGGCCAGGCTGCAAATGTGGGGACAACTGCACTGCCAAATCCTCAATCAGCTGCCTGGTGAAGCGGTACCGTCGGATGCTGTCCCGTTCCACCATCGTTGCCAGGTCTGGGAATGGTCGATGGACAGCAGGAGCCCTGCAGTGCAGAGGAGAAGTAAGCAAGATTGTCAGTCACCCCACATATGCGGCATTGAACACACTCAATATCCCAACATACATCATTATGAGGCACAACTACATGAAGTGTGCAGTTCCGTAAGGACATGTATGGTACATACATGGCCAACATCTGTCAACACGGTCCAACAAGTGGCATCAATTAGTCCCAGGTTGGCCCATTGGATATCATGAGGCCGTGTCACAGTTCCCATCTCCTGCTGCCGTGTCACAATCACCCCCCACAGTGACATGTGAGGACAGATGTGCCCCAGGCACCACTGCTCAACGACAGGTACATTCCCAGGGACCCTGTATTGCCACATGGACACTGGCATTACATGGAGTATCATGTATACACCACAGCAAAACAACCATGACCCCCACAGGTAGTGGTCCCACTTGCCACGGCAGGACAGACATGGACGTCTGTGACACACTCACGCACTACATCAAAGTCCATGCACACACAACGTGGATGTGGAGACTGTCTCCCATTGTGCACATGAAATCAGAGACATTGTAAACACTACATGCACACAGACTGGGGAGGACCATCACTATTGTGCCACTGGGACACCCTGGCTCAAACATACCATCCCACATGGGACTCACGGGGTATGTGACATGACATACACATACACCACGGTGAAATGTGACCATGGCACATGCACAGATATGAACAGTTGCACATCACAGTGGTCATGTACACGTAACACCCAGGATCCTGTCCCCATGAACACGTGCACAGCCTGGGGGTGGCTGCCCACAGGTGACACCCACAGGACAACATGTACACCAACATACACACAATAGGAAATGCAGCCTTACATGCCTTATGATAAAGTTTGGACAGGCTGTCGTGATGTAGGTGTGCCCCTCACTCCCTGGGAGCTATCTGTGGCTGGCATATGTCCATCTGAGACAGGCATGCTGACATATGCCAGTCACATGTACAGTGATGCGTTGAACAGCAATGGACCGATCGGTGCCCCGGCCGGCCCATTGCATTCAATGTGTGCGGGTACGCGTTGTACCCCTGTACGCGTTGTACTGCAATGGACCGATCGGTGCCCCGGCCGGCCCATTGCATTCAATGTGTGCGGGTACGCGTTGTACCCCTGTACGCGTTGTACTGCAATGGACCGATCGGTGCCCCCGGCCGGGCCATTGCATTCAATGTGTGTGGGTACGCGTTGTACCCCTGTACGCGTTGTACTGCAATGGACCGATCGGTGCCCCGGCCGGCCCATTGCATTCAATGTGTGCGGGTACGCGTTGTACCCCTGTACGCGTTGTACTGCAATGGACCGATCGGTGCCCCGGCCGGGCCATTGCATTCAATGTGTGCGGGTACGCGTTGTACCCCTGTACGCGTTGTACTGCAATGGACCGATCGGTGCCCCCGGCCGGCCCATTGCATTCAATGTGTCGGGTACGCGTTGTACCCCTGTATGCGTTGTACTGCAATGGACCGATCGGTGCCCCGGCCGGCCCATTGCATTCAATGTGTCGGGTACGCGTTGTACTCCTGTACGCGTTGTACTGCAATGGACCGATCGGTGCCCCCGGCCGGCCCATTGCATTCAATGTGTCGGTACGCGTTGTACCCCTACGCGTTGTACTGCAATGGACCGATCGGTGCCCTCGGCCGGCCCATTGCATTCAATGTGTGCGGGTACGCGTTGTACCCCTGTACGCGTTGTACTGCAATGGACCGATCGGTGCCCCGGCCGGCCCATTGCATTTAATGTGTGCGGGTACGCGTTGTATCCCTGTACGCGTTGTACTGCAATGGACCGATCGGTGCCCCGGCCGGCCCATTGCATTCAATGTGTGGTACGCGTGTATCCCTGTACGCGTTGTGCTGCAATGGACCGATCGGTGCCCCCGGCCGGCCCATTGCATTCAATGTGTGCGGGTACGCGTTGTACCCCTGTACGCGTTGTACCGCAATGGACCGATCGGTGCGCACCCATTGACAATGGCCTTGCCTGGCAACGGACGCGTTTTCGAATTTCGAACGAGTCGTTTGCTGGCAATTCAGTTGGTCACCCACAACAATGTTGCAAAATCATGTATGTCATGAAGTTGAAGATTTGAAGGATGCTGTGGGCGTGTATTGGTGCTGCTATTCCATGGATTGGCCAGATTCAGAAGATGCAAACGACTTGGACCTATCACTTTGGACACAAGGGACAGTATCTGCCTCTCCAGCACATATATATTGCTGGCTGTTCCCCTGAGAGCTCACTTGCCTGCACTACATGCTCCAGGACGACATCTGCCACTGCACTGCTGCTGTCTCTGCCCCTCTGGACCCTGCAATGGCACGTACTGTGGAGAGAGCCCCAGCCTTCAGCCTTGAGGAGAACCAGGCCCTGCTGGACAGCCTACTTCCACAGTACAGCAAGCTGTATGGGACACCAGGGGAGCAGGTGAGTGTTCTGTGCACTGCCTTTCTGAATTTGCATATTGTCTGACTAGCAAGGCTGAAAGTCTGCACGCCACTGGCTAGCAGGCTCACTGAGTAGTTGTCACCCCCCATAGTGTGTAGTGACATGCACTGGACAGGTATGGTGCAGTGACAGTGCATTTGAACAAGGTTTTACTTCCCATGCAATGATACCATGTAGTGACGTCTGGCAAACTGTCCATGGGCAGCTTTGCACTGCCTGTGTACATCATGTGCCCCTGTGATTGAGACATGTATTTACAACTGTGTCATGCACGGATATGTTGCATGTGTAGTAATGGCCTTTTCACTTTGTCATCCTGACAGGTTAATGCCCATCGGAAGCAGGAGATCTGGAAGGACATCGTCCGGGCTGTCCGGTCCGTGGGGGTCTACAAGCGCCGGATCCGCAACTGCCAGAAGAGGTGGCAGGACCTTCGGGGCTGGACCCGGAGGATTGCACGGGTCCAGCTGAAGCTGTCGCCTCCTCGCAGGAGGGGCGGAACACGGACCCTGACCCCCACATGCTCCAGATCCTGGCGGTGGTGTTTCCAGACCTGGATGGGCAGCTGAAGGCCAGACAGCAGCAAGGAGGGGGTGAGTCAAAGACTGCACTGTGAATTCTGTATTACATGCTTTGTGCCCTCCTCTGCCTGGTTCAACTGCCACAGTGCAGCAGTCATGTTGTCCAGGAGCCATGTCCCTCTATTGTGCACTGCCCACTGCTCATCTGATACCCAGGTGTGGCCCTTACATTCAGGGAATTGTGTCACTTGGGACTGTGTCCTTGCAGTTTGCTTCACTAAAGGTGGGGGACAGCATCTGTTTCCCTAACTCTGTTGTGGGCATCATGGGTGGGTCCATTGTTCACACAACGCCTGTGTTCGGACATGTAATCTGCGTGTTGCTTTGATATGCGGTCCACTTGCTGAGCTGAGCCACCACATGTGCCTGGGGTATGTGGCACACGCCCATGCAGCGGGTGGGAACAATGTTTGGGCCCCAGGAGTGTGCAGATTACGTGTGTCACACATACATAGCCAGCTATCCACTGTCCAGGGCTCATCCCTCATTCATGTGGGGCAGGACAGTCATGCCTACTCCAGGCCATGCAATGCACTCTGTACTCCCACTCCCGTGTATCAGCTGACACATTGTGCGCAGTGATTTGACCCTCAGGTGTCTGCCTCTGTGTCAGTGTGCTGTGGATTAGTTGCCAGGACTGCTGGGGTGTTTCTTGGTAGGGGCTCAGCATGCCCCTGGAGATGTGACCATAGGAGACGATACTTGTGTGTCACATAGGTGTTTGATCAGCTGCCCGTGCAGACTGGGGTATGCGAATGTGAAGTTCAGGCAGCTGTTCCTCATTCACAGCAGATTGTGAGGGGCTCAGGTTCAGAGGGTAGTGTCACAGGTCTCCCATATGTCCAATAGGTATGACCTGGTCAGATGAGGGTTAAGATGATGTGTTGTGGGGGGGATGTGCATGTGCACTTGTGCAGCTCCAGGACTTGCATTCCCCATGACCTACTATTGTGACACAGTGCAGAGTGTTGTTGTCTGGCTGCCAAGTCATACATCACTGAGACAGTGATGTATGACTTAGCAGTCATGCCTCCGCCATGGCATGTGTCTACTTATTGGTGATCCTGCAGGGGAGTGACATGTGCTACATGCACACCATTGTGGTGATGGCTATCAGGACATGGGTGCATCATGGTGTCTGTCGCTGGTATGCATCACATGCATTTCCTATTTGACTCTGGGCATCCCTTTCATCCGGAAACCTGTACTGACTCAGTGGCAAGAGCTGTGATGTGTGCATGTCCACATGCCACACCGTGTCCTCTGCACTGTCCAACTACTGTGTAGTTGGTGCATGTGTCCACACTGGGGTGTTGCAATCCAACAGACACCAGACAGATGGGTGCAAGGCCATGTGGGATGTGAGTGCCATGGTTGGCATCAGACTGACAATTGGCTGCTCCTGTTCAGTTAGGGCACTTTTAGCAATGTACAACTAATGATGCCAGGGCTTGCTCTGTAATGTGCTGTGCTCACAGTGGTGTGTGCGTTTGGTGCAGGTGACTGATGTCTGTCTGTTTCCCCATTGTTTGCAGATACATCCACGGCCACGGAAGGGGACAGCTCCACGGACCAGGAGGAGCCGGAGAGCCAGACTGGGTCAGCAGCCGAGGAGTGGTCGGAGGGACCCAGTGGCACGGAGGGCGAGGGGAGCCACACCGAGGAGTCCTCAGCACCATCCACCTCAGCTGAGGACCAGAGCAACTCGGAGGATGACTCCCTTATGGAGGCGGGTGTCAGCAGCCACCACACCCCAGCTAGTGTTGCTGTCCCCGCCACCACCAGCACCACCACCGCCCTCCCATTGGCTCCCATTCTCCAGGTCCGTGGAGGCTCCCATGTTCGCGAGCGTGTCTCATTTGGGCCAGGCACCGCACCCCCTGCCCCTGTGTCCCCTGCTGCCCTGAGTGAGGAGTCTGTGTACCTCCTTCGCCAGCTCCATGTAGGGCAGACAGCCATGCTGAGTGTCCTCCATGCGCACACCGCTCTGTGGACTCAGCTGGTGTCGTTCATGGAGGGCATCTCATCGGGCATGTCTGACCTACAGAGGGGCAATAGGTCCATGGACTCCTCCCTGACGGCAGCAGTGTCCCTCCTCAGACAGTCCCTCACCCCTCCTGCCTCTGCTCCATTCACACTCCCCAGCACCTTACCCGTCCCAAGCACACACACACCGGCACAGGCACACACCAGCACACACACATCCAGCACACAGACACACACGCCACAAACAAAATGCACACGCACGCACAGTCAGGGGACTGAAACCAGACTCACAGGGGATGGGGCCCTGGTACACACACACGCATCCACGAGCACTGCGCAGTCCTCAGTTGCCTCTCCCTCCAAAACACCCTCCCTTGCCTCACCTGCAACCCCAAAGACCCAGCGCCTCTTCCTCAGTGACCTCGGCCTCTTCCCCTCCGATCCAGCTGCTCCAGCATCCAGGGGGAAGAGGAAGCCCACCCACACGGAGCAGAGTGCCCCTCGCCCCCGGACACCCTCCCCCAGGTGCAGACAGACTGAGGCCCCCACCCGCAAGTCCCCCGGAGTCGTAAGAGCAAAACCCCGCCGCCGCCCTGCAGCTCAGGCACCAGGTCTCCTTCCTCCATCCCTCAGGCCCCCACTCCACAGGTGCCCCACCACACCCTGCCCCAGGTTCCCCCACCCACAGATATACCATCCCCAAGAGGATCCGGCCTTCTCCCCTGGCACTTGCTCTCCCGGCACCACACCCCCGCTGCGCTTGTCTGTGCCACTGATGTGGTGAGGGTGTCCTCCCCCTCTGTCCAGCCCACCTTGCCTGTTCTCCATTCTCCTCCCCTGGTGGTAGGCACTGCAGTGGAGTCCACTACCACCCTGTCTGACTTGGGCACTGCAGTGGCGGACCTGTCCACTCCATCTGCAGGGTCCACTGCAGTCGTGGCGGCACCCACAACATCTGAGTCATGCCCCCCAGTTGTGCCGGCACACACCATGTCAGACACCTCCACTGCAGTTGTCAGTGGCTCTCCAGCACCCACCACCCCTTCCCTGCTTCCTCCTGGTGAGCCCTGATCCTGTCCCTGCGGTGCCTGGCCTGCCCCCCAGGTTGCATCTCCTAGTGGATTGTCCCTGGTTTTGTGCAGGCATGCGTAGGGTGACATCTGCCACTGTCACCCTGTTTGGACTTTTACAATGGACTGGCCATTGGCCTTTGTGTTTTTTCTGGACTTTGTTTTCATTCCACACATATGCTGAATAAAGCAACTTTCTGTTCTCTAGTGCTTTTGCTTCTGATGTACATGTTGTTGAAGATGCTAACCATGCCCTTGCTGCAGTGATGGTGATATTTGGTCTCATGATAATGAAGTGTTACTGTGCAGGAACCCATGTGGTCCAGGGGGAATGTGTCCTATCCTGTGGTGTGTCCATGTCATCCATAGCAGCATCTGAGGGTGTCATGTGTTCAGTATTTGGCAATGGGATTTCCTACTTAGATTAGCTATTTCACATCTGTGGCTTCCACCCCTGCACATCTGTTGTGCCTGCCATTGTTCAATTCGTCTACTTCCCTGACCGTGTGGCCATCTCCACTGGACATGCAGGTTTGGGCATCAATGGGGAAGGACTCATCTGTGTTGTCAGTGCAACATTGCTATACAAGTGTGTTGGATCTGTGCTGATGATTCCGTTGGCACTTCCATGACCAGGCTGATGTGACGGGAGCCCTCATTTGGTGCTAATTGTTGATTGTGTGACCAAGTGCTCAGCTGACATGATGGGGCCCTACTGAGGCAACATATGGCACAGCTTTCCTCACACAGGAGTGGAGTCTCCTCATGGCAGTGTGTACTCCTGTGACATTGCCTGCGCCCAAGGTGTGTGTTGTATGTGCATGTCAGTGTGTTCACTTCCGTTTAGCTGTGCATGCTGTGATCCCTAGTGTTGTACCTGTTTGTGATGCTAGCTGAGTTGACCTATGTTCCCCCAAAGTCTTCTCCCTGGGTTCTCTGTGATGTGGGTGCATGGCACATTACTGGTCATCAGGGTGTCGCCCATAGGTGTGTTTGCTTTCAGGGCTGAGTTTGTGTGCAGACGCAGATGGGTCACAGTCAGGTTTCCCCTTGGCACTTGTTGTTTGCCCCTGTCATGTGATTTCCAGTTTGTGTTATCTTTCAGTGATTGTGACACGTTGTGTGTGTGACTGCTGGCACTCCTCAGGGTCCGGGCTGCAATGTTGGTTGTTGTCTATGTGTGTTCTTTGTGGGTGACCTTGGCTTCTTCATTGGTGTGTGACTGTGATCCCATTGGTTCGTGTGGTATTGCCGTCATGTCCATGTACAGCGTAGTGTGCAGTGTGTCAGACATTCAGGAGTCTTGTTGAGTGGCCATGTGTTTCTGCACCTTGGTTCCCACCCACCACCCTGGATTAGTCATGGGTGCATGTGCAATGTCACCAGTGCATGTGTACTTCACTGCTGCACATTGTTGGAGGTCGAGGGGTGTGGTGTGGAGTGTGTGCAGATGAGAGTTGTTGCCCGGCTAGGCCCCTGCCTCCATGTTGGCCTTGGCTTACTGGCCATGCTGATTGATTTGTGCTTGTGTAGGTGTGATGGTAGTTTGTTGCTCAGGACACATGACTGTGGTTCACAGTGTGAACCACATTTAGCTTTGTCATCACAGTGGGATTGTGAAGCAGCCCAGGGTCACCACATTGTGGGGGCCCTGGGGGTGGTGCTGTGGTGTGTCTGTGTCTTGCTGTGTCAGTTGCTGTTCCTACGTGCCTGTGTGACATGTGTGATTTGTGCTCCCTCTCATCTGACAATGCCTGCTTGCCCACATAGGGGATTTGGATCCATGAGTTACCTTTGTGTGGCACTGTATGCACATCTGTATGATTGGTATTCAGGTCTCCTCATGTGTTGTGTGGTTGCCTGGGGACACTGGCACCCCCCTCACCTGTTGTGTATGATGTGCAGTGTGGGTCTGCCTGTTTGTGTTTGTGCATCTGCACCACTGCATTGGCATATCTTGGGTGTGCCATTGGCTGTATGTAGTTTGGTGGGTTTCCCCTGCTGTCCCTGGGACTCCTAGGTCATCGGTCAGCACAATGATCATGGTTTGTGTGTCCCATTGCTGCCATGGTATGGTATCTGTTCACCTCACATCTGCAGTCGCCACAGGGTATCTGCATTTGTGTGCCCACTGGTGCAAATATGTGGGTCTGCATTCTGATGGTCACTTCTGTCATTGTGTCATTGATGAATGTTGACGGTGTCAGCCCCCATGGATGTTGTTTGTCTGCACATGGCCAAAGGTATGTCTTATTTGCACTGCAGTATTTGGCTCACCCAATTTATGTTGCAATGGGACACATACACTACTTTGCCACTGATGTGTTTTTTGTTCTGTGACCAGGAATCATCCATGCAGTTTGGCAGTTGCACCTCTTTCTTTGTCAACACTTACCTTTTGGTCACTGTGATGATGGGGGTTTAGACCCCATTGCCACAATGTTCAAAATGTGCTTCAGCTATGGACCCCACACTTACATTTTGGTCACTGTGATGATGGGGGTTTGGACCCCATTGCCACAATGTTCAAAATGTGCTTCAGCTATGGACCCCACACTTACATTTTGGTCACTGTGATGATGGGGGTTTAGACCCCATTGCCACAATGTTCAAAATGTGCTTCTAGCTATGGACCCCACACTTACATTTTGCTCACTGTGATGATGGGGGTTTAGACCCCATTGCCACAATGTTAAAAATGTGCTTCAGCTATGGACCCCACACTTACATTTTGCTCACTGTGATGATGGGGGTCTGGACCCCATTGCCACAATGTTCAAAATGTGCATCAGCTATGGACCCCACACTTACATTTTGCTCACTGTGATGATGGGGGTTTGGACCCCATTGCCACAATGTTCAAAATGTGCTTCAGCTATGGACCCCACACTTACATTTTGCTCACTGTGATGATGGGGGTTTAGACCCCATTGCCACAATGTTCAAAATGTGCTTCAGCTATGGACCCCACACTTACATTTTGGTCACTGTGATGATGGGGGTTGGACCCCATTGCCACAATGGTCATGGCCTGCTTGCATTGTGGGTGCCACACACATATATGTGTGGCACATGTGCTAGGGGGTCACATTGTATGTTCAAAGTCATGTTCGGTGTTGTAGGCATTTGACACAGTCTACACACGCTTGTCATGGTGTTGGGGGGATGTCTTTTCTTGCATTCCCTAGGTTGTGGTGTGCTGGTTGTGTCAAGCATTGTCCATCCTATGAGTGGGGGTGGTAGTAGTGGTAGGCATCCAGCCCCCCCTGGCTAAGGGTGGTGGTGGGCATCCAGCCCCCCCTGGCTCAGGGTGGTAGTAGTGGTAGGCATCCAGCCCCCCCTGGCTAAGGGTGGTGGTAGGCATCCAGCCCCCCCTGGCTAAGGGTGGTAGTAGTGGTAGGCATCCAGCCCCCCCTGGCTCAGGGTGGTAGTAGTGGTAGGCATCCAGCCCCCCCTGGCTAAGGGTGGTAGTAGTCGTAGGCATCCAGCCCCCCCTGGCTAAGGGTGGTGGTAGGCATCCAGCCCCCCCTGGCTCAGGGTGGTAGTAGTGGTAGGCATCCAGCCCCCCCTGGCTAAGGGTGGTGGTAGGCATCCAGCCCCCCTGGCTAAGGGTGGTAGTAGTGGTAGGCATCCAGCCCCCTGGCTAAGGGTGGTGGTAGGCATCCAGCCCCCCTGGCTCAGGGTGGTAGTAGTGGTAGGCATCCAGCCCCCTGGCTCAGGGTGGTAGTAGTGGTAGGCATCCAGCCCCCCTGGCTCAGGGTGGTAGTAGTGGTAGGCATCCAGCCCCCCTGGCTCAGGGTGGTAGTAGTGGTAGGCATCCAGCCCCCTGGCTAAGGGTGGTAGTAGTGGTAGGCATCCAGCCCCCTGGCTAAGGGTGGTGGTAGGCATCCAGCCCCCCTGGCTCAGGGTGGTAGTAGTGGTAGGCATCCAGCCCCCTGGCTCAGGGTGGTAGTAGTGGTAGGCATCCAGCCCCCCTGGCTAAGGGTGGTAGTAGTGGTAGGCATCCAGCCCCCCGTGGCTAAGGGTGGTATTTGTGGTAGGCATCCAGCCCCCCCTGGCTCAGGGTGGTAGTAGTGGTAGGCATCCAGCACCCCCTGGCTAAGGGTGGTAGTAGTGGTAGGCATCCCAGCCCCCTGGCTCAGGGTGGTAGTAGTGGTAGGCATCCAGCCCCCCTGGCTCAGGGTGGTAGTAGTGGTAGGCATCCAGCCCCCCTGGCTCAGGGTGGTAGTAGTGGTAGGCATCCAGCCCCCCTGGCTCAGGGTGGTAGTAGTGGTAGGCATCCAGCCCCCTGGCTCAGGGTGGTAGTAGTGGTAGGCATCCAGCCCCCTGGCTCAGGGTGGTAGTAGTGGTAGGCATCCAGCCCCCTGGGCTCAGGGTGGTAGTAGTGGTAGGCATCCAGCCCCCTGGCTAAGGGTGGTGGTGGTAGGCATCCAGCCCCCCTGGCTAAGGGTGGTAGCTGGTAGGCATCCAGCCCCTGGCTCAGGTGGTAGTAGTGGTGAGGCATCCAGCACCCCTGGCTAAGGGTGGTAGTAGTGGTAGGCATCCTGCCCCCTGGCTGGGTGGTGGTGGT